>OZ005657.1:3414111-3892846 GCA_963930645.1 Salticus scenicus
ATAAAATCTATGCCTCATATTTTGTAAGAAGTGTAATAATATTTCTAAAAATAAAACTTATGACTTTTTGGTTTATACTCCACCTCCTACCATCAAAGAAAAAAAAAATAATAATGAAAAATATGTTAAAGTAGAAAGTTTCCCTTCATTCATTTACCATTGAATAAGCAAAACAAGATTATGACAGGAAAAAAAAAAAAAAAAAAAAAAGAACATTTAAATTCGTGAATTAAAATATCTATAAGAAGCATGTTTTACTCTACGGCATATCATTTGAAGTATGGGAAAATAAAATACTATACTCAAGTTTTCTGTGAAGTTTAAAAAAGTCTTAAAGAATATTTTTCAAGTTTTGTGTCCGATGAAATTAAAAGAAGGCAAAATATGTTAATTAAAGCTGAGTGAAGAAGGCAGTAAATGTCAAAGAATATTAAGAATGAATAAGAAAATTTCAAGCTACATCAGAAAATTCTTCAAAGAATTTTTATGAGAAGCTATATTATATTTTAAAAGCAGACAAAATAAGACATGTAAGTGCGGAAATAGCAGGTTTGTCTTTAAGTGGAAATTTATTCAACATTCAAAGGGGGGAAAAACCGGTTCCTAATTCTAACAAAATCTTTCATACATTATAGCATTTATTTTGCTCAAAACAATCTAGATAATTACTTTTTGTTTACGAAACTTAACAAAATAAAATAAAACTTTGATTTCATTGAAATAATAAAAGTAATATTGACCAAAAAACAGATTGAATGGTTATAGGGTTTAAGGCCAACTGACTACGCTAGGGTCCTAGGTCAATTGGTGGAATGCCTTCTGTGGGGGTCTTTCTAAGGGGTCCTAGCCCGTATTTACTCAGCTTTCGGAGAAAACCACGGAAAAGCTAGGTCGAGGAGCACGACCTGGGATCGAACCCGGCACTTCCCATCTACCAGCTTTGAGTGCAAAACCGCACGGCCACTGGTAGGCCGGACACGGAAACAGAAAAATTAATGTAAAAACTTTGTAAATGACGATAATTAAAATATTAGATTCAAACAGATGTAATATTTTAATATCGTTAAAAACTTGACAGGCTTCAATTACTAATTTTGTTGAATTTGGGTATACAGAAAATATTTAAAATGAAATACCGAATTTGGTAATAAAGTTACAATCATAAGGAAATTAAAAAAAAAAAAAATCGAATTAACCAATATCTGGATTGGGCCTATAGGCGATCGAGTGGGAATCAACCATGTAGTCAGTCCAGAGACATGCCCTCACAGTTTTAATTCCCCACAATGAAGATAGTCGAGATGTGCATCCAAAGTGAAGCTCTTCATAATGCAGAACATGTCAACAAAGTTCAGACTCCTTTATACCCCAGGACCCTCGGCAAACTAGTAGAGCTTAACACTCTTAAATACTGTCCGAAGTTGATGCTACTCGACTTTCATTGTTCTGAAGGTTGGTTGGTTGGTTGGAGGATTAAGGCCGATTGACTCCTTATGTGTCCTAGGCCAATAGGGGGAATGCCCTCCGTGGGGGTCTTTCTAAGGGGTCCTAGCCCGTATTTACGCGAGTTTCGGAGGAAACCACGGAAAACTCCGAACGGCTAGGTCGATGAGCGCGACCTGGGATCGAACCCGGCACCTCCCATCTACCAGCTTTGAGCGCAGAACCGCTCGGCCGCTGGTGGGCCATTGTTCTGAAGGAAAATTATATATAAAATTCTGTGTGTCTGATTAAAAAAAAAAAAAAAAAAAATCCGCTAATACATTTATTAATAAAAATAACAATTTTTTAATCTTTATCCGGATGAATGGAATAAGCTCAGAAAATGTTGCATAAGTAACAAATTATAAAGTTTTGATAAAATAAATCTGTCTCCCAACCATCCCCCCCCCTCAAATAATAATAAAAAAAAAAAAAGGTACAAAATATTTTCTTCCAAGAGCATGAAAAGGATATTTTAGATGAAGAACATCAACGTCCCATTTCTATTGCTTATTACTCAGCAGTAATTTTCAGTCAATATATAATTAACTTGTTTAAAATTGAGATCCTCCTCCTCTTAAAATATTTGTTTTCTTTACTCAATATTGATATAACACTATCAAACATATACATCCAATAATTGATATTTCATAATACAAACTTTTTTTTTTTCTAATAATGTATGCAATATTGTAAACAAACTCTATGCACACTATTTTCCCCCAGAAACCATGACTTTGTTAATTTCATTATGTGCAATGTACATGAAGATGTTAAAAAACACTTTTAAAAAACGCCGTCCATAGACTGCAGTGGATTGAAATTGTTTTGTTTAGGTCTTGTATACAAGCAAAAAACACTATACACCAAAAACTACAGAGTTAATTCCGTGTAATTTCAAAGTTAGTGGAATGATTTTTTTTTTTTTTTTTTTTTTTTTTAACTACTGCCACGATACGTGCACACAGGAACCGAAATCTTTAAATTTGAATCCCTCTTTAATTATTTGTATTTTTACCACTAGCGAAAATACACATGACATAGTTACCACGCATAATATAACAATTCAAAATGATTAAATTATTTCTATATTTTTCTATTGAATCTCATTGTATCAATGATAATTGCAAAACTCTATCGATTTGCTTTTTTGGCCGGTTATTTATGGCCTCTAATCAGATTTGTCACCTTATCTGGGACGGCAAGTTGAATAGCCTACCAGTTTGGACGAATTAGATACCGCAAGACATGATACAGGACTTGTATATGCCTCAATCGCTGCCCATATCGTATCGCTAGAGGTGGCTCAACAAGGTACTAAGACGTCCATTCTTCTAGATGATCATTTTGCTTTCATTTCGAAAGCATTTACTTATAACATTGCATTTACGTATGTAAAATTTCGTTTCATTCTGACAACTCTTTCTTGGTGCGCAATTTTTTTATGGCAATGACTGTGTATTGTTTCTTACGTTAATTTATATTTTTATTAGGTCTTCTTTAAACAGTACTAATAGTCTTGAATTTTAAAAATATGGAAGCAAATACTGACTGTCTTATCACATAATGGTTGATACTTCCATCTCAAAAGGAAACGTTTAGAGATTATGGTATGAAAATTTACTGTTGCCAAATTTAAAGATATTTTTATTCAACATCCACCACTCAATTTTAATTGTAACGGTTGCCTAATAAATTCGAACATTAATCATCTATTATGTATATCAAAAACCACTCTTCAAAATTATTGTTAATTATTGAATAAAAATGTCTCAAAATTTGGCAACACTAGGTCAAAGAGGACCATGTAATTTTAATTTAGCGTTCAAAAAGAAAAATGATATACAAAAAATTTCATTTCCACACATTTTTATTCCATATAATCTTATTGCATTTCAAAATTAATCTTCTAAAACTCGAAACTTATTTAACGTAACTGAAATGTGTATCTGAGACAAATATCGTTTGAAAAGTTATTGCATTTTAAAGCAACTAGATCGGAAAATATTTTCATAATGACATTGTCTTCAATTGATTGGTTCGAAATTACATATACAATATTTTTAACTGACTATTTCGAGATTCATTAATATTCTTGTTTAAATTAATTTTAAAGATTGTTCGTTACACAAAAATAAATCACTTTTTCCATACTCCCATTCCCAAGGTTCTTATGTATAGATTTTCTTTGTTTATTTCTATTATTAGTCAATTATTAAATAGTGTCTTTCAGTTTAATCATTTCATAAACTAAAAAGTCTATTTTTAAATTAATTTATATTCCCAAACTAATACAATACGTTTTCTAAGAGCCTTTTATTTACGTTTTTTTTTTTTTTTTTTTTTTTTTTTTTTCAGCTTCACTCTAAATGTTTTTAAAATTACAGCATGCACGAAATATATATGTATATATATATATATCAGTTGTATTACAGCTTTTTTTATACGAGGTCAAAACTGAAAGAAAAAAATCTAAACCTGACTGAAACTTAATGCCTTTAATGCATGCAAGCATTCTCTTTCGATTATTTTCAACAGAAAGAAAATATTTTCCTGGTGTATTCTTGAAAAATAAATGTCGCGAAAATAATCTAAGAACAAATTATTATTTTGCGTGTTATCTAAACCCTTCTTCTTTTTTTTTTTTTTTTTTTTTTTCGTTTTACTCTGATAAACTTTTATAACCATTAATGCAGAAACTTCAACCAAATAAATAAAGAAATAAATTAAAAAAAAAAAAAAAAAAGAAAAAAAAAAGAAAGAAAGAAAGAAAAAATATTCTCGGAAGTTCGAATTTAAGCGTGCTACCGAATGTTTATCTCGATCCAAAAAGCATTTTAATGAATTTATCATTTTCTCACGAGTTGGTAGGTCATAAAATGAATCATCTACAAGCCGATTTTATTGTTATCGACTGCTTCGATAGATTGCAATTCATTAGTATCGATATTAAATGGATTTAATATTATTGAAATTTCTGGGCTAATTAAAATTAAAAAAATACATTTATGAAAGTTCATATTCGACCAAATAAATAGGAAATTTTTTCTAATTTCAATTTAGGTTTACTTACAACTGTAATTTTATTGTTTGGTCTCCTTTAGCATAATATATAATACAGATTATGGGATTTTATTTTCTGTGTTTTTACTACATTAAAAGTATTTCTTTTAAATACCCGCGTTTTCAACTAGTATCAATGTACGACAGTGTGTGAATGTCTACGACTTTACGATATTTAAAATTCATAAAAAAGAACGTCATTTGTGATGAAATCAGATAATACCAAATAGCAAAACTACACTTAGCTTGCACAGGGTTTTAAAAATTTATAAATTTATATTCATACTATCATATTATTACAGGAATTATGACTATATACTATATGGTTCTTGAATACGTATATACATGCGCTACATTTCCTTACAGGTTAATAACTGGATATTTAGTACCATCCCCCCTACTCCCACATACATTTGTTGTACCCTTTTATTTTAAAATTTATAAATTATCTGCAAAATTTACCACGTCGGCACCTTGAGGAGCGAACTCACGATCTTCACGTTATCAGCATGACTCTCTAACCAACCGAGCCAACAAGCGATAGCAAGAACGGTTTACATTTACTTTAAAATGGAGGCGCCTTGTTTTTTCAGCGTGACACGAAGACGCGATGACACAATCCAATTTCAATAAAAAGCTTCTAATATATTCTGATGATTTTTTTGTTTGTTGATATTTTAAATAAAAAAATGGAATTTTAATAATAAAATAAACCCAGTCTAAATTAATATTTGTAATAAATATTTGTGTCTTTAGTTAATGTATTTAGTATTGAAAAATTCAGCTGATGATAATAGTTAACTAGTTCATTTTCAGCTCCAGTTCATTTTTTCAACTCAGTGAGCGACATTTTATGGTTAATAACTTGGAGCGTGTTTCAAATTTTACTACATAAAAATAAATGCATGCTTAAAAGGGTAACATTTTTTACTAGATTTAAATTTTACTAGATAAAATAAAATTTTGGACAGATTAAGACCTTAGTCTGAAAATTATAAAATTTTAAATATATATTGATTGTCTACAAAATTTTTAATACCGTAACAGTTCTGAAGATATAAATTAACATACATATGTATCATTAAAAAACGCTGTGAATTGACGCACAGTAATTTTATTAAAGATTTTATTTTTGTCAGTAAATAACAAGAATCGCCAGATACCTGCGTGGGATTTATATATACTTCCAGGAAATCTACACAATTTAAAGACAAAAGTTTATAATATAATTTTTCTCATATATATATATATGCAAACTAGATTGTTTTTCTTTTAAACATCCACAGTTATTTTTTTTATTTAGATTAAATAATCTGGAAATATTTCTAAAAATCTCGAAAATTAACATTGCCTACCAATAAGTATTTGGACACTTTCGAATTTAGACATTTTGTTAAATATCTAGCAAAGTTCTTTTGAAATCATCTTGAAACTTTGGTAGAGTAAAGAATACGTCATACATTTCTGCAAAAAATGTGTCCTCAAAAGGAAAAAATTAAATCACCCTTTAAAAAAGTAATGTTTCAAATACATTTTAGCTATAGCATGTGATTAAGAGGAATTTAAGAGGAGCAAAGACATTTTCAGAAATTTTGGCGTACTTCATTTAGGCACAGCATACTGCAATTAGAATGCAAAAAAGGTAAATATTTTACTATGAGCATTTACTAAATTTTTTATCTACGCATGCGCTAGCTTTTAAAAAAATTCACTTGCATAATTGCATACTTGCATTCCAAACAAATATCGTTTAAGTTTAAAGAGTTATGAGAGATAGAATGAACAGAATTTCAGTTCGTCTCATAAAAGGGAAGATGATAGGGCGTTTTATCAATATTTATTTCAAATCAGTGCCAATAGGCATTGATTGAATCAGAATAAAAACCCCGTATAGTTTAGCTTTTATTTTGAGAGAACTTCTATCTCTCCTAACTCTTTAAATTTACACGATATTTGTTTGGGGTTTTCATAGAAGTTGTTCATGTTTCATATAAGTATCTGTTAAATTATGCAAATGAAATTTTTTAAAAGCTAGCGCATGCGTAGATAAAAATTTAGTAAAAATTATCATATTTCGTAAGATATTGAACATTTTCCCAATCTGATTGCAGTATGCTATGTCTAATGAAGTATGCCATATTTTTTGAAAATGACTTTGCTCTGGGTCTAATACCCTCCGTGTTATAATTAAAAAACTGTATTTTTTATTTTTTTTCAGTGTTGTAAAAAACCGTTATATCTCCTCTTAAACATTTATACAGATAGTGAGAAAATTCCTCTTAATCACATGCATTTCAAACATTACTTTTTTAAAGGGTGATCCAAAACATTTTGATTTTTCTTTAATTTTTTACTGGTCCACTTTTCCTTTTCAGGACAACTTTTGCTGAAATACATGAGGTAGAACGTGTTCTTTATGCTACCAAAGTTTCAAGATGATTCTAAAAAAACTTTTCTAGATATTTAACAAGATGTCTAAATTTAAAAGTGTCCAAATACTTATTGGTAGGTAGTGTATTAGAACGACATTTTTTGATTTACACTATTTATAATACTTTTCCTATTTAAGTTGAATGAACTGAAAATTATAAATCTTAAGAATGAAAGGTTAAATATTAACAAATAAATTATACTATATTTTAATTTTTTTAACAAAATGTAACTTTTTTTTTTTTTTTTCATTTTATCGAAAAGGTATAAATTACTAGAGAAACGAAAGCAAAAGTATTTAAAATAATTACTCTGGCATATTTACATAATTCAACTAGAAAAGTTCGAGAAAAGCAAAAACGGTCTTTTGTTTAGCCCATCTTTTCGTGCTTCAATATCTAAGTTACCTTTTTTTCTTTTCAATCTATTTATCTTTCTTTTATTTCTTTTGTTTGTTCTTATTGAAGCAGCTATCGCGAAGACAATCATTTGTTAGCTTGGGAAATTATGACACAGCTAATGCACAGCATCAGTCACTCTTCGCTTTTTTATCATTCTCCATCTATGGAAGGGCTTTATAGGGCAGATGGTAATTCTCATTTCAAGGACATTGTCTTCAGAGAAGCCTTTTTGTTTTGCTTGCTTTGTTGCCAGAATGAGAAATGATTCAAAGTTTTGGACTCAAGTGCCTTTTTGTCCTTTAACAGAGCCATTATTTTCTTAGAAAAAGTTAAAGTGAAATCTTCAAAGTTAGTATAATGTATTTTTTTCACTTCATTTTCTTTACCTTTCCATTAAAAAAATAGCGTAGTTAGATTTTGAAATTTTGTTTTCCTTTAAAGCTTAAAAAAGAAAAATAATCAATGTATGATATATCCAAGAGTGCATAATTTCAATAATGGAAATTAGTTTATAAAATTTCAATAAATCAGCAAACGAATAAAAAAAAAAAAGTACTGTTTGCACCTTAGTGTAAAATTAAAAATATTTTCATGATTAAACACTGATAAATTTCTTTAACATTCTAAAATGATAAAAAAAATGCTTTACGAAATTGAAATAAATAAAAGTAATTTTCAAAAGATAAAACCTTTTTCTTGCATCTAAAGTAGATTTACGGTTAAAAAGTAAAGAAAGGCAGTTGATTAAAATGGCCAAACTCGGAAACCTTATCAATAGTAGTCGTTCTCTGAAATTTTCAGGAAAGATCCATGGTTTTGTCCTCGAATGTTTTCAAAATCATTACAGAGACTATAAAAAGAGAAGAATCTTCCCTGAAGATTGCATTTGTGTTCAGACTATCAGTGCTTCGAAATCACCACAATTTCACAAAAAGTAATAAACATTCACTGACGTTGACAGTAAGTTAGAAACGTTTTCGCATTTAGAGTTTTGAATTTACACGAGGTTTTTGCATTTTATGGTGTTTATTCAAAGTTTTTAACTTTTTACAATTGGACGAAATTTTTAAGCAGCGTAAAAAACCCACCACAGTGTAACATTATTAAAAATCACAAGCACGTCCGACTACGCCATACCCCATCAGGGATTTTGTGTACTTGTTGAAATGTCCTATTTGCAACATAAAATGCGAAATCACTTTTATAAATACAGGTATAATGGGAACACTTTCCCTTTTTTACGTTTTGTCGAATATCTGCAAAAATACTTAATGTGTTGTTCTTGAATTTTGGGAATAAGGAAAACATATCTTTCCTCATATTTTCCTGCAAACATTTTGTCACAAAGGCCGCTAGGAGACGAACAACATATCTAATAAAAAAAAAGTATTTGTGATAAGCCTGTACATGGAAAAGCATCGACTGATCTGCAAATTTTAGATATGGCTATAAATATTATATTTTTTTATGTATGTAGAGCTTTGTGAGGATATCTGGAATATTTAAGGATTTATTAATGTTTTATTAAAAAATGCAGAAATTTTTCGCACGTTTTTACTTTATAATTCCAAAGGTTTTTCTTCAAATTTCATGAAACTTTCGAAAAACATGACAAAATATGCCTAAATCTTTATTAATAATCTTTTAATATATTAGTTTAAAACAAATATATTAAATATAAAAAAAGAGATACGGACAGTTGTAGTAAATAATTTATTATTGCGCATGCATGGACTATAGCAAAAAAAACTTTGAAATAGTTTGACACCTGTATAGAGCACCTTATAAAAGATCATCCAGTTGAATATCCCAAAAATTCATACGATATAGGTGATTAAATGAGCTGTTTTTCTGTTTTTCAGCTGTTTTCTAAAGAGGTCTTTACGATAAGGTGTCATTAATAAATGAAAGTTTGTATCAGAAACAAACTATGTTACACAATGAAACTGAATAAGATATTTACAATTCTTCTTCCTTTTTTTTTCCCCTCAAATATGTATGTACCTTAAAAAATAAACAAATAAATAAAAATAAACTGTTTTGGGGAAAAAAATCTGATACACATTTTCATGTGTGAATAACTCCTTATCGTAAAGAACATTTAATTACTGAAGTTTCTATGAATTTTTGTGATATTCAACTGGATTTTTTTTTTAATAAGTTGCGCTATACAGTTGAGTATTAAACTACATCAACGTTAATTTGCTAAAGTCCATGTATGCGTAGTAGTAAATTATTTATTACAACTGTCCGTATCTCTTTGAATATTAAATATATTTGTCTTAAACTACAGCATAATAATTTAGGCATATGTTGTCAAGTTTCATGAAATTTGAAGAAAATCCTTTGGAGTTATAAAGTAAAACATGCGAAAGATTTTTGCATTTTTTAATAAAATATTAATAACTCCTTAAACATTCGAGGTATCCTCAGAATACTGTACACATGTATAAAATATCATTTATAACCATATCTGAAATTTGCAGAGAATTCGAAGCTTTACCATATACAGGGTTATCACACATACCTTTTTATTTTATTGGATTTGTTGTTCGTCTCCTAAGAGCCTTCGTGACAAAATCTTTTCTGAAAAATATGAGGAAAGACATGTCTTCTTTATTCCTAAAACTGAAGAACAACACGGTAAGTATTTTTCAAAATATTCAACAAAACATAAAAAAGCGAAAGTTTTCACGTTATTTTGTCCAACACCTGTATGTCTTAGGAACATACTTTTCTCACACAGCCAATTTGTCTGCATACAAGAAGCTATAAAAAAAAAAATCGCAAAACGCTTCCGCAAAACGTACTATTTACAGTAAAAGGTGACGGTACAGAAATGGAATGGTGCGATGTACATTGAGTCATTTATGCTTCATGGGTGCATACACTGTCGTGTAATTATCACTAATTACTTGACTTCCCAACAAATACATAAATGTCAGAAACATTCCGTTCTGGTAGCAGTTGTGTCAATTTCTGCGTAGCATTTAGATATTTTTTCCACGAAAAATAAAATATCACATGCGTGGAGTCTGTATGGTAACAAAAATATGATATTTCTACGCGATGTACAGATGTATCAAATAGTTGTTATCAGATGGGTATCAAAAACTTGATAGTTTTACGAGGCGCGAGTGACGTACAGAATGCAAGATATTATTTTGATATCCGAGATATGAAATTTTTTTTAAGATCTGGTTTAAGGGAATCGAAATGTAACCAATCTTTATTCTCGTTTGGTTTTATTCACTGCCACTACTAAATATTTATAAATAAACTTGCTTGTATTTCTAAGGAATTTTTAACTTGCAGCCGTAGAAAAGCATTGTAATTTGTATGCACGAAGAGAAGGAAACGGAGAGGGGAAGCGGATAATAACCTTCTTCGTTTCCTCCTACAATTTCCCCTTCTCTTCCAATGCAAACGAAAAATTCACTAATTAATAAGAAAAATTATATTCCTATGCCATATTTTGGTTTTCCTTCTGAACTTATTTATAAATTACTTAAATCACATAATATTTATACTGCTTTCCGGCCGATTAAACAATTAAAAAACTTCCTTTTTAACTTTAAACCTGTAACCCCTTCTTTGGATCTAACTGGTGTAATATATTTAATTCCTTGTAAAAATTGTAAATATGTTTATATAGGTGAAACTGTCCATGCGGCAAGAATTAGACTACAGGAGCACAGACGGTCATATAAAAATTGCAACCAAAATTCTAAAATTGTGATCCATTCAATAGAAACCGATCCTATTCCTGACTTTGTTAATATAAAAGTTCTAAATTCAGGCTATGATAATTATAAATCACGTATTTTCCTTGAGAGTTGGCACACTGCCAGCCATCTCTACACTATCAATGAAGCATGCGCACTGGCTCCTCAATATTCTGTACTTCTACAAATTCCTTGTGTATTCATGTAATGCTTGCAAATTATGTTGTAGTGATACTGATGAGGAAACCTGGACGGGTTTCGAAACGTCTAGATTTTAGGTGTCTTTAAATGTATATTTTGTTTTTTAAATGTATTTTAACTAAAGTTTTGTCTCGTAAATAAAATAGTTTTTGTTTTTAATATATATATATATATAATTGAGACGGTTTGATGTTTATGTACGTTAAACTTTTACTTGTGTTAGTTCACAATCTCTAATCCTGATAGGGCGTCTGCATTATTGAACATGCCTATGAATATGGAAATGTCATAGTTTTGTACTGCGAACGTCCACCTTTGCAGCTTAGTAATAAAAGTTAATGGATTGTGATCGGTAACACTGCGCTGCAAGAAAAAAAAAAAAAGGTTTTGAACCCTGATAGCATTATTGCTGATTCTTATGTAAAATGACCTCCTCAGTCCAAATATGACTCCCATTTTGTCCAGTCACCCATCGTTTTCTAGGGACACCACCCCCTCTCTCAATTTTTATCACTGTTCGGTAATTTTATGACCATGAATTTCATTTGAAGAATGAAAAAAAAAAATAATTTAACATCTGAAAACAAAAAATTATAATGTTTAATAAATAACATTAATAATAATAAATTAAAAATATATAATACATAATTTTAGTGGCAAATCTCCCCCTAAATTTTCCCTGGCTACAAATGTTCATGTTTTAGGATTTTCCAACTCTGTAGCTCCTCAGAAGATATTTAACAGTTAAAATAATCCCCCCCCCCTAAAAATCAAATTTATAGCTATAAAATCACCAAAAAGTGATAAAAATAGGGGGCCGTCCCTAAAAAACGGTGGGTTACAGGGCAAAATGGGCGTCCTATTCGGAATCAGGAGGTCATTTTCCATAAGAATTTGCAAAAATGGTGTTTTCATCCCGAGTAATTCGTTCTACTGGTGATCCGAAATTCCACGTTTCAAACTCCAAATAACTGTCTCTTTGAACCAGGTTTTTTGTGCGTTAGTCGATTTCTGATTAGTATAGTTAATTGAAAACAGAACAGCTTCCTTTCTTTGAAATAGACGTGTACTGATGCCATTTGAAGACGCATCACATTGTGTAACGAACACTTGCCCTAGAATTGATGTATTTGGGCTTTTGAATTTATAAAATCTAAAAATTATGAAATGTCAATTGTAAATTGAATTTCAAATTTTAAATTGTTTTAAAAAACAACATTAGAATTTCAATACTTATATTTAGAGATAAATTTATTTTAAAAGACGACAATTTATATACAATTAATTAAAAAAATAAAAACTGATAAGTTTTGAATTTCAACTCTGTGTGATTTGATAAATATAGATCATGATAATTTTTGATCTGATGCATTTTAAAAAAGTAAATTGCATTTCAAATTTTAAATCATTTTATTGAAATAATTTTGTTAAAGTAAAAAAAAAAAAAAAAAAAAGATTTTTTAAGGTTTTAAAAAAGCGCATTTTTTGGCATTCTGAGAAAGGTTTCGTGTACAGTTAATTATTTGACTGACTGCATACATACACACTTGCTTGTAATTATAATCATTGTGAAATGTTTTTAAATATTTTTTACAATCTAAAATTAACAATTAAAAAAAAAAAAAAATTAGTTTTTCAATAATGTTTTTAAAGATTTCTCTTATATTGTGTGTTACATACACACATGTTTGTAATTATAATCATTATGAAATGTTTTTAAATATTTTTGACAATCTAAAATTAACAATTTTTAAAAAAATTTAGTTTTTCAATAATGTTTTTAAAGATTTCTCTTATATTGAGTGTTTACGTCCACGTATGTGACTTAGTATTTCTTTTAGTATTTCTTGACAAAACTTTTTAGTGTAATTCTCTTCTTTAATGAAACACTTAGTAAATTTTACACAATTTTTCGTTTAATAACTGAAAAATGTTATAATACTTAGTAAATTTTAGCAAAGAAATCTTAAAATACTTTCACTGAGATTTGCAACTTAGTCAAAATTTAAGATTTTCTTAACATGTGATATTCCACATTCTTATGCAGATAGTATTGGATTGCACTTAAGCTGCAAACATCTCGAATAGTTTGAAGTCTTTGAGAAAAAAATGAGATTTTTATTAAAGACCTAGAAATGCATACAAGTTAATTTTTGTAAAATGAAAATTATTTAAATATTAGAAAATATACTTTGGTATAATGTAACTTAGAGATATTTAAAACAAATACATATCAATTCATGTTTGTAAAATATAATTTGATGTTTAGGGAGAAATTTTTTACTTCAAAGTGTATAAAAACGACAAAGTTATTTTACAGATCATTGATTTAATACACAAAGTAAAAAATAATACAAGACAGGAATTGTGGGTAGACATAAGTACTTTTTGTTAAATTATACATTTGTGACGTAGTGGTAAGGGGGAATTTACGTCACAGGGGTTATGACGTCAGCTACAGGTTTTAGTGTCTCCTCAAGCTTGTTCAACCATGTCTAAACTTGAAAGTATATATACTTTTTGTTATTACTTCACATATGGTTTTTCATATCTTTTAAGTTTTATCTATAAATTTTCTACTTAATGTCTTGTGTTAGCAATTCTGCTAAAAACAATTAATTTTTTCTAAGTGATGTGACATGAGGAAAGCATTTGACAAAAATGTTAAAAAAAAGTTTGTGAAATTTCACAAACTTCTAAAATTAAGCTTTCACAATTCTTATAAAATATTTTCTGTATTCTAAAAAAAAAAAAAAAAAAAGTTAAAATACAATCGTGAAAGTATCTATATATAAAAGTTGTTATTCTAAAATTATTTTTACACTCTTTAGAATAGAGATTGTGATTTTAGTTAAAGTACAAAACACTTTGATGATGCATATTCAAAGTAAGATTCAAACGTGATACTTGGGAAAATACTAACTTCATAATTATATCTAAAATTTTCATAAGTTAGTTTTTCAGGAAAATTGTTAATATGAAAAATTCATTTAAGATTTGCACAAGTACTTTACAATTGAGTGGTAAAACAATTTTACAAGTTTTTTCTTCTTCGATGTAAGTTTGATAGTTTATAAAACTACTATCATGTATAATTTTTACTTAGTGTTTAAATATTATACTCAATCAATTCTACTACAGTAATGAAAAAGTATATCGCTAATACACAAGTAAACATTTTACATGTTTTTATTTTAAAAAGATGACACTTAAGTTTGTATTGTCATGTATCGAACGCTGGAACTCATGAAGACTAGCTTTTTTCTTTCGAGAAATTTATTTACTTCTCGAATTACACACACGATACAATACAGACACATTTAACACAAATAAACACGTAAACATTTAACATAATTTAAATTTGAACGGTAACTTTCCAGTCCACCAAATAATGCAAAATAAACGGCACTCAAGCCAGGCATCCGCTCTTCTCGGCGTTGCATCATTCACTTCTAAAAAAAACTAAACCAAAGTCTCTTCTCAATTCGAAAGTCTTTTTCGTTTGCGCTGGACAGACAGCGCCCTCTAGTCAGTCTAAAAGTCATTACAGACCTCCTCCCTTCAGGGGAGAAACTTTTCACTATTGTAGAGGGAAAAGTTTGGTTAAATAATACTTGATTAGGATAAGTCTATATTCAAATAAAATAAAGTCACAATGATCAAGATATCGTAATTAATTTAAAGCAAGTAAATAAAAAATATGAGCAAGCACCAATTCTATGCAGAAACAGTACCTGGCTATACTTAAATGCACCAGACTTATCCCTATTTTAGATTAAACACACTAACTTATTTTAAAACATACAAAAAACACATACCAAATAGAAAATTAAATATCATTACACACAATACACCAGAGACACTAAATAGATATGCAAAGTTAAATATAGATAGTTAAAACAAATATATACCACATATATATATATGTATATAGCAATTATTAGACAAATATATATAGCAATAATTAAACAAATACATAAACCTTTTTTTTTTTTTTTTTTTTTTTTTTTTTTTTTTTTAACTAAGGGATAAGAGTTAATCTATCAGCATTCTGAGATTGTAATTCTATACACTCAACAACCTCATAATTAAATAATCTGCATAGAGTTCCCAAAGTAAAAGTCTGGGATTTGGTCTCCTTTTTTTTTTCTTTCTTTTTCTCAGGAACATGTATAGCTTTGTACAATTACGACTAAATAAATCAGGACTTTGAGATAAATTCTCCTTCAGTTCTTCAAATACACTTTGACAAGAGCTATTCGAGTCAACAGTAGTAGAGCTATTCGAGTCAACAGTAGTCATTTTTACTTTCCGAGTGCAAAAAGGGGGGACATCAAACACAAACATATATTTTCTTAGATAACGTATTATTTCTCTGAAAATGTTTAAAAAATGTCTAGCTAAAATTTATGTCTACTGGCACTTAATTTTTAATTTGGTCGAAATATTTTATCAGAAATAACACTGAATTTTGGTTTCATATACATCTATGAATAATAGCATTTAATTCTTTTAGCTATGTGTAAGATTGATTTATAATTTCTGAGTGCAAAATATTTAAAATGAATACGTATAATGTTAAAATACTAACTAACGATTAAAAAACAAAAATCGTACCAAATTACAATGTTTTTATGGAAATCTTCCTGATGAATACAACGTAATTAGCATTTATATAAACAAAATAATTATAAAATTGCTTCACAGGTAATCATTTACAACACCATTTGAATTCTAAAAGAAAGTTTTTCCTGTTTCAAGCAAAATTAAACTAATCATTGGTTAGATATTTTTTAATAGTGCAAAAACTTTTGTTAGTTTTGTTTTTATAAAAATATTTGATTATTCTCTCAAAGTTGATTTATTTTATAAAGTTGTTTTCATTCATATAATGCAGTTCACTTTTAGTTTAAAATGATAAAAATACTTTTTTCTATTACCCTCATTATCGTAAGAGTATTTGTTTTATACTAAATAAATTTTAACATAACGTTCAACGGTAAAAAGTGAAAGACACTTATCGAAAGATCGATTGGTAAATTGGTTAAATTCAAAATCTCAAATTAACAAAACGTCTTGTTGAAAGAAATTTTAGAGAACACTTTGTAAGTTTAATTTTGAGTAAAAGCTATGTTAGCAGTAAAAATGTATTGGAAAACTGCTGTTGAATACATAAAAAATAATAAAATAAATAAATTAAAATTTTAATAAAACGTTATGAAATAAATAAATATTTGGATGTGACTTTAAATATATTCGTTTTTTGTAGAATTTTTTCTCTTATGAAACTAAATGCTTAGGATAGAGGAAATGGATTTTTTTACTTTTTGAATAAAGTTTTAGGATAAATAAAACTTTTTTTTTTTTTAATTTAATTTCTTGCGAAAAGTAAGTAAATATTTTATTTTATTTTTTAAATAAAATTAGAAAAATATATTATTTGATTTTTAAAAAATATATCTTGAATTTTAAAATTACATTTGTATTTAAGTACTTATGAAAAGTACTATTTTCTGTTCACTTATTTAAATCCTTTGTTAATATTTATCCATGCAAAGAATTGTTTTTATCTCAAAATAAAAATGTTAGTTAATTGTGATCGTGACTGATTAGAAATGTAATAAAACCTTATCTCTCAAACATACTAATTTATAATATTTTATTAAAAAAAAAAAAGACATGCATTTAAACAATTAAAACAAAAAATTTACTAAGTGCTATACTTCTAAAATACTACCTCTGTTTACTTGAAGTTGTAATTATTAATTATCTTAGCTGTATTGTATGAAAGGCTGTTCATTTACTGATAGTGATGGTAACTTGTGTAAAGCATTCATTCAATTGAAAGATAAATTTTCCATTCACTTAATGGATTTCCAATCATTAAAATGCAGAGTCATAGGATAAAGAAAAAAATTGGGGTATGAGTATTTATAATTCTATTTGAATTATTATTAATTTTAATAGATGAATGGAGATGCGACTCTTTAAACTTATTAGAAATATCATATTGGAAGTTTAAACATTTAAAAATAACTTTCGTTATTTCAATGATGAAAGTCATACACTTACGCACGATATCATATATAGATTTTTAAAATGCAAAATTATAAAAACTGCTTTGTAAATAATAATTATTTATGCGACATTTTAATGGAAAAATTTACTTTATTAGTTTACTATTTGTAAATTTATCTTTTGACAAAAAGGCTTTGTGAAAAATTATATTTTAGTTTATGTTAATATTCTTTAGAAAAAATATCCTGTCTATAAATGATAGATATATTCCCTTTGCATTTATAATAAAGTGTAGTAAATAAATGCGATTGAATGTACTTTTTAAAAAACATATTTAAAAATCTAAGGTAATATACATTTATCGCTCGTTAAAGAGCCAATTATAAGACACATTAAAATATTATGCTTTTGGTCATCATTCGAGCATATAATTTATGAAATATTTTTTTTCTGAAAATAATAATAATAATAATAATATCTTCCATATTTAATAATATAACTAATAATAATAATAATAATAAAATTGCATAAAGCCATAGTTCAAGTTTTATTTTCATTACAAACTAAGTTATATAAACACAATTTACAATAAAATATTTTTCATATTATTCACAATTCAAAAAATTTATAGCGTTTTTCTGTATAGGTTGGATGATTTTAGTAATCTAGCGTATTTTTTATAAAAACAGTATTTCGAAATTTCATTTGGTGTTACGCCAAAACTTTCATAAAAGTCAACTTTGTTCAAAATATTTAATTTGCCGGAAAAATTAATAATCGATTGTGTTTAATTCATGTTAAGATTATTAGAAAATTATTTTAAAAGAAACTTTTTAAAAATTAAAACGTAATTCAAGTGAAAAGAAAAAAAGATTCGTGGCAAGCGGTTTTTTTAAGTCATTAAAGTTCTTGTGCTCTATATCTATTTTTTCTATTGTAAGTGTGCTATTATGATCTTCCATAAAACATACTAAATGGAATATAACGGATATTAAGAAATGAGTAAAAATTTCGCAACCCGTGCATAAATTTTAAAAATAGTGCGATTTTTCTAATATTCTCAATAAACTCGATGATTTCCCCCAAAAGTGAAATGAAACGTATGCAAGGTACCATATTTTCAATATATAAACTTAGAAAATATTTGAAAGTAGAATGTTCAGATACAGGAAAAAGTAATAAGAAAAATTAAATAAAAAATTGCATCGCGTTTTCTGACAGCTTGTATGAGAAATAAAATAAATTTTACTACAACAAAATATCTGAAAAATTATCAAAAAATGTTGAAAGTTCCAACAAATCTCATATCTGATATAAATTCCTTTATGCTAAAATAATATCACTCAGACATAAAAAATTGTCAAAACAGATAATAACATAGTAAAATATTTTTTATTTGTATACGTGAAAAAAATTATTTTTAGAAAATTTTGTGAATTTTTATTAAGTTTTTTAATGAACATTATGAAAGATGATTTTCAATATAAGATATATTTATTTTAATCAGTAAATATTTATAAATTAGAACTTTTATGTGTAGAATTTCTTTTCTTTTGTAAACCACAGTGATAAACATTATTTATTTAAGTTAAAATCCAAAATGAGATGTGTACAAATATAAACAGAATGTGTTGTCTAAGTTAATAAGTTAAAGAATGCATATATAATGTTCTGTTTGTTTAAAAAATGTACTGCCACTTTTTTATTATTGATCGCTTAAAAATTAGATAAATGTTATTTAGTTAGATTCTTGCTCTAATAAAAAGGTATCAGTTATAACTTATATATATTTTTAATGAATCATTGTATATAAAACTATCGTAAACATAAAAATTATGTAAATATTTATTTTTAAACTATTTATCGTATAAGAAAGTTAACACAATATATTTCCAGTTTATAAATGGTACTAAAACTTTGTTATTTTTAAAAATGTGTAATTATAAAGCTAATAATTTCAAACACTTTTATTTTTATTTTAGCTATTAAAAAATAATTGTAAAAACTATGGGACATTTAAATTGTAACTTTATGCAAACATAGGTAAGTGTCATGGCTTAAATTGTCAACATGCTTTTGAATAAAAAGGATAGCATGAACTCGAATTGTCAACAAGGTGATAAGATAATTAAAATATTTCATGTGTATGAATGAAGATTTGTGTTTTGAAGACTTTAGTAATATATAGGTGGTCATTGTAAGGTAATTCATTTTTATAAATTTCTATCAGAATTATGAAATATTTATGTACAAGAAAATTTCGCAAATTAATATTTTCGAATATTGATGTAATTATGTGTAAATAATACAAGATGTCATACATTTTTTTCCCAAAAAGAGATAAACTATTTTTAAAACTAATTAAGTTATTGAAGATTCGGTGTCTGTTTCAGTAGATTTATATATTTAAGAAGTAATATGAAAATAATGGAAAGTTTTGTGAATATGATGAATTATATTGTGGTGTGATGAAAAAAGTATCATAATGGGTATATAGTAATACCAAAACAATTTATTTAATAATAATAGTAATAAAGAAATCCCTTAGTTCAACACATGCCGAGTGGAATTCTGTTTTAGATTGGACTACAATTATAATTTTAGTCACTCAATGTAATTTTTCCCTGAGCAAATCTAGCAGAATGCATAAGTTAAATTTTATTTCCTTAAAATAGAACATTCAACATTTTTTCTTTAAAATATCTTTTAAAATATGGCAGTATTAAACAGATTCCTTACTTAATCCAAATTATTAAATGATAATAACTCTTTTGAAAATTTGCGAGTAAGAAAATACAGTTACATTAAAGAAATAAATAAATGACTAAAAAGTTTTTCACAAGATAAAATATAATTTTTTTAAACTGAAAAAGAACATTCCATAAAAAATCTCATTATATTGCTACATAATGATAATAATAATTATAGTAATACAATTAAGTTTCATTAAATAGTAATAATAAGTAATTTGTTATATTTTTTCACTAAAAGAAAATAAAAGAATTTATAAAATAAAAAAGAAAGAATTTTTTTTATTAAATATTTTTTTTAAACTTAAAAATTAGTAAGAAGAATAAAAACAAGAAAAAAAAATAACAAGTTAAAAAAATTCACAAAAAGAAAATATAAAATTCACAATCTCAAACAAAAGAAGAGATATGTTTAAAAAATATTTTATTAAATCTAAAAACAGTTACATTAATAAAATTAAAAATAACAAGTTTAAAAAATTCAGAAAAAGAAAATATAGAATTAACAAACTGAAAAAAGAAGAGAAATATTTTTTAAAAAATATTTCATTAAACCTAAAAACAGTTACATTAATAAAAATAAAAAAAGTTTAAAAATTTCAGAAAAAAGAATACAGAATTAACAAAATGAAAAAAAAAAAAAGTTTTTTTTTTTTTTATTATTATTATTAAACTTAAAAATAAAAAATGAATAACTGTTTTAAAAAAATTTCGCATGTTTTAAAATCAAATATGATAGTACTTACGATTTTTACTATTGTAAGTAAAGTGTAAGAAAATAAAATTGTTTTAAATTTTTTAGAAAAGAAATAACTAAAACATAAGTTTTTTGAATTGTTTTTATAAAATTTTCCAGAAAAAGAATTCAATTTTTTTCTCAAAAAATAAATAAATAAATAAATAAAAATAAAAATAAAATAAAATAAATAAATAAATAAAATAATAAATAAATAAAATAAAATAAATAATAAATAAATAAATAAATAATAAATATATATATATATATATATATATATATATATATATATATATATATATATATGTTTTGTAATTTATAAAAACATAAAATAAATAAGGAACATGTGCAAAATCTTTTTTTTGCATGTTTAAAAAATAAAATCTGATCGTATTATTAATAATGTAAATAAAATTTTAAGAAAATGGGATTGTTTTAATATTTTTTCAAGAAAGAAATATCTCGAACAATATTTTCTAGTTGTTTAAAAAAATGTTCACAAAAATGAACAAATCACCAATATCATATGAATATTTTGAGAAAATCACGTCATTTATCAATCTCCTTGGACTATACTTTGAAGTTAAAAGCCATGTGGGGAAAACCTCTTCCCACCCCTATCTCGTAAGAGGTGAAAACATAAAGAAGAAAGCTCAAGGTAACGTCTCCGTAGCTCAGTCGGTAGCGCGTTGGTCTCGCATGCTATAGATGGTGGGTTCAAATCCCCTACAGTGCAATATCGTTTTGTAAAAAATCTAGCGAATTAAAATAGTCAGTTAAATAATTAATTAATAATCAATAAAATTTACTTATTAAAATTGATTAATGAACTACTCATTAAAAATTAATTACTAAATATAATACATTGTCCTCTTTTCGGTTGATGACGTCATTCTCTTTCATGTTCTGACAGGTTTCTGTGTTGTCCCTTTAAGAAAACTCTCCCCGTCACCCCACCGTCACATGTCTTGACAAGAAGTCCAGGTTGCCAACGGATAAAACGAAACTCTACCCCCGTCATCTTTCACGATCAAGCAACCAACCAACCGTTACGTCACTTCCGGTTTCCTCCCGCCTTCCCCCCCCTCATACGACGTCACTTCCGTCGGTCAAAGTACACGGCTTACTACTAACAGTGGATTTTAGAGTCCGATCCTTTAGTAAGTCTGACAATAGAGCTGCGTTTTCAGAAAATTCAGGATTGCATTTTCGATAGTATTCAGCTAAATCCAAAAAGGCTCTCACATGAGTCTTGATAGTAGAAAACGAAGAATCTCTTTTGTCTCGAACGTTTATTTCACTTGGAATTCTCAATCCTTTGCCTACTAAATGTCCAGAATTCTTCACATGAGCTCGAGTAGGTTGACATTTAGAAGGTTTGATGTGCAACTTAGTAGCACTTATTTTGTAGGAAATGTCTTTTACATGTTTTTTCCTTGTTTTAGGAAAATTGGTGACTTTCTCACTATATGGCACTGGACACTTTTCACTGTCTTTCAATAAATTTGCCATTAGTTGACTAGAATCTTTAGGTAGATTTTTCAAGGGACCCAAAGTAGTTGCAGAAAGTTCTTCCTTTTCAAGTAATTTTGTTCCTTTAATTGTTTTTCCTAAATTAAGCATTTTTCAGATAATTGCATAAGATCTACTTTATTTTTCTGCAATTCAGCTGTCAACTGATCCAATTTAGCATTAGAAATTTTTTCTTTCTCTTCAAGAATATTAAACAGGTAATCTAATTTGGAATTAATTGTACTAATTTCAATTCTTTCTTCAACAAGCTTTTCATTTTTAAGACAAATTTCATTTTCTTTACCTTTCATTCTTAAGAGCTCTTCTTTCATTATGTTAATTTCATTAGACAGCTTAAGGTTTTCTATTTTAGTATTTTCTAGTTCTTGTTTGTAATTATTCTTTTCAGTATTCAGAATTTCTAACTGATTTAGATAATTCTTCTTTTCACTTTGTGAATCAAGACGAAGAGTTTTTAACTGATTTTCAAACTTTTCTTTCTGTTGAATTTCTTCATTTATCTGATTTCATATTCTAAGCATTTTTTATTCAGATAAGCATCTATTTCAGCTTTAAGTTCTTCCATCACAAAATTAGAGTCTTCATTTTTCTGTTTAAGGTCTTTTAAGGCATTATTTAGTTCCGAAATATTTCTCGTAGTATGTTCCAACTCTTCATTAAGTTTTTTATTTTCAAGAGACAGTTCTTGTTCTTTATTTTTCTTTTCTTCCATTTCCCCTTTTAAACATATGATTTCATTTAACAATCTGAAATTTTCAGTTTTGAGATGGTCAAAATTTATTTTCTCTTTAAGAACAACTTCATTTTCTATTTTATTTTGATTTTCTTTGATATCCTGCAGTTCTTTAGCAAACACTTTTGGAGAGGTTTTATTGAGTTCTGGCCATGAAAACTCTGACAGGATTTCTTCTACCTTTTCAGTTTTCTTTTCATCTTCAGATTTGCTCTCAATCAACTTTTGGTCAAAATGAGCAAAATCTTTATTTTGAACATTTTTCTTCATCTTTAAAAATTTCTTGGGATTTCTTGTTGGTACAGAATTTAACTTAGACACTTGTACATTTTCTTTTGATTTGCAATCTCTGAGCATTGCAGCAGTTTTATTTCCTAACAAATACTTGCTACCATAAAAGGAATTTTGTAGGACAGCTGCTTTAGTTTGTGAGTGTCCCATTTTACAATCCAATTCAATTTCTGCAAGTGGTAAACAGATTGGATCCACTTCTAATGGATTTCTAATATACACTTTCTCATTTGTGTACATATGTGGTTTCACGTACTTGCTGCTTATCAGATCACATGATAAGTAGCACCAGTATCTCGAATTATCTTCATCTCAACACCATTCACTTTACCTATACTAGTATAAGGTGTCATTGATTCATCAGAACCTGCCTCATTTATAATATGTGAGATAAATTCTTCATTTTTCTTTAATTTATCACACTGAGGTCTAAGATGATTAGTAGAACCACATTCATAGCAACGAGCAATTTTTCTTTTATCAAATTCTTTATTTCTTTGATTTTCTTGGGATGTTTCTGGCCTTGCATGAAATTTCGGCTTGACATCTTTACTATTATCCCCAGACTTGTCATCACATACGTTTCCACTTTGGTTTCGAAGGCTGGAAAAGTTCTTTTTGGGCAAATCCCTCTTTTTGAAACTTTCTCTTATACTTTCAAATTCATCTAATTTTTCAGATAAGTCTAAAGGTGTCGTGAATGTAAGCCAGTTTTCTAAAAAATGTTCTCTCACATCAGCAGGCACTCGAAACTTCAACTGCTCAGTCACTATTAGGTCTTTCAGCTGTTGAAAATTCTCTATCTTTAATTCTGTAAGCCACTCCGTAAAATAACTAGAAAGCTCTTGGGCATAATTTCTCCAAGATTTTTCGGACGATTTGTGGTGCTTATAAAAACATTGTTTCAGATTTTCACTATTTAATTTATATCTTCTCATTATGAGATTCTTTACAAAATCATAATTTGTAGCATCGGCTGGAGAGTCTCTGGCGAACATATTGGATAGTTCTGGCGGTAAAACTGCTAACAGGTAGGCCACCCAATCCTTTTTTGGAACTCGTGCCATCTCCGCTTTTCTTTCGAAATTTATTAAATATAAACCCATTTCATCATGTTTTTCATGAAATCTTGGGGTAATTTGAGTTAACTGAATTCTTGGAACCGATTCAGTCACCTTTTCTGGTCCTAATATTCTTTCAGGATTTTCTCTTGAAATTTCTAATTTCTTTAATTCAATTTCATATTGTTGAGTTTCTCGGGTCCTTCTCTCCTCTCTTTCTTCTTGTCTTATTCTCTCTTCTTCTTGTATTTTTTTTTATCTTCAAGAAGCCTTTCCAATATTAATTTTACTTCTTCCTCATTATAGGACTTGCTAGATAAAATTAATTTCTTGATGTCAATAACTCTACTGGAAGTATCTACTTCGACACCGATTTCCTCACAAATTTGAATCAATTCATGTTTTCGAGCTTTAGCTAAAAATGCCATGTTTGAAAACCCCAAACAAAACCAGAATGCTATCAAAACGATAATAAGATATAAACAAATAAAATAATCAGAAAAATTATTATTTTCTTTTTTCTATTACCCCTTTTTTCCAAAATTCAATCAAACACACAAATAAAATAAGATAATGAGGGTAATTAACCTTTGTAATTAATTAAAAAAAATAATATCCAACCCAATTAATGGTATCTGTAACTATGAAAAATAATTTTTTTTCTCTATTTAAGAGGACACTTACATATATATATTTCTTTCATAAAAAAAAGAACACTTTTCTTCTTAAAGAACAGAATACATGAACATTTTTAATCACACAAATTTCTTTTATTAAATAAATCATATATTCAAAAATAATATTCAAAATAATATTTTAAACCAAGTATGTTCTCATACCAAGTACTACTTGTTTCCTACACAATCATTATTTCAATTCAAAACAGAAATAAATTAATTTATTTGCAAAACTATTTGATTCTTTTTGCACACATACTTTTCAGGAAACAGAATAATTAATATTTTTCTTCAAACCAAAAAATAAACAATAGTTTCGTTTTCAAACCCAAACTATTTTGCTTTATCAAAAAAAGTAAGTTCCACAAATTACTTCAAATCGAAACTAGAATATTTTGTTCCAAACAAAAACAGATTCATTTTACATGAAATCAAGACTAAATTATTTTTTATTTTTATCCCTCATTCACTCTCTATTTATCTATTTATTTTTGTAGTATTAAGCAAAGAAATACTAAATCAGTAAAAAGAGATAGAAAGAAAAATAAATTCAATTTAACAAAATATCAGAACAAAAATGACCGGGAATGCACATTAATACTTTATGAACCATTCAACATTTTTATTCTTTTTAATTCGATAACAAATACATTCTTTTTTTTTTCCCTCAAAGCTCTAAAAAAGAATATCTATTCTTTATTTAACATTAATTACAGAACAGATACTTTATTTCAACTTGTTCTCAAAATTTGCAATTCCGTTTAAAACCGAAATTCTTTGCAAGTAAGTTTTTTTTTATTATTATTATTAGGAATATACCACTAAACAAAAGAAAAAATGTATATATTCATTTATTTCTCACTGATTCATCAACTTTACTTAATTTCTTTTCGAAATACATCGACAAAAAAAAAAAAAATTGAAAGATTTGCTTCTTTTTTTCTTTTAACCAACGGATGAATCAGTTTAATATGTATACATTTTTTCTACAAATAATAATTTCAAATAATCTTTTTATCAAATAGGGATAAGCGATGCTATGTATATTTCACAATTAAATACATAATGTGAATTAAACTACCCTTTAAAAAAAAAAAAAATATTTTCTCACGTCCTAATACAAAGACTGTTTTTTATTTTTAAACGATAAGGCACTGTTTCATACAGAAAATGGTACTTACCCCTTTAGTAGCGCATCTTTGTAGCGTCGATCGTTATGCCATTTGCTGCCACCAACTTCTCAGACTGTCATGTATCGAACGCTGGAACTCATGAAGACTAGCTTTTTTCTTTCGAGAAATTTACTTCTCGAATTACACACACGATACAATACAGACACATTTAACACAAATAAACACGTAAACATTTAACATAATTTAAATTTGAACGGTAACTTTCCAGTCCACCAAATAATACAAAATAAACGGCACTCAAGCCAGGCATCCGCTCTTCTCGGCGTTGCATCATTCACTTCTAAAAAAAGCTAAACCAAAGTCTCTTCTCAATTCGAAAGTCTTTTTCGTTTGCGCTGGACAGACAGCGCCTTCTAGTCAGTCTAAAAGTCATTACAGTATTCTAATAGAAAATATTATATAAAAGGTGATTTTGTAATAAAAATTAAAACAAACTATTTTCATTGAAATCTTTTATTTGAAATTCATTCACAATAATACAAGACAACAAATTCACACAAATCTATATTGTTGGGATATCGTTCATACATTCGGTATTAAAGTTATTCAAAAAATTTAGGAAGTCTAGATTTTCATTGTCACAGTTTACTAGAGGTAAATCAGTTTGTATCAGGTTAAAATTATTTAAGTCCTTATTTTCAACTTTGGTAGATAAACCATCAATATTATTTTCACTTGTATATTCTACATTCGAATTGTTCAAAAAAAAAAAAAAAATGTTAAGTCTAAGTCTATATTTTCATTCTGAAAGTTGTTGGAAGGTAAGTCAAAAACACCATTCATACATTCAATGTGAAAATTATCCAAAAAAATTAACAAGTCCAGATTCCCACTGTCATTATTAACTGTTGGTAATTCATTGTTAGTACTTCGTTCATTACAATTTCTACGTATGTTAAAGTCTTTAAGATGATTCTTTCTCTTATGTTGCAATAATTCATACTTACACTGAAAAGTTTCACTGCATTCATCACATCTAGTTTGAATTGAAGATTTTTTATGCATATTTCTTTTATGTTTTAAAAAATGTCGTTTGTTTGAAAAAGTATCAGTACATTCGTCACAACAGTATGTATGTAAAGTCTTTTTATGACTTTTTCGCTTATGGTTTGAAAAAGCATGTTTAGTTGGAAAGGTTATAGAACATTCCTCACATAGATACTCAGGTTTACGATAATGCACCCTCTTGTGTTTTTCTAATTCATACTTGTGTTTAAAAGCATCTTTAAAAATAATACATATATGTTCATTTAAGACGTTTTGATGAAATAATCTCTTATGTTTAAATAAATCACACTTGCGATTGAAATTTTCAATACAATATTCACATTTGTATCTTATGGAAATTTTTCTGTGGGTTTCCATATGTCTTTTTAAACGATGTATAGTAACAAATCCTTTCTCACACGTAACAAATATTAGGTTTAATATCATTGTGAACCTTCACATGTCTAGTAAGATAGGATTCTTTTAAAAATGACTTATTACAAGTTGGGCAAATAAAAAGTTTAGATAACTTCTCATCCTCAAAACTTGATGAAGGGGGGTGTTGAACAGAAACGTGAGTCTCCTCAGACGGTAAAGTATTGTCCATTTTGTACTTCAGTTTAGCAAAGTATAAAAAATCACTCTAAAAGTAGGACTTTATAAATGATTAAAAACTACTAAGTATGAGAACTTAGACATCTCTACAGCGAGAAAAGATTGTAACAAATTCAAAATTTTTCTTCATTCATCAGTTTTACTTAAGAATTAACGCCAAATTCTCTTATTTTATGCCAAATTTTTATAACTATCGCCAATATTAGTGGAAATTTAGCCAAATATTATCCCATACCTTGCTATAAAACTCGAATCTTGTGGAAAATTCTAGTTTATCAACATGTCTAAACAGATAATTTGTACACTTTCACTCTGTATTTTTATGGATGTAGCATCTACGTTAAACTTTTTAGGGTAAAAAATATTTTAAGATCTATGTTTTTTAACAGTTGATTATAGATTTGTCGAAACTCGTAGTTTAGTATTTTCAAAGAAGGAAGGTTGTTAATACTTAAAGTTTCAAGTTCATGATTTCTTCATACATCTGCAGCTTCTAAATTTGATAAGTGTTAGATTTTTAGCTTACATTTTCAATCTAAAAAAGAAAAAGTTAATTTTTCTGAGATAGTATTTGTATTAAAATAATTTGTGTAAAATTTTTTCATTTACAAAAAATTTCGTTTATAAGCATATGTGTGAAAAACTTCAAACTAAATGCCTTTAAAAAACTTAGTACTTTGTAAAATAAGACGCGTTATTAACACATGTGAAACATTAAAATTCCATACTTCATGATTTTTTAAATACTTGCAGTCTCTTAAATTGGTAAGAATGAGATTTTACCTTACATTTTCATTCTTATCATTAGAAAAAATAAGTTTCTTATATTTTTATTCTAAAAATAAATTAGTTAATTTCTGAGATGATATTTTTTCTAAAATACTTTGTGTAAAAAATTTTTCATTCACAAAAATTTCAGTTTATAAGCATATGTCTGAAAAACTTCAAACTAAATGACTTTAAAAAACTTAGTACTTTGTAAAATAAGATGTGTTGTTAACACCAAAATTGTTGACTTCGTGATTTTTTTCGAATACCTACAACCTCTTAAGCTGGTAACTTTGTGATTTTATCATACATTTTCAATCTTATTATTGTAAAAATAAGTTTCTTATATTTTTATTCAAGAATGTTATCTAAATTTCTAAAATACTTTGTAAAATTTTTCAAGCATACATGTATTTGTAATCGACAATACTTGGTTAAAATATTTTTTAAGTATGTTTAAATACATTTGGAAAGCCTAAGTATATATCTGTGAGCATGAATGAATTTATAAAACATATATATTAATATTTTTTCAACTCTGAATTTTTTCAAAGTTAGCTTTCGTTATTTTCAAACTTCCTATCTGTAAAGAAAAACTGAGTGAAGTGTAGCATATGACATGGGGCATTTCACTATGTTAAAGTTGTAGAATGTAGTGAAAAGTAGTAAAAAATGTAGTTGGGAAGTCTTTATTTGACATAGATTGTTGAATAATTCTTAGGAAATATAGCTTAAAATAATAACTAATGTTGGGAATGAATTACAAAAAAATTCAAAATTCGATTCCAGATCACGATAAAAACTAAAAAATGGTAATTTTTAATTATCACTATGTTCGAAAACTTATATTATTTTAAGAATATTGGAAGATTTCTAGTATAACATAAAGCTTTAAATAAAAAGACTTACAATATTTTAACGAGTATAAGGAAATTTAAAGAAAATTTATAATTGAATACAACTTTGTAAAAATTTTTAAGTATACATGTAAGAATTTATGCGTGAATGTTTATACATGTACGTTCGGTGACAGTGATAAGAAGATCCCAAAAAGTTATATCTGAAGTATAACTGTTTAAGGTAGAGAAATTTTTGACATTAGTTATTTTTTACAGTAAAGTAACTTCTGAAAAATGATAGATTCACTCTCTTAGACAAAATAGAATACAATATGTTACGATATTTTCTTAAACTTATTAAGACTTCTTTTCAAACAGCGAATTTTTTCAGTTTTTTACATTGATCAACTCATTTTTATTTTTATTTATTTATTTTTTTTTTAAAGATGAATTTTACTTCAAATAATTTTTTCTTAAACAAAATTTCCATTGAAAGTTTTTTTATTTACTTTTAACTTCACATTACATACATTTTTCTTGAACATTGTTCTTATACAGATTGAACTGTATTCAATTTCAATTCAACATAGCAGATAATATTTTTACAATTTTCATATTATGATGGAGTGATAAAACACCACATTCTTTGAAAAAGAGATTTCTTTACTTCTTTGGCTTCCATACATTCTTGATGATCAATAATCCAATTACCTAAATACTTCTGGAAGATATTAAAAAATTTTATCCAAGGTATGATAAAGTCCCCAGATCTCTTAAAGAGCTTCGCCATAACCTCACTTGAAAATATTAAGTAAATTACAACTTTGTCCCAATTAATTCCATTTTTTATCATTTCTTTTAAGACGGGTATCTAAACGGGTGTAAAAATTTTCCTCACATAACATATCAACATTTTCATAAAGTTGATTGCTAATTTCGGAATTGATAAATTCATTCATTCGAAATTTAAGCTGGTTAATAATTTCTATTTCTGAATTGCGAAGGTGTGATCTATTGAATATATGAGTAAATGCATTTAACAAAATGATACCTGTTCTGACATCCATCTTGAAAAAATAATTATTATGTAGTACTGAATTCAGATTATAAAATAAGCAACCTCACTTCTCAAAATAAATTTGACAAGTAATAAAATTTTTCTTCACTCGGAATTAATACTAGGTGTTTCTCACCAAATCTGAATTATCGCCAAATACTCTAAAATTTTTGTAGATATATCCTAAAATTTATTTAAAATCATGCCAAATTCTTATTTTTACGACCCTATTTCTGAATTTATTGGTAAAATTTCACGGGTTTACACTAAAGAAATGTAAGGGAGTTACAGTAAAAATGGTTAAACTATAGATGAAAAATCCATTGAACTAAGTGATCATTAGTCTAATATGTGAAGGATTATTCGAAAAAGTTCCAATTTATACCTAAAAACTTTTGATTTTCTGAAGTTGTAATGAGTTTTTTGTAGCGATTTGTAAAAATCTACTGAAAATGTCTATTATTAAAAGTTATTATATCACCATATTGTATATCAAATAATCAATAAGATTATTCTAAAGATAAAAAGAAATGAATTTATATTTTTAAAACGTCTAACAATAATCAAATTTAAACACGACTAAAGGTAGCGAGAAATCTGGAATTTTTCCTCCTCTTTTCTTCTGAGAAGTTACAATAGCATCCTTCTTCGATTCTAAGAAAATGCTCGAAGGAATGGTCACCTCCTTTCCCAAAACATTGGGGTGTCAGCATTGGTAAATGAAGTCGATCTTTTTGTGTTAAGATATTATCCTATTTATAACGTAAAAGAATATATACAGTTTAAAATGGATACTAGTTATTCACAATTAAAAAATCTCTATGGTGAAAAGTATTTTTTTAACGAACTTTCTTCAATTAAGTAATTAATAAGAAATTTTAATCACTCTTTTTTAGTTATATTTCAAAAAACAATTCTCGTTTTTCATCCTAATCTAATTTCACTTATACATTTGAAATTTTAAACATCTTTTAACTTAATTTTCACGTACATTATCTTTTTTCGAAAAACATTTGGTGAATTTTTACAAGATCTTCAATTATTATTTTTTATTTATTTATTTTAATTATTACTCTGTAATTAATATCATGTTCAAACAATAGCATTCTTAGGTTAAAAGAGATCTGCATAGGCATATTTCTAAAGAACAGTGGTTAAAGTACTTGTAAACTACTGTTTCTTTACTTCAAGCAAGTGCCGGGTTCGAATCCTACCCGATCATCTTTATTTCTACACTTTCTTTCATTCTTTCTACTTAATTTTTACTCTCAATGTCATTTTTCATAAAACAGTTGTAATATTTTAGAAGAAAATGCTTAATTAATGTTTTTTAATTACTATTCTGTAAATTAATATAATTTAAATGGTTGAATCATTCTCAAATAATTGCATTCTTAGGTTAAAAATGATTTCTGCAGGTATATAATTGAAAAAACACCCACACACACGCGAAAACTACTGTCTTATGGAAATATTTTTACTGCAAGGTGCCGGGTTCGAACCCCAGTCAGATCTTTCTATTTCTATCATAGTATATTAACATCAACATTCTTAAATTCATATTTTTTATTGATTCCTTATTGATTTCCCAATTTTTAAATTTCTTAATTTCCTAATTAATTTAATTAATTTCCTAATGACTCACAAACAATATCACGCTTTTTTCATTCTACCGCAAACATCTCTTTAAAATCATCGTCATCTTTTACAAAAATCACTAATTAATTTTTTTAATTAAATTTCCTCATTAACACCCTCGTCATCTTTTACGATACTGTCAGAGGGGGGGGTGTCAAGGACGATACCAACTCATCTAGGCCCTCAGGGGGGTGGTGCGACACCCGCAGGACTTGCCTGCGCACCAACGCACCCTCCTGTGTTAAAACTCTCCTTTTTTCCCTACTTATAACCAAAATTGGAGGTGAATATTTAGAATTTATTTTAGTCTCAGATTCTCAAATACAAAATTTCAACGTTTTAACGGTTATCTCTTTTGAATTAGGGGAGAATTTATCGCGGTCTATTATTATTATTATTATTATTATTATTATATATATATATATATATATATATATATATATATATATATATATATATATATATTTTTTTTTTTTTTTTTTTTTTTTTTCGTGCTAAAAAGTAAAAAACCAGAAAACTGAAGCTAAATCGCTTCACAATTTCAGTGCCAGCCATTTGTGTACATTAAAACTGTTTCCGCTATTTAGGGGCAAATTAGAAATAGTTTGAAAAATATTATACTAGCATTCAAACTACCAATAATTTTGCTCATATTTCTTTCCATTCTTAATTAAAGTGCAATTTTAAGAGCACATCTTTAAAAATAGGTATCTATTTGCGAAGGTTTACCTGTCCAAATTTTATTAATCATTTATCAGAGAATTCGAATCATTTTACAATAATGAATTTTGCGTCGCGCTTGTTACTTCTTCCGATAACCATAAAAAAGCTTTTTCCCACGAAATGTGCCGAAAAAAATTATCGTTTCTTATCCGATAATAAATTACGGATAATAAACCTTACTGCGGATTTTAAAAAGGGTCTGAAAAAATGTATCATTCTTAATAAATGACAAATTACGTGTTCTAGTTAAAAGCTGTAACTTGTTCTAAAATATGTTTAAAAATATGTGAAACTCGCGAGATATTTGTCAAAATATGTCACAGCCTATTTTATGTATTTCATATCAGTAAATGTCAAACAAGAAGAGTTTAAAGTAGTAGTAGATACTTACATTTCAAAAATATCAGACTTTTAAAAAGATATCTTTAAATCAAGTAAAACGTTCTTTGCTACTATGTTTAAAAAAAAAAAAAAAAAAAAAAAAAATCAATAAAAAATGACTGACTCCCAAAAGCGAAAAAAAATTGTATATACATACACTGGTAGACAATTGCTAAAGACGGATAACAATAGATATATTCGTAAAAAAAAAAAAAAAAAAAAAAAAAAATCGTCTAAGTGGCTTAGCTAAACAAATAATTCAAGGATTCCCTTCAAACTTTAGGTATAAAAAGAACATATATTTCAGCGGAAGTTCAGTCCCGAACGCTAGAAGTGGATCAGACACCTATTAACGAAAAATATAATCTTTGGAATAACCTGTAAAACATTCTTCTTGAAATGAATTGAGGCTAAGGTATCATTGAGCCTTCTTTTAATCATAGACATAAATTAATATGAGAATTGCACTTATATTATTGCTAAGGTTTCTTTAATAACATCGACAATTAATTAATTAATTAATTATTTTTTTTAATTTTTTATAACATGCAGGGTTTTGAAACCAAAGCAATGTCACTTTTAGAAAAGTTAACCTATTATATTAGACACAACGTACTACAATTTAAAATAATATTATAGTTTTAAAAAATTAAAGAAGACGCTTTTATAGAAATGTGAACTAAAAAGCACAAAATATCTATCTTAGTATTAAAATGCAAGGTAAGAGAAAATCGGGTGAGTGACACACCATAATATTTACATACATTTAAATCTTTAATTAAAATAATTTAGAATTAAACAAAAAACATTTTTAAAAAATCTCCCCTGACTGGGATCGAACGCTAGACCTTTAGGTTCGTAGCGCGGAGCTATACCTCAACGCCACGACGTTCACGCAGGGAAAGACTTTTTACAATATAGATATTTTGTTTGCTCCCAGAGTGGATACAAACATACATACATACATGCACACCGGTGAAGCTAATAAAAGCGTGTTAAATATGAAATATTTGATGAAATATGGTCATTTTTATTAAATATTTTTAACTTCACGAGCACTAGCAAACTTTTATTTTTGTATAATTTATTAGTCAAATATATAGACTAACTCTTAATATCCCTAAGCGAAAATTCTGAAAGATATCGTCGAAACAAAAGTTAATTTTCAAGTACTTTCAAAAGGGTGCAAAACGCTAAGGGATTTTTTTTTTTTATCCACGTTTTCATTTTGAGTCGACGAACAGTCATGGGTATAATTAAAAACACTATACGATTTCTTAAAAAAAAAAAAAAAAAAAAAATTAAAAAGACATTTTTATTAAAAAAATGTTTATATAATCTTTAGATTATTATAATGATACACATAAAATATTAAATTAATTGTAAAATTAATAAACTTACAAAAATAAATTAAATTGAAATTGAAAAACAAGAGGAAAAACCCAGTGATTGTAATATCAGACAGAATAGTACTATACATATATACGAATATTGACTATAGGTAAGAAACTAAAGAGATTATATAAAAAAAATATGTTTTAGTAAAAGAAATATTTTTCAAATATTTTTAATATTTTTTGAGAAAATTAAATTGTGCCTTTACTTATGTCCATGACTGTCCGTCGATTCAAAAACAAAATATGGGTAAAACCCCTAAAGATTTTTTCCCTTAGAGTTTTGAAAGTAATTTAAAATCAATTTTTCTATCCATGATATCTTTCCGAATTTTAACGATATTTGCTTGGGGAATATTTCCAAGTTAATGAATATATTAAAGTGGATATATTCAGTGAATATATATAGGCTAATAAATTATGTGAAAGACAATTTAGTAGCGCTTGTGTATGCGCACTTAAAAATTATGTAGAAATGATCATATTTCACCAAATATTTGATATTTATATATTCCGATTCTAGTATATTGTGTAGAATGTAAAGTTTCCAAAAAGTGACATTAGTTTGGCTTTAAACTTTGCGTGCTATAAAGAAAAAACGTACGAAAAATTATGACATTATTAACCAAACATTTATATTTTCGTTAATATAAATGCAATTCTCATAAATTTATATACATAATTAAAAGAAGGCTCGTAATCATATACCATAGCTGCAATTCATTTCAAGCATTTTTTTTTTTTTTTTACAGGGTGATTCCAAACATTATATTTTTGGTTAATTTGTCATTGATCCCCTTTCAACCTTCGGAACGAAGCTTTCACTGGAATATATGTAGTTTAACATGTTGTTTTCTTCCCTGAAGTTTCAAGAGAATCCATGACGTATTTGCTTAAATATTCGAAAGAAAAAAAATGTCTAGATTGCTTTGCATCTGTTAGGTATTGGCTATCGTAATCCTTTGCCTCACTAGAGGGCGCTAGAGGTCCAGGGACCCTAGGGACCCTATATAGAGAGAGACTGGACATTGACCGAAAGTCGGCCATCTTAGTGCCAATTCGGAGCGATAACCGTAGAACGTAATGCTTTTTTCTTCGCGATTGACGCTTTACTATACAACATAAATGAAAGAAAACTGTACTAAATTTGTGCAGAAAGTAATGCAGAATATAAATATGTAATTTTTTTCGTCTTAGAAATAAAGAATTTTAAGAAAAACGAATTTTGTTTTAACTTTCGACATGATTACTTTTTCAACTCCGATCGGAAAACAGAGGAATTTTTGTTGCACATTTCTATATTAAGCAAAATACGTTGATTGTGAAAGTAATTCTACCTTATTTTTTCTGAGGACATACATTCTATATATAAAAAGTTAGAAAATTTTTTAACAAATATATGGTAATCTTAGTTTTTGTCAAGTAATTCATGAGTAAATGTAAAACTAGAAACTAGAACAGAAATTATTTTTTATAATTTTATAAAAATATTTACGTAATATTTTTACAAGCTAAAAAAATACATATTTTATTTATTTCAATTACGCATTATTAATAATAATGACTTAATTAAATACGAAAAATAAAAATTTAATAATAATCTGTAAAAATATTAACTAATATCTTTAGAAATTAAAAAATGTTTTTAATTATTTTATTTACATTTGCTTATTTCATTGATTTTTTAATTTTTTTTTTTTTTTTTTAATATTATGTAAATAAAAATAATAACTTATTTAAATATTATTTATAAAATTTATTATGGCAAATATTATTTAAAAGAAATTTATATTTCATATGCTAGCAAATAATATAAACGTTATTTTCTGTTTTTTTTTTTTTTTTTTTTTTTTTTTTTTAACAATTTATTTAAGAAATCTGATACATTTTGCGTACTAGCAAATAATCAAAAAATTGCAAGCTAAAAATACATATTTTATTTATTTCAATTACGCATTATTAATAATAATGACTTAGTTAAATATTAAAAATAAAAATTTAATTAATAATAATTTGTAAAAATATTAACTAATGTCTTTAGAAATTAAAAAAAAAAAAAAATGTTTTTATTTATTTTATTTACATTTGCTTATTTCATTGATTTTTATTTATTTATTTATTTATTTTAGTTTTTAAAAATATTATGTAAATAAAAATAATAACTTATTTAAATATTATTTATAAATTTATTATGACGATTATTATTTAAAAGAAATTTATATTTCATATGCTAACAAATAATATACACCTTATTTTCTTTATTTTTATCAATTTATTTTAAGAAATCTGATACATTTTGTGTACTAGCAAATAATTAAAAAATATCTTTTTATATAGTTATTTTAAATATGTATTTTAAAATATATCAGAAAAATACATTGAGATCTAACATATTAAATATATTGCAAAACAGTACTTAAAAACTAATAGCTGGAAAATAAATAATGTAATTAATCTCATATTTAGGAAATAAATACGTAAAACAGCATACAATAAGAGAATTGAAAGTATTTAAAGCATGATATAAAATAAATAATTATGCATTTTTATCTTTTAAAAGTATTCTAAAATTAAAGCAATTTATCTTCCAACAAAGTAAAAATGTAATAAATAAGTTCTTTTTCGATTATGACGTAAAATAATCGAAATTTCTTCGCAGCGTAATGATAAGCAATGGAGCAACTGGCACTAAAATGGAGAATTTCGTCAAAAAGCCGGCGCGCCAATGTCCAGTCTCTCTCTATATAGGGTCCCTAAGGGACCCTAGGGACCCTCGATAGAGAGAGACTGGACATTGGCGCGCCGGCTTTTTGACGAAATTCTCCATTTTAGTGCCAATTGCTCCATTGCTTACCATTACGCTGAGAAGAAATTTTTATTATTTTACGTCATAATCGAAAAAGAACTTATTTATTACATTTTTACTTTGTTGGGAGATAAATTGCTTTAATTTTGGAATACTTTTAAAAGATAAAAATGCATAATTATTTATTTTACATCATGCTTTAAATACTTTGAATTCTCTTATTGCATGCTGTTTTACGTATTTATTTCCTAACATATGAGATAATTACATTATTTATTTGCTAGCTATTAGTTTTTAAGTTCTGTTGCGTAATATATTTAATATGTTAGATCCCAATGTATTTTTCTGACATATTTTAAAATACATATTTAAAATAACTATGTAAAAATATATTTTTTGATTTTTTGCTAGTATGCAAAATGTATCAGATTTCTTAAAATAAATTAATAAAAATAAAGAAAATAAGGTGTATATTATTTGCTAACATATGAAATATAAATTTCTTTTAAATAATAATTGCCATAATAAATTTTATAAATAATATTTAAATAAGGAATTATTTGTTTTTACATAATATTTAAAAAAAAAAAAAAAAAAAAAAAATCAATGAAATAAGCAAATGTAAATAAAATGAATAAAAATATTTTTTAATTTCTAAAGATATTAGTTAATATTTTTATAAATTATTATTAATAAAATTTTTATTTTTAATATTTAACTAAGTCATTGTTTTTAATAATGCGTAATTTTTAAATAAAAAAAATATGCATTTTTAGCTTGTAAAAACATTACGTAAATATTTTTATAAAATAATAAAAAATAATTTCTGTTCTTCTGCCGTAGTTTTACATTTATTCATGAATTACTTGACAAAAACTAAGATTACCATATTTTTGTTAAAATTTTTCTAACTTTTTATATATAGAATGTATGTCCTCAGAGAAAATAAGGTAGAATTACTTTCACTAAGGTAGAATTGCTTTCACAATCAACGTATTTTGCTTAATATAGAAATATACAACAAAAAATTCCTCTGTTTTCCGATAGGAATTGAAAAAGTAACCATGTCGAAGGTTAAAACAAAATTCGTTTTTCTTCAAATTCTTTTTCTCTAAGACGAAAAAAATTACATATTTATATTCTGCATTACTTTCTACACAAATTTAGCTCAATTTCCTTTCATTTATGTTGTATAGTAAAGCGTCAATCGCGAAGAAAAAAGCATTACGTTCTACGGGGATCGCTCCGAATTGGGACTAAGATGGCCGACTTTCGGTCAATGTCCAGTCTCTCTATATATAGGGTTCCTAAGGGACCCTATATCTTAGTGCCAATCTTAGTGCCATCTTAGTGCCAATTCGGAGCGATCCCCGTAGAACGTAATGCTTTTTTCTTCGAGATTGACGCTTTACTATACAACATAAGTGAAAGGAAATTGTGCTAAATTTGTGCAGAAAGTAATGCAGAATATAAATATGTAATTTTTTTTTCGTCTTAGAGAAAAAGAATTTGAAGAAAAACTAATTTTGTTTTAACCTTCGACACGGTTACTTTTTCAATTCCTATCGGAAAACAGAGGAATTTTTTGTTGTGAAAGCAATTGTACCTTAGTGAAAGTAATTCTACCTTATTTTTTCTGAGGACATACATTCTATATATGAAAAGTTACAAAATTTTTAACAAAAATATGGTAATCTTAGTTTTTGTCAAGTAATTCATGAATAAATGTAAAACTACGGCAGAAGAGCAGAAATTATTTTTTATTATTTTATAAAAATATTTACGTAATATGTTTACGAGCTAAAAATACATATTTTATTTAGTTCAATTACGCATTATTAATAATAAAGACTTAGTTAGATATTAAAAATAAAAAATTTATTAATAATAATTTGTAAAAATATTAACTAATATCTTTAGAAATTAAAAAATTTTTTTATTTATTTTATTTACATTTGCTTATTTCATTGATTTTTTTTTTTTTTTTTTTAGTTTTTTTAAATATTATGTAAATAAAAATAATTACTTATTTAAATATTATTTATAAAATTTATTATGGCAATTATTATTAAAAAGAAATTTATTTTAAGAAATCTGATACATTTTGCGTACTAGCGAAAAATCAAAAACTATATTTTTATATAGATATTTTAAATATGTATTTTAAAATATATCAGAAAAATACATTGAGATCTAACATATTAAATATATTGCACAACAGAACTTAAAAACTAATAGCTAGCAAATAAATAATGTAATTATCTCATATGTTAGGAAATAAATACGTAAAACAGCATGCAATTAGAGAATTTAAAGTATTTAAAGCATGATATAAAATAAATAATTATGCATTTTTATCTTTTAAAAGTATTCCAAAATTAAAACAATTTTCTCCCAACAAAGTAAAAATGTAATAAATAAGTTCTTTTTCGATTATGGCATAAAATAAAATTTCTTCTCAGCGTAATGGTAAGCAATAGAGCAACTGGCACTAAAATGGAGAATTTCGTCAAAACGCCGGCGCGCCAATGTCCAGTCTCTCTCTGTCGAGGGTCCCTAAGCCAAGGTGGGACCCTATATAGAGAGAGACTGGACATTGACCGAAAGTCGGCCATTTTAGTGCCAATTCGGAGCGATCCCCGTAGAACGTAATGCTTCTTTCTTCGCGATTGACGCTTTACTATATAACATAAATGAAAGGAGATTGTGCTAAATTTGTGCAGAAAGTAATGCATAATATAAATATATAATTTTTTTCGTCTTAGAGAAAAAGAATACTTTTTAAATTCCTATCGGAAAACAGAGGAATTTTTTCCTGGAATATATTTCCATATTAAACTATGTGAAAGCAATTGTACCTTAGTGAAAGTAATTCTACCTTTGAGCAGGAGTGTAATATTAGAGTTTTAAATCGTGTTGATGCTGCATGTCATAATCATTGTTCGGGTGAATGCCAAAGCAGATAAGTGCTGCTGTTACTGCTTCCAGTGGTCGCTGTTTTATGCACTGATCTCCCAGGATATACTTATTCCTTCGAATTTTCGTTAAATGTAATCAATTAATCTTCCCACTGTAATGTGTGTGTGTTCAACAAATATAATTCTATCTTTTTCATTCCTTCTTGGTGTAGCAATTTTAACGTCTAATGGTGTAGATAACGAGGAATAACAGCGATATTGTAAACAAACACGTTTAGTACATCTTAATTTGTGGACTATTCTGTAAACAATTTTGGTTAAACATATCTTTAACCCGTTAACTACAGAATGAATTTTGCTAAATATATTTTGATGAATATTTCGAATCTGAACTAATGTGGACTACTGAGAATAAAATATATTAAATTCAAACAACCTTTTGTTAGTTTTAAAATTAAAGTATCTTTATTTGAGAATGTTTGGTGTTTCAGTGAAAAAACTTCCAGATAGGAAAACTTTGAGATAAACAGATTAGTTTTCTATTATATGTTGACAAAGACCTCAAAAGTAACGTATTACTATTATATTATTATTCAACTTCACTTAAGTTGGTATATATCCACAAAAAAGCGAATATATGTGCGATGAATGAAAAATCATAAAATAACTATCCAAATTATGAAATAATAATTGATTGATATTATGTGCATAAAACTCTGTGAAATCCTCTATATTGGTGCCATAAACTGTCTCTAAAGAGCAGAAATCATTTCAATAAACCACAAAAGATATACGTGCTATTTTAGTAGCTGTTCTCAAATGCGAACGCTGAGAGTTAACGGGTTAATGAACATTTATGATACAATGCTAAAATTCTGTACATGAATTTAAAAGTGTGAGGCACTTTTAATCTATGCAATTTTTTTCTTGAATATGTATAAAATTTTATATTTTGTAATTCTGGAAATTGAATCGATTAAAAATTTTGATAGAATTATTAACTCATGTACCTTTTTAACATAATTTTTAAACTTATTATATATGTGTACGATCAAAATTTAGAGCTAAGAGCCGAGATCAAGGTTCTTTGAACTCTTTGTGTATGTTCTAGTATGAATTTTTTTACATATCTATTACTAATTTGATAACTGTAGAATACTTACAAAATTCCCTATTATTTGTAATATTGGAACAATATTATGATTGTAACGACGTTTTTATTTTCTGCAATGACACTTTATTTAGAGAAAAAAATTTCGATTCTAAATGAGTTAACCTTTCGTAATGCAAAAAAGTTCACATTACTTCAAGAAGAAAAAATATCAGGACATAAGAATCAATTGAAAATATTTGACCACATATGATCTAATCGCATATAGATGTGTCATTATAGAATTTTGTTTTTTTTCTCTCAGCTGATTCCCCTCCCTCTTCCCAATAAAACACAGCAAATACGGTAACGATACTTGTGTTTAAAAAAAAAAGGGAGGGGGGGAGAACAATGTTGGTTTTCTTGTTTCTGATTTCGCTTATTACGAAAATCAGCAATCTAACTGATTAATTTTAAATAGTTTTAACTTACAAAGTTGTGCTTTTGTTTTAGGAATTATTTTTAAGAATCGAAAATTAAACTATATTATTTAAAATTACTGTAACACTGTAAAATTTGAATATTGGAAAAAAAAAAAAAAAAAAAAGACTTATTTTTAAAAGAAATAATGTAGGCGTCAAGAATCTAATACGCTTCGAGTTGAATGGAGTCTAATTAGTTTAACGTCGCACTATAGCAACGTAGTGGGCAACTGACCTTACAGGACCTTACGGCCATATATTATTCTTCTAAGGATTTGACTGTGGTCTGAGATTCGCCTTTAGAGATGGGTTCGGATACACACACAACAATTCAGATCCGGTAACTCCCAGAGCGAATAGGCTTCATGTCTTACAGTTTTTGCAGAGTTTAAAAATTTTGCAAGAATTACTATTAAGTTAGGGCTACCTAAGTCTTGACGGTAAGTAAATGCAGTTTAACCCGTTAGCGCCCAGTGTCCGCATTTGAGGACAGCTAATAAAATGGCACGCATACTTTTTGTGGTTTCTTGGAATGATTTCTGCTTTTTAGTGACAGTTTATAGCGTCACTCTAAATGATCCCTGAAAGTTTTATGTGCCTACTATAAATTATTATTTCATAATTTCGATAGTCATTTTATGATTTTTCATTCGTCGCACATATTTTTTTTTTTTTTTTTTTGCACAGGTATACTAATTGAAATCAAGTTGAATAATAATATATATTATAATACTTTATTTTTGAGATATTTGTCAACATATAATAGGAAATAAATCTGTTATCTCAAAGTTTTTCTATCTCGAAGTTTTCTCCTTGGAACACTAAACGTCAATAAATGAGGATAGGCTTTCAATTTAAAACTATCAGAAGAATTGTTTAAGTTAATATATTTTACTGACAGTTGTCTGTATTCATTTAGAAGTGAAATAATCAGCTAATAACATTTTTTTTTAATTATTGGGTTCTTCGATAAATAACGTCGTTTTTTTTTCATGTTTCTCAAAGTGAATTTATTTATATTAACAACAAACATTAATCAATGATATATTGACCATTTTGTTGGATGACCTTTTGCCATCTTTCAGTAAGTTGAAAAATTCCCCGTTCGAAGAAGCCTTCGTTTTTAGAAGCGAAGATTTTAAAAAACGACATTATTTATCGAACAACCCAATAATTCGGGCGTTAACGGGTTAAAGTATACAAGTATTTTTCAATACACAATCATGTGCAATTCTTAATCTGTGAAACATTTGCGATATTTTCAGATTTCTTTTATATATAATTTGAGAAATTTAATACGTTTGTAACACTCAGCAAACAAAAGATAGATGAATACCAACATAAAAACTTTAAATGAGATTTATTTCGAATAAAATTATTGCCACGGTGATAATTTAATTCGAGTACCAATGATTAGTAAAAACAAGTTAAAGTATTTACGCAGAAGACCCAGCTAAAAAATGTCTGCAGAAAATCTTTTAAAAAATAAATGGAGACCATTTGAAGGTATTTGGAACATAGTTATTTGCAGAAAATCTACAAAATAAATCTGAAGAAAATCTGCAAAAGAAAGTTGAAGAGAATTTGAAGGTATTTGGAACAACTTATCTGCAGAAAATCTGCAAAAGAAACATTGCAGACAATTTGAAGGTACTTGGAACGCTTACCTGCAGAAGACCTGCAAAACAAATTGCAGGAAATTTTAAGGTGTTTGGAACAGTTGTCGTCAGAAAATCTGCATGTAAAAAGGTGCAGATAATCTAAAGGTACTAAAACTTTTTAACCGGTACTTTTAGGCTTTTAATCCTGTGAATCTTTCGCTCAGGAGCCCCCACATCCTCACATAGGGAAGACCTACACAGTCGACGCTGGTTCTTGGAGTGTTTTTTCTCTCAGTGTTTGTCGCTTCTTCGATGGGGGTAACGCCCATGTTGTCAACGTTTGCTTTATTGGGCTCGTTGCCAGCATTCACAGAAATAGTATTTTTAATGATTTCAAATTTTTATGATAAAACCATAAGTTGGGTTTTTACAGTCGAATTTTTTTTTTAAGTAATTGAATATTATATTAATATTTTCGGTCTGGGAGTTTTTAGCTAATGCTGTGGGTAGTATAATTTTCTTAAACTTAATATTTGAGAAAGTCCTTTATTTATTATACTACTAAATTTTCGCTTGATACATAACAAGCGAAAAATTAGTAGTAGAATAAAGCACTTTCTCAAGCATTAAGTTTAAGAAAAATATACTACCCACAGCATTAGCTAAAAATAACGCTCAGACCGAAAATATTAACATTATATTCAATTACTTAAAAAAAAAAAAAAAAAAAAAAAAAAAAAATCGGAGTACAAAAACCCAACTTATGGTTTTTATCATAAAAATTTGAAATCATTAAAAATACTAATTCTCTGAATGCTGGCAACAAGCCCAATAAAGCCAACGCAGACAGCATGGGCATTTCCCCATCGAAGAAGAGACAAACACTGAGAGAAAAAACACTCCAAGAACCTACGACGTCGACTGTGTAGGTCTTCCCTATCTGAGGATGCGGGGGCTTCTGAGCGAAAGATTCACAGGATTAAAAGCCTAAAAGTAACGTTGGTTAAAAAGTAAAAAGTTGGTTAAAGGTTTTAGTACCTTCAGACTATCATCTGCACCTGTGTAACAGTCATCATCAGAATTTTTGCGTGTAAAAGTGATATTATAAATGGCGGTATCTAAGGGGTTATTTTTTTTAAATACCTTAGATACCTCTTGGAGTTTATCAAATCCCTTTTTACACTCGGAAATTCCGATGATGGCTGCTACATAGGTGTAACAAAGCAAAATATCCACAGTAGATAGTACAAGAAATTTTCATCAGACATATAGTTTAACAAAAATACCACAGCATTGCCTAAAAACTGCCTAGATCGAAAATATTAACATCAAATATAATAATAATAAAAAAAAAAAAAAAAAAGAAAGAAAGAAAGAAAAATCACCCACTATGAAAACCCTAATTTATGCTTTTTATTGAGAATCATCTGTTGAAATCATTAAAAATACCAATTATGTAAATGGCAATGAGCCCAGGACAACATATAGAATGTGGCACAAGGAAAATAAATCGACAAAAGCACTGACGGAAACAACACTCCAAGAACAAGCATCGACCATGTAGGTCTTCCTCTGAGGATGTCCCCCCTCCCCCGAGTGAAATATTCTCAGAGAATTAAGCATAAGAGTAGGGTTGTTTAAAACGTGTTTTAGTAATTTAAAGGCTTTATTTATTAGTTCATATAAATCAGAAGGTATTTTGAAAAACTTTAGCCCCCCCCCCCTCCCCAAATCTCAATTTCCAGTTATGAAAGCAGAATCCTTCAGTGAATAATAAGGATCATTTTACAAAAAACCTCGCATAAATTGGTCCAGTAGAGGAGATAAACTGCCATAGGAACAAAATTAGAAACACTGTGCGAAGGGACGAATTCACATTTTTTGTGCCATATTTACCCGTTATTTTATGTACCACACACACACACACACACACATATATATATATATATATATATATATATATATATATATATATATATATATATATATATATATATATATATATATATATGCATAGGCTTGTCAACACATAAAATTATTTAATATATAGATTAAGTAAATTATAGTAAAATAATTTTTAATTATTATTCACTTTACCTATACAAATTGTTTATGAAACAGTTTTAAACATTCCTTAAACCGGAAAGGGGGGGAGGATGGGTAGGGTGTCAAAACAAAAACTAGTATGTTGTGGCCACCACAAGACTTTCTTCTATATTTACCTATACATATTCAATCAGTAACAATATTAAAAAAAAAAAAAAAAAAAAAGTGCGATTTTTTTTTTGTTTTTTTTTTTTGTTAAAAGTGAAAAAAATCGATAACTTTGTTTTAAATTATCACAGATTTATAGTTCAACCATTCGTTTTAAAGGTATTGACGAGACCTTTCGAAAGATACCCATCTTGAAAATTTATCCCCCCCAGGGGGGGAAGCGATGCCCCCCCATCCATAAAATTTTTTTCATAGTTACATACTACTATTATCAATAATTCATATTAATTTTACAATCACAAGTTTAAAACAACTCTAATTATGCACATTTATACGAATTTTTGTCCTATGCTGCCATGTTAAAAATTTAGATAAAATGCTATCACAGCGCCACCTGTTGAGCTATTGATCCCCAAACATAGTCAGCACCAGTTTATGTCGGGGACCAACTAAATACCAAGTTTGGTTAAATTTTGTTAAAAAAAAAAAAAAAAAAAAAAAAATTGCGATATTTTTCTAAGTTTTTTTTTGTTAAAAGTAAAAAAAATCGATAACTTTGGTTTAAATTATCACAGATTTATCGTTCAACCATTCGTTTTAAAGGTATTGACGAGATCTTTCGAAAGACACCCATCTTGAAATTTTGCCCCCCCGGGTGGGAACTTCCCCCCCCGGTGGGGGGGCAACCGATGCCCCCACATGCACAAAAATTTTTTCCTAGTTAACTACTACTATTATCAACCTGATCTTTCGAAAGATACACAATGTGAAAATTTACCCCCCCTGGGGGGGGGGTATTTCCCCCCTAGGGGGGGAAGCGATGCCCCCCCATGCAAAAAATTTTTTTCCTAGTTACATACTACTATTATCAATAATTCATATTAATTTTACAATAACAAGTTTAAAACAACTCTAATTATGCACATTTATACGAATTTTTGTCCTATGCTGCCATGTTAAAAATTTAGATAAAATGCTATCACAGCGCCACCTGTTGAGCTATTGATCCCCAAACATAATCAGCACCAGTTTATGTCAGGGACCAACTAAATACCAAGTTTGGTTAAATTTCGTTAAAAAAAAAAAAAAAAAAAAAAAAAAAAAATTGCGATATTTTTCTAAGTTTTTTTTTGTTAAAAGTTAAAAAAATCGATAACTTTGGTTTAAATTATCACAGATTTATCGTTCAACCATTCGTTTTAAAGGTATTGACGAGATCTTTCGAAAGATACCTATCTTGAAATTTTGCCCCCCCGGGTGGGAACTTCCCCCCCCGGTGGGGGGGCAACCGATGCCCCCACATGCACAAAATTTTTTTCCAAGTTAACTATTACTATTATCAACGAGACCTTTCGAAAGATACCCATCTTGAAAATTTACTTCCCCGGGGGGGGGATTTTCCCCCCCAGGGGGGGAACCGATGCCCCCCCCCATGCACAAAAATTTTTTCCTAGCTAACTACTACTATTATCAATAATTCATATTAATTTTACAATCACAAGTGTAAAATAACTCTCTTTATGCCCATTTATACGGAATTTTGTCCTATGCTGCCATGTTAAAAATTTGCATAAAATGCGATCACAACGCCACCTATTGAGCGAGTGATCCCAAAATCTAATCAGCACCAGTTTATGTCAGGGTGCAACTAAATACCAAGTTTGGTTAAATTTCATTCATTGGTTCGTGAGATACAGAGTCCACAAAAAAATGATACAGACAGACAGACAGACAGACAGACAGACATTTTCTAAAAACTATTGATTCGTATTCTCCATATCCCAAAACATGTAAATCCATCAAAAAGTGGACTTCGAAAATTTTCGCGAATCCAATACTTTCTCTATATTACATATAGAAGAAAGTAATTACACGAGTGAGAGCTATTCAACAACTCTACCTCTTTATTGATTGTAGAATTTAATAAAGCAAGTTTAAAATTATCACTCTAACATTCATTATGTTCTATAACCTTTACAAGCAAACGTGCTTTTTTAAACCATAAGCGAAGAAAATAGAAACTAGTATGTTGTGGCCACCACAAGACTTTCTTCTATATTTACCTATACATATTCAATCAGTAACAATATTAAAAAAAAAAAAAAAAAAAAGTACTTTTTTTTTTTTTTTTCTTTTTTTTTTTTTTTTTTTTTGTTAAAAGTGAAAAAAATCGATAACTTTGTTTTAAATTATCACAGATTTATAGTTCAACCATTCGTTTTAAAGGTATTGACGAGACCTTTCGAAAGATACCCATCTTGAAAATTTATCCCCCCCGGGGGGGTAATTCCCCCCCAGGGGGGGAAGCGATGCCCCCCCATCCATAAAATTTTTTTCATAGCTACATACTACTATTATCAATAATTCATATTAATTTTACAATCACAAGTTTAAAACAACTCTAATTACGCACATTTATACGAATTTTTGTCCTATGCTGCCATGTTAAAAATTTAGATAAAATGCTATCACAGCGCCACCTGTTGAGCTATTGATCCCCAAACATAGTCAGCACCAGTTTATGTCGAGGACCAACTAAATACCAAGTTTGGTTAAATTTCGTTAAAAAAAAAAAAAAAAAAAAAAAAAAAAAAAAAAAAATTGCGATATTTTTCTAAGTTTTTTTTTGTTAAAAGTAAAAAAAATCGATAACTTTGGTTTAAATTATCACAGATTTATCGTTCAACCATTCGTTTTAAAGGTATTGACGAGATCTTTCGAAAGACACCCATCTTGAAATTTTGCCCCCCCGGGTGGGAACTTCCCCCCCCGGTGGGGGGGCAACCGATGCCCCCACATGCACAAAAATTTTTTCCTAGTTAACTACTACTATTATCAACCTGATCTTTCGAAAGATATCCAATGTGAAAATTTACCCCCCCTGGGGGGGTATTTCCCCCCTAGGGGGGGGAAGCGATGCCCCCCCATGCAAAAAATTTTTTTCCTAGTTACATACTACTATTATCAATAATTCATATTAATTTTACAATCACAAGTTTAAAACAACTCTAATTATGCACATTTATACGAATTTTTGTCCTATGCTGCCATGTTAAAAATTTAGATAAAATGCTATCACAGCGCCACCTGTTGAGCTATTGATCCCCAAACATAATCAGCACCAGTTTATGTCAGGGACCAACTAAATACCAAGTTTGGTTAAATTTCGTTAAAAAAAAAAAAAAAAAAAAATTGCGATATTTTTCTAAGTTTTTTTTTGTTAAAAGTTAAAAAAATCGATAACTTTGGTTTAAATTATCACAGATTTATCGTTCAACCATTCGTTTTAAAGGTATTGACGAGATCTTTCGAAAGACACCCATCTTGAAATTTTGCCCCCCCGGGTGGGAACTTCCCCCCCCGGTGGGGGGGCAACCGATGCCCCCACATGCACAAAAATTTTTTCCTAGTTAACTACTACTATTATCAACCTGATCTTTCGAAAGATATCCAATGTGAAAATTTACCCCCCCTGGGGGGGTATTTCCCCCCTAGGGGGGGGGGAAGCGATGCCCCCCATGCAAAAAATTTTTTTCCTAGTTACATACTACTATTATCAATAATTCATATTAATTTTACAATCACAAGTTTAAAACAACTCTAATTATGCACATTTATACGAATTTTTGTCCTATGCTGCCATGTTAAAAATTTAGATAAAATGCTATCACAGCGCCACCTGTTGAGCTATTGATCCCCAAACATAATCAGCACCAGTTTATGTCAGGGACCAACTAAATACCAAGTTTGGTTAAATTTCGTTAAAAAAAAAAAAAAAAAAAATTGCGATATTTTTCTAAGTTTTTTTTTGTTAAAAGTTAAAAAAATCGATAACTTTGGTTTAAATTATCACAGATTTATCGTTCAACCATTCGTTTTAAAGGTATTGACGAGATCTTTCGAAAGACACCCATCTTGAAATTTTGCCCCCCCGGGTGGGAACTTCCCCCCCCGGTGGGGGGGCAACCGATGCCCCCACATGCACAAAAATTTTTTCCTAGTTAACTACTACTATTATCAACCTGATCTTTCGAAAGATATCCAATGTGAAAATTTACCCCCCCTGGGGGGGTATTTCCCCCCTAGGGGGGGGAAGCGATGCCCCCCATGCAAAAAATTTTTTTCCTAGTTACATACTACTATTATCAATAATTCATATTAATTTTACAATCACAAGTTTAAAACAACTCTAATTATGCACATTTATACGAATTTTTGTCCTATGCTGCCATGTTAAAAATTTAGATAAAATGCTATCACAGCGCCACCTGTTGAGCTATTGATCCCCAAACATAATCAGCACCAGTTTATGTCAGGGACCAACTAAATACCAAGTTTGGTTAAATTTCGTTAAAAAAAAAAAAAAAAAAAATTGCGATATTTTTCTAAGTTTTTTTTTGTTAAAAGTTAAAAAAATCGATAACTTTGGTTTAAATTATCACAGATTTATCGTTCAACCATTCGTTTTAAAGGTATTGACGAGATCTTTCGAAAGATACCCATCTTGAAATTTTGCCCCCCCCGGGTGGGAACTTCCCCCCCCGGTGGGGGGGCAACCGATGCCCCCACATGCACAAAATTTTTTTCCAAGTTAACTATTACTATTATCAACGAGACCTTTCGAAAGATACCCATCTTGAAAATTTACTTCCCCGGGGGGGGATTTTCCCCCCCAGGGGGGGAACCGATGCCCCCCCATGCACAAAATTTTTTTCCTAGCTAACTACTACTATTATCAATAAATCCTATTAATTTTACAATCACAAGTGTAAAATAACTCTCTTTATGCCCATTTATACGGAATTTTGTCCTATGCTGCCATGTTAAAAATTTGCATAAAATGCGATCACAACGCCACCTATTGAGCGATTGATCCCAAAATCTAATCAGCACCAGTTTATGTCAGGGTGCAACTAAATACCAAGTTTGGTTAAGTTTCATTCATTGGTTCGTGAGATACAGCGTCCACAAAAAAATGATACAGACAGACAGACAGACAGACAGACAGACAGACAGACAGACAGACAGACATTTTTTAAAAACTATTAATTCGTGTTCTCCATATCCCAAAACATGTAAATCCATCAAAAAATGGACTTCGAAAATTTTCGCGAATCCAATACTTTCTCTATATTACATATAGAAGAAAGTAAAAAGTGTTTACATACATACTCCTGCGACGAATGTACCGATACTTTTACTAACAAACGACATTTTTTAAAACATAAAAAAACTAGTATGTTGTGGCCACCACAAGACTTTCTTCTATATTTACCTATACATATTCAATCAGTAACAATATTAAAAAAAAAAAAAAAAAAAAAAAAGTACGTTTTTTTTTTTTTTTCTAAGTTTTTTTTTTTTTTTTTTTTTTTTTTGTTAAAAGTGAAAAAAATCGATAACTTTGTTTTAAATTATCACAGATTTATAGTTCAACCATTCGTTTTAAAGGTATTGACGAGACCTTTCGAAAGATACCCATCTTGAAAATTTATCCCCCCCGGGGGGGTAATTCCCCCCCAGGGGGGGAAGCGATGCCCCCCCATCCATAAAATTTTTTTCATAGCTACATACTACTATTATCAATAATTCATATTAATTTTACAATCACAAGTTTAAAACAACTCTAATTACGCACATTTATACGAATTTTTGTCCTATGCTGCCATGTTAAAAATTTAGATAAAATGCTATCACAGCGCCACCTGTTGAGCTATTGATTCCCAAACATAGTCAGCACCAGTTTATGTCGAGGACCAACTAAATACCATGTTTGGTTAAATTTCGTTAAAAAAAAAACAAAAAAAAAATTGCGATATTTTTCTAAGTTTTTTTTTGTTAAAAGTAAAAAAAATCGATAACTTTGGTTTAAATTATCACAGATTTATCGTTCAACCATTCGTTTTAAAGGTATTGACGAGATCTTTCGAAAGACACCCATCTTGAAATTTTGCCCCCCCGGGTGGGAACTTCCCCCCCCGGTGGGGGGGCAACCGATGCCCCCACATGCACAAAAATTTTTTCCTAGTTAACTACTACTATTATCAACCTGATCTTTCGAAAGATACCCAATGTGAAAATTTACCCCCCCTGGGGGGGGGGGGTATTTCCCCCCTAGGGGGGGAAGCGATGCCCCCCCATGCAAAAAAATTTTTTCCTAGTTACATACTACTATTATCAATAATTCATATTAATTTTACAATAACAAGTTTAAAACAACTCTAATTATGCACATTTATACGAATTTTTGTCCTATGCTGCCATGTTAAAAATTTAGATAAAATGCTATCACAGCGCCACCTGTTGAGCTATTGATCCCCAAACATAATCAGCACCAGTTTATGTCAGGGACCAACTAAATACCAAGTTTGGTTAAATTTCGTTAAAAAAAAAAAAAAAAAAAAAAAAAAAAAAATTGCGATATTTTTCTAAGTTTTTTTTTGTTAAAAGTAAAAAAAATCGATAACTTTGGTTTAAATTATCACAGATTTATCGTTCAACCATTCGTTTTAAAGGTATTGACGAGATCTTTCGAAAGACACCCATCTTGAAATTTTGCCCCCCCGGGTGGGAACTTCCCCCCCCGGTGGGGGGGCAACCGATGCCCCCACATGCACAAAATTTTTTTCCAAGTTAACTATTACTATTATCAACGAGACCTTTCGAAAGATACCCATCTTGAAAATTTACTTCCCCGGGGGGGGGATTTTCCCCCCCAGGGGGGGAACCGATGCCCCCCCCCCATGCACAAAAATTTTTTCCTAGCTAACTACTACTATTATCAATAATTCATATTAATTTTACAATCACAAGTGTAAAATAACTCTCTTTATGCCCATTTATACGGAATTTTGTCCTATGCTGCCATGTTAAAAATTTGCATAAAATGCGATCACAACGCCACCTATTGAGCGAGTGATCCCAAAATCTAATCAGCACCAGTTTATGTCAGGGTGCAACTAAATACCAAGTTTGGTTAAATTTCATTCATTGGTTCGTGAGATACAGCGTCCACAAAAAAATGATACAGACAGACAGACAGACAGACAGACAGACATTTTCTAAAAACTATTGATTCGTATTCTCCATATCCCAAAACATGTAAATCCATCAAAAAGTGGACTTCGAAAATTTTCGCGAATCCAATACTTTCTCTATATTACATATAGAAGAAAGTAATTACACGAGTGAGAGCTATTCAACAACTCTACCTCTTTATTGATTGTAGAATTTAATAAAGCAAGTTTAAAATTATCACTCTAACATTCATTATGTTCTATAACCTTTACAAGCAAACGTGCTTTTTTAAACCATAAGCGAAGAAAATAGAAACTAGTATGTTGTGGCCACCACAAGACTTTCTTCTATATTTACCTATACATATTCAATCAGTAACAATATTAAAAAAAAAAAAAAAAAAAAAGTACTTTTTTTTTTTTTTTCTAATTTTTTTTTTTTTTTTTTTTTGTTAAAAGTGAAAAAAATCGATAACTTTGTTTTAAATTATCACAGATTTATAGTTCAACCATTCGTTTTAAAGGTATTGACGAGACCTTTCGAAAGATACCCATCTTGAAAATTTATCCCCCCCGGGGGGGTAATTCCCCCCCAGGGGGGGAAGCGATGCCCCCCCATCCATAAAATTTTTTTCATAGCTACATACTACTATTATCAATAATTCATATTAATTTTACAATCACAAGTTTAAAACAACTCTAATTACGCACATTTATACGAATTTTTGTCCTATGCTGCCATGTTAAAAATTTAGATAAAATGCTATCACAGCGCCACCTGTTGAGCTATTGATCCCCAAACATAGTCAGCACCAGTTTATGTCGAGGACCAACTAAATACCAAGTTTGGTTAAATTTCGTTAAAAAAAAAAAAAAAAAAAAAAAAAAAAAAAAAATTGCGATATTTTTCTAAGTTTTTTTTTGTTAAAAGTTAAAAAAATCGATAACTTTGGTTTAAATTATCACAGATTTATCGTTCAACCATTCGTTTTAAAGGTATTGACGAGATCTTTCGAAAGATACCTATCTTGAAATTTTGCCCCCCCGGGTGGGAACTTCCCCCCCCGGTGGGGGGGCAACCGATGCCCCCACATGCACAAAATTTTTTTCCAAGTTAACTATTACTATTATCAACGAGACCTTTCGAAAGATACCCATCTTGAAAATTTACTTCCCCGGGGGGGTTATTTTCCCCCCCAGGGGGGGAACCGATGCCCCCCCCCCATGCACAAAAATTTTTTCCTAGCTAACTACTACTATTATCAATAATTCATATTAATTTTACAATCACAAGTGTAAAATAACTCTCTTTATGCCCATTTATACGGAATTTTGTCCTATGCTGCCATGTTAAAAATTTGCATAAAATGCGATCACAACGCCACCTATTGAGCGAGTGATCCCAAAATCTAATCAGCACCAGTTTATGTCAGGGTGCAACTAAATACCAAGTTTGGTTAAATTTCATTCATTGGTTCGTGAGATACAGCGTCCACAAAAAAATGATACAGACAGACAGACAGACAGACAGACAGACATTTTCTAAAAACTATTGATTCGTATTCTCCATATCCCAAAACATGTAAATCCATCAAAAAGTGGACTTCGAAAATTTTCGCGAATCCAATACTTTCTCTATATTACATATAGAAGAAAGTAATTACACGAGTGAGAGCTATTCAACAACTCTACCTCTTTATTGATTGTAGAATTTAATAAAGCAAGTTTAAAATTATCACTCTAACATTCATTATGTTCTATAACCTTTACAAGCAAACGTGCTTTTTTAAACCATAAGCGAAGAAAATAGAAACTAGTATGTTGTGGCCACCACAAGACTTTCTTCTATATTTACCTATACATATTCAATCAGTAACAATATTAAAAAAAAAAAAAAAAAAAGTACTTTTTTTTTTTTTTTCTAATTTTTTTTTTTTTTTTTTTTTGTTAAAAGTGAAAAAAATCGATAACTTTGTTTTAAATTATCACAGATTTATAGTTCAACCATTCGTTTTAAAGGTATTGACGAGACCTTTCGAAAGATACCCATCTTGAAAATTTATCCCCCCCGGGGGGGTAATTCCCCCCCAGGGGGGGAAGCGATGCCCCCCCATCCATAAAATTTTTTTCATAGCTACATACTACTATTATCAATAATTCATATTAATTTTACAATCACAAGTTTAAAACAACTCTAATTACGCACATTTATACGAATTTTTGTCCTATGCTGCCATGTTAAAAATTTAGATAAAATGCTATCACAGCGCCACCTGTTGAGCTATTGATCCCCAAACATAGTCAGCACCAGTTTATGTCGAGGACCAACTAAATACCAAGTTTGGTTAAATTTCGTTAAAAAAAAAAAAAAAAAAAAAAAAAAAAAAAAAAAATTGCGATATTTTTCTAAGTTTTTTTTTGTTAAAAGTAAAAAAAATCGATAACTTTGGTTTAAATTATCACAGATTTATCGTTCAACCATTCGTTTTAAAGGTATTGACGAGATCTTTCGAAAGACACCCATCTTGAAATTTTGCCCCCCCGGGTGGGAACTTCCCCCCCCGGTGGGGGGGCAACCGATGCCCCCACATGCACAAAAATTTTTTCCTAGTTAACTACTACTATTATCAACCTGATCTTTCGAAAGATATCCAATGTGAAAATTTACCCCCCCTGGGGGGGTATTTCCCCCCTAGGGGGGGGAAGCGATGCCCCCCCATGCAAAAAATTTTTTTCCTAGTTACATACTACTATTATCAATAATTCATATTAATTTTACAATCACAAGTTTAAAACAACTCTAATTATGCACATTTATACGAATTTTTGTCCTATGCTGCCATGTTAAAAATTTAGATAAAATGCTATCACAGCGCCACCTGTTGAGCTATTGATCCCCAAACATAATCAGCACCAGTTTATGTCAGGGACCAACTAAATACCAAGTTTGGTTAAATTTCGTTAAAAAAAAAAAAAAAAAAAATTGCGATATTTTTCTAAGTTTTTTTTTGTTAAAAGTTAAAAAAATCGATAACTTTGGTTTAAATTATCACAGATTTATCGTTCAACCATTCGTTTTAAAGTTATTGACGAGATCTTTCGAAAGATACCCATCTTGAAATTTTGCCCCCCCGGGTGGGAACTTCCCCCCCCGGTGGGGGGGCAACCGATGCCCCCACATGCACAAAAATTTTTTCCAAGTTAACTATTACTATTATCAACGAGACCTTTCGAAAGATACCCATCTTGAAAATTTACTTCCCCGGGGGGGATTTTCCCCCCCAGGGGGGGAACCGATGCCCCCCCATGCACAAAATTTTTTTCCTAGCTAACTACTACTATTATCAATAAATCCTATTAATTTTACAATCACAAGTGTAAAATAACTCTCTTTATGCCCATTTATACGGAATTTTGTCCTATGCTGCCATGTTAAAAATTTGCATAAAATGCGATCACAACGCCACCTATTGAGCGATTGATCCCAAAATCTAATCAGCACCAGTTTATGTCAGGGTGCAACTAAATACCAAGTTTGGTTAAGTTTCATTCATTGGTTCGTGAGATACAGCGTCCACAAAAAAATGATACAGACAGACAGACAGACAGACAGACAGACAGACAGACATTTTTTAAAAACTATTAATTCGTGTTCTCCATATCCCAAAACATGTAAATCCATCAAAAAATGGACTTCGAAAATTTTCGCGAATCCAATACTTTCTCTATATTACATATAGAAGAAAGTAAAAAGTGTTTACATACATACTCCTGCGACGAATGTACCGATACTTTTACTAACAAACGACATTTTTTAAAACATAAAAAAACTAGTATGTTGTGGCCACCACAAGACTTTCTTCTATATTTACCTATACATATTCAATCAGTAACAATATTAAAAAAAAAAAAAAAAAAAAAGTACGTTTTTTTTTTTTTTCTAAGTTTTTTTTTTTTTTTTTTTTTTTTTGTTAAAAGTGAAAAAAATCGATAACTTTGTTTTAAATTATCACAGATTTATAGTTCAACCATTCGTTTTAAAGGTATTGACGAGACCTTTCGAAAGATACCCATCTTGAAAATTTATCCTCCCCGGGGGGGTAATTCCCCCCCAGGGGGGGAAGCGATGCCCCCCCATCCATAAAATTTTTTTCATAGCTACATACTACTATTATCAATAATTCATATTAATTTTACAATCACAAGTTTAAAACAACTCTAATTACGCACATTTATACGAATTTTTGTCCTATGCTGCCATGTTAAAAATTTAGATAAAATGCTATCACAGCGCCACCTGTTGAGCTATTGATTCCCAAACATAGTCAGCACCAGTTTATGTCGAGGACCAACTAAATACCAAGTTTGGTTAAATTTCGTTAAAAAAAAAAAAAAAAAAAAATTGCGATATTTTTCTAAGTTTTTTTTTGTTAAAAGTAAAAAAAATCGATAACTTTGGTTTAAATTATCACAGATTTATCGTTCAACCATTCGTTTTAAAGGTATTGACGAGATCTTTCGAAAGACACCCATCTTGAAATTTTGCCCCCCCGGGTGGGAACTTCCCCCCCCCGGTGGGGGGGGCAACCGATGCCCCCACATGCACAAAAATTTTTTCCTAGTTAACTACTACTATTATCAACCTGATCTTTCGAAAGATACCCAATGTGAAAATTTACCCCCCCTGGGGGGGTATTTCCCCCCTAGGGGGGGGAAGCGATGCCCCCCCATGCAAAAAAATTTTTTCCTAGTTACATACTACTATTATCAATAATTCATATTAATTTTACAATCACAAGTTTAAAACAACTCTAATTATGCACATTTATACGAATTTTTGTCCTATGCTGCCATGTTAAAAATTTAGATAAAATGCTATCACAGCGCCACCTGTTGAGCTATTGATCCCTAAACATAATCAGCACCAGTTTATGTCAGGGACCAACTAAATACCAAGTTTGGTTAAATTTCGTTAAAAAAAAAAAAAAAAAAAAAATTGCGATATTTTTCTAAGTTTTTTTTTGTTAAAAGTAAAAAAAATCGATAACTTTGGTTTAAATTATCACAGATTTATCGTTCAACCATTCGTTTTAAAGGTATTGACGAGATCTTTCGAAAGACACCCATCTTGAAATTTTGCCCCCCCGGGTGGGAACTTCCCCCCCCGGTGGGGGGGGCAACCGATGCCCCCACATGCACAAAAATTTTTTCCTAGTTAACTACTACTATTATCAACCTGATCTTTCGAAAGATACCCAATGTGAAAATTTACCCCCCCTGGGGGGTATTTCCCCCCTAGGGGGGGGAAGCGATGCCCCCCCATGCAAAAAAATTTTTTCCTAGTTACATACTACTATTATCAATAATTCATATTAATTTTACAATCACAAGTTTAAAACAACTCTAATTATGCACATTTATACGAATTTTTGTCCTATGCTGCCATGTTAAAAATTTAGATAAAATGCTATCACAGCGCCACCTGTTGAGCTATTGATCCCTAAACATAATCAGCACCAGTTTATGTCAGGGACCAACTAAATACCAAGTTTGGTTAAATTTCGTTAAAAAAAAAAAAAAAAAAATTGCGATATTTTTCTAAGTTTTTTTTTGTTAAAAGTTAAAAAAATCGATAACTTTGGTTTAAATTATCACAGATTTATCGTTCAACCATTCGTTTTAAAGGTATTGACGAGATCTTTCGAAAGATACCCATCTTGAAATTTTGCCCCCCCCGGGTGGGAACTTCCCCCCCCGGTGGGGGGGGCAACCGATGCCCCCACATGCACAAAAATTTTTTCCAAGTTAACTATTACTATTATCAACGAGACCTTTCGAAAGATACCCATCTTGAAAATTTACTTCCCCGGGGGGGGATTTTCCCCCCCAGGGGGGGAACCGATGCCCCCCCATGCACAAAATTTTTTTCCTAGCTAACTACTACTATTATCAATAAATCCTATTAATTTTACAATCACAAGTGTAAAATAACTCTCTTTATGCCCATTTATACGGAATTTTGTCCTATGCTGCCATGTTAAAAATTTGCATAAAATGCGATCACAACGCCACCTATTGAGCGATTGATCCCAAAATCTAATCAGCACCAGTTTATGTCAGGGTGCAACTAAATACCAAGTTTGGTTAAGTTTCATGCATTGGTTCGTGAGATACAGCGTCCACAAAAAAATGATACAGACAGACAGACAGACAGACAGACAGACAGACAGACAGACAGACAGACAGACATTTTTTAAAAACTATTAATTCGTGTTCTCCATATCCCAAAACATGTAAATCCATCAAAAAATGGACTTCGAAAATTTTCGCGAATCCAATACTTTCTCTATATTACATATAGAAGAAAGTAAAAATATGCATAGAAAATTTTCTGTCCAAAGTACATGTGATGAATACTCTGAATCTTTTCAGTATAAATATGAATTTTTACAGCATAAGAGGAAAAATCATCCTAAAGACTTTCAGGTACGTAGAAAATGTAATGAACGAAGTTCTACCGATGAATTACCAACAGTGAACAATGACGCTGAGAATCTGAACTTGTTAATTTTTTTAGATAATTTTTACACGAATGATGTTTTTGGTTTATCTACCGAAAAATTTCAAAATGAAAATATAGACTTAGACTTAATTTTTTTTTTAAATAATTCGAATGTGGAATATATGAGTAAAAGAATTGCTGATACCTCATCTACGAAATATGAAAATATCGACTTGAATAATTTTAACCTGATACAAACATATTTACCTCTAGCAAACTATGACAATGAGAGTTTGAACTTGTTAAATTTTTTGTATAACTTTAATCCCAAATGCTTGAATGATGTTCACGATTTTTCCGTTAACAACGAAAATACGAATTTGAATAATTTTAGTACGAATCAAAATGATTTAATAACAGATAATTTTGACAATGAAATCTAGATTTACTAAATTTTTTGAATGACTTTAATGCTGAGTGTATAAACGATATCCCAACAATATAGATTTGTATAAATCTTTTTTTTTTTTCTTTTACTATTGTAAATGAATTTCAAGTAAATATATTTCAATGAAAATGGTTTGTTTTTATTTTTATCATGAAATCACTTTTCAACTAATATTTTATAGTAGACTACACACTTAAGTGTCATCTTTTAAAACCTAAACATGTAAAAAGTTTACTTACGTAAAATATGTTAGCGAAATACTTTTTTCATTATTGTAGTAGAATTGTTTTGATTATAATTATTGCAATAGTACATATTTTTGTGAAACCTTAAAAAACAAAAAGAAAACAAGCTTTAAATGTTTAGGATTTTAAAAATGTACTAGATATATACGCATATATAGTATTATACGAACAGATTCACAGAAAGTTTTCATTACAGAAAATTTTTTGCATTTACACATGCGAAAAGTAAAATGAATACTTTTTTTACTTTCTTCCATATTCAATAGAAGAAAGTCTTAGATTCGTAAAAATTTACGATCTCGGGTTTTTTGATGGATTTACATGTTTTGAGAGCTGTAGAACACGATTTGACCATTTTTAGAAAATGTCTGTCTGTCAGTCTATGTGTGCGTGTGACGAAATTTTGTGGCAACTGTATCTCAGGAACTACTGCACAGAATTACATACAAATTGGTATGTAGTTGCACCTTGACATAAATTAGTGCCCATCAACTTTTGGTAAATATTGTCTTACAGGTTGCGTTGCCATCCCGCTTTTACTAAATTTTTAACATGGTGGTATAGGACAAAGTTTTGTATAAATGTGCATAAAGAGAAATATTTTTTAGTAATCATTATGAAACTTAAAAGAATTATTTTTAATAGAGATAGTCAACTGGGAAAAAAAATTGTATGTGTAGGAGACTCGCCTCCCCCCTGGGGGGGGGGAAGTACCCCCTAAAGGGGGGTAATTTTTCCATATGGGTATCTTTCGAAAGGTCTCGTCAATACCTTTAAAACGAATGGTTGATCTATAAATCTGTAATAATTTAAAAGAAAGTTATATATTTTTTAAAATTTTCACGAAAAAAAAAAAAAATGGGGCAAAAAATATCGTATTTTTTTATTTTATTTATTATTATTATTATTTTAACGAAATTTAATCGAACTTGGTATTTAGTCGGCCCGTAACATAAACTGGTGCTGATTAGATTTGGGGATCAATCGCTCAACAGGTGGTGCTGTGATCACTTTTTTTCTCAATTTTTAACGTGGCAGTATAGGACAAAATTTCGTATAAATGTACGTAATGAGAGTTATTTTAAACTTGTGATTGTAAAATTAATATGAATTAGTGACAATAGTAGTAGTTAACTAGAAAAAAATTGTGGAAGTGGGGGCATCGTCCCCCACCCCCCCAAGGTTGAACTATAAATCTGTGATAATTTAAAACAAAGTTATCGATTTTTTTTTTCCCACAAACAACAACAACAACAAAAAAAAAAACCTTTGAAAAAAAAATCGTATTTTTTTTTTTTAATATTGTTACTACTGAGTGAATTTGTATGGGAAAATATAGAAGAAAGTCTTGTGGTGGCCACAACGTACTAGTTTTTTTTTTTTTTTTAATTGACAGTAATATACTATAATAAAAAAATCATAGAAAATTAAAGATATATATACGTCTTTTATTCTTAACTGTTTTTGTCCCAATCCGTCATCAATTGCCCAAAGCGCATAGTGCATAAGTGATATAAGACCCACTCAGCTTATATATATGTAGTAATTATAAAAAATTTCCAAAAACTGTAAAGCTGAATAAAGATAGAAAATGCTGATTTTTTTTCTTCAAAATGTCGGCATTTTGTTGGTAAAATTTAGTGACGGTTTAAAAATCTGCAAAAAATCCGTACATGAAAGTGAAGATAGAATGCAAATTTTCTTTTGTCTTCAAAATGTCTGCATTTTGTTGGTGAAATTTAATGGTGTTTTGAAGGTCTTAAATATCTGTAAATTAATTGCAGATTGATTGCAGATCTTTTTTTTTTGTCTTCAAAATATCTGCATTGTGTTGGTGAAGTTTGATGATGTTATGAAAATCTGCAAAAAATCTGTAGAGTCAATTGAAGTTTAAATGCAATTTTTTTATGTCTTTAAAAAATATGCAGAATTTAAAAAAATATCTGCACATTTTTTTTTTTTTTTTTTTTTGAGACATGTTAGAGATTTTTTTAGCTTGGGAGAAATGACACAAACATAACACATAAGCCTAACGATAAGATAACAGTTTGCAAAAAGCATTAAAGTAATAGAAACAGTCAACATTTTATGGAAAAAAGAAAAGGATAAAATTACCAAAGAGAACAGATAGAAGAAAAAAAAAATCCATAAATTGAAAATTGGAATTTAAAAATGCTGAAAAAAAAAAAAAAAAAAAAATCACCATCAGGAAACTTGCATTTCTATCAGCAGAGTGCAAGATTTCGGAAAACTGTATAGCTGATTCAAGCCAATATACAGCTGAAGTCTATCTTGCAACAAAACAAAATAAAACAAGAAATAAAAATCATGCAGTACGCATTGATTAGTAACACTTTCCAATTGTACACATTTGTTGTATCGAATAACAGATAGAATAATTGATTTTAAAATTACTCTTGGGCATTTTGGAAAGTGTTAAAAAAGCTTAACGCAAAAGAAAATGCAGCCGTTAGATTATAATTACAGCTTTTAATCTCTCTGAATATTTTACTGTAGCCCTGTAAATCTGAAAGTTAATCATATCATATTCTATACGAAAAAATATTTTAGAATATTAATAATACATGTCAATGTTTTTATGGTTTTTAAAGTAGAAAGTTTTTTACTTATAACTTTTAAAAAATTCTGTCCTAAAAAGTAATAATCTGGCTTTTTTTTTTTTTTTTTTTTTTTGTCCCTGTAAACAAACTAGTTGTATAGGACCTATTAATGACATTTTAAATAGGGAACATGCCATGGGGAACTTGAGTGTATCATTTTTTAAAAATAATCAAAATATTCACGGATGATAGGAGCCAGAGACAAACAGATAGAAAAGTAGACAATCGGACAGAGAGATGCACAAATTGAAATCATATTCCCACTAAAATTGTAAGAAAATGTTAAAACGCTCATGTAAACAAAAGTGCAATTCCAGTAAATTTTTATTAATAGCTCTTAATAGAACTGAATATTTTTGCGTCACCCTGTGTTATAACTGAGCCATTTTCAATTTCAGTGTATAAAATTGTTTATTATTTATTCTCTATTTTTTGTAAGTTCACGTGCTGAACAAAATGTCAAAGAAAAAAAAGAGTTAAATGAATTTAATGCTTTAATTTTTATGTAAAATATGATCGCGTGCTATCTTCAAAAATTTGTTAAAATGTAAAAATTATGTGGTGCGTGTGGCATCCATTGTTTTGTTTTTTATTCAAGAAATAGAATAGAATAAAGAGAGCAGCGATGTTATTTGCATTTTTTCATATAGTTTGTGTAATATATTCATGTAAAGAACTGTCATGCGGGGTTACAAATCCTCTTAAATTTGCTTAGAGAAAGGTATTGGATCCTCAACGGAAGAAAGAGTGTAAAGCTTGTGTTAACCAGCTGTGTGATTTGTAAAAGATTTAATTCAAGGGCTTTATGGACAGTGCTCCTCTACCTGAAAACAGAGTAAAAGATTCTGCCGTATTTCAAATTACAGGCATAGATATGGCTGGTCCCTTGTATCTTACGAACGAGAAGAAGAGTTGGATTTTGATTTTCACATGTGCTATATATAGAGCTGTTCATCTAGAGCTAGTGACCTGTGCTTCAACAGATGCATTTCTGATGGGTTTGAGAAGATTCGTGGCTCGCAGAGTAAGATGCTCTGTTATCTACTGTGATAACGGAACAGATTTTGTTGGCGCAGCTAATTTATTGAGAAGCTTAGATTGGCAACGTATACAAAAATATGGGTCTGTCAACTCCATAGACTGGAAGTTTAACCCACCACCGGTGCGGCGGCGTGGTGGGGTGGCCTCTGGGAGAGGCTGATTAGGGTATTACAAGACCTTCTTAAAAGAGTGTTAGAACGCGCCTGTCTTACGTACGAAGAAATGGCAACTCTTTTAACTCATGTTGAAAGTGTAGTGAATTCAAGGCCTCCAACATACCTTTCAGAAGATGCGACTGTAAAGCTTATCTCCACATCTATGTTTCTTCAAGATGTTCACGAAATTCAGCTTCCAGATGTTGATGCAGTTGAGCGAGATTCTTTAACAAAGAGGCTCAGATACAGGCAGTCCCTACTCAGAGCTTTGAGAGATCGATTCAGATCCGAATATTTGGGTGCTCTCATACAGCTAGCAAATAGAAAACAGCCAGAGAAGGTTATCGCTGTCGGAGATATTGTATTAATTGGATCTGACAACAAGAAACGAATCCACTGGCCAGTAGGCCATGTCACAGAACTTTTTCCTGGAAAAGATAAGAAAGTTCGACTTGTAAAGGTTCAAACTTCGCAACATGAACTTTTACGACCTATTCAAAGATTATATCCTTTAGAAGTAACATCATCAAATAATAGTTCAAAACTGAAAGAAGCATACCATTCAAAGGAAACCTCTGCTCAAACTGTTAAACCTGTTGTAACTTCAGAAGAGGAAACAGTCAAATATAGCAAAGCAGGAAGGAGAATTAAAGTCCCTGAAAGACTAATGTTATGAGAACTACATCTGCCATATTTGGTTTTGATTATAACCTATAATAAAAAGGTGGGAGGATGTTATAACTGAGCCATTTTCAATTTCAATGTATAAATTTGTTTATTATTTATTCTCTGTTTTTTGTAAGTTCATGTGCTGAACAATATGTCAAAGAAAAAAAAGAGTTAAATGAATTTAATGCTTTAATTTTTATGTAAAATATGATCGCGTGCTATTTTCAAAAATTTTTTTAAATGTAAAGATTATGTGGTGCGTGTGGCATCCGTTGTTTTGTTTTTTATTCAAGAAATAGAATAGAATAAAGAGAGCAGCGATGTCAGTTGCATTTTTTCATATAGTTTAAATTTTTAATTTTAGTGAACTATTTTTTACCGTAGGAATAATTTTCTTATGTTTAATGTTATAGGGAATTATTATACGAGCACAAGAGATGCTACTTTAATAATTTTAAAGTGTAAATAAGATGTATTGGCGTCCGCTTTTATACAGTTTAATTTAGTAAGAGAAAAGCTAGGAATTTGCGGTGCTTATTCCGTTGCTTTACATAAAATTAGTGGAGTCACGGCGACAGGACCTTTCAAGTGAAGTAAAATTATTTTGATTGTATTAAGATTAAAAAAGATGTTTAAAACCGTTAAAGGATTTAAATAAGAAGATTTGAAGTGGGTAGCCGAAGAGATTGGAGAGACTTTGCCTTCAACGTTCACAATAGCAAGCTTAAAAGAGCTGATTTTAAATAGTAAAGGGTATGAAAAGGATCCCGAATTTGTAAAAGATATCTTAGAAAATGCTATAGCTGAAAGAAAAATGAAACAGGAAAAACAAGAACAAGCTTTGAAAGAAGAAAAACAAGCAGAAAAAGAAAAAGAACTTGAGAAGTTAAAGCTAGAAAAAGAAGGTGAGGCATTAAAGCTGGAAAAAGAAGCAGAACTGGAGAAAGAGAAATTAAGATTGAATCATGATTTAGAATTGGCGAGAATACAATCATCTGGGCAAATTCAAACTGATACTATTTTATGTAATTATGAAAATAGTACTATGAGACGAAAATTTACTTCACCTAAGCTGGAATTCAGGAAATTTGGCGGAGAAATTAAGGAATGGTTCCTTTTTGGAGCCAATTTGAAAAAATCGATAAAGATGATGATATTGCCCCAGAGGACAAGTTCCAGTATTTAGTACAAGCAACAATCTCTGGTTCACGCGCAAGAGAAGTTGTTGAAAGTTTCTCGCCAACTGGCGCCAATTATTCAAAGGCAGTGGAAAGTTTAAAGGCTCGTTTTGGCAGGGAAGATATTCTAGTAGAAGTGCATGTACGAGAGTTATTGAAGTTGATAATATCTGTGCAAACAAAAAGTAAATTTGCATTAACTTCATTATATGATAAGCTTGAGTCATATTTACGGGCGCTAGAAACATTAGGTGTTACCACTGATAAATATGCCTCCATTTTATACCCTATTGTTGAGTCTTGTTTCCCAGCAGACTTTTTGAAGGCCTGGAGTCGCTCGAATCTCTCTTATTCTAATACGGATGCTAAAGGAAGGTTGAATAATCTGATGCATTTTTTGAAAACGGAAGTAGAAGGTGAAGAGAGAATATCTTTAGCTGTAGCGGGCTTCGGTTTGACAAAGAGTGAAGATGATAAATATTCTGAAAGGAAAAACAGTGCAAGTGCAGACTATATGCGAAATAAGATATCGACAGCTGCAGGTTTATTGACAACGTCTTCTGCTTTAGATCTCAAAAGGGTATGCATTTTTTGCCAAGGCAAACATTTGAGCTCTGAATGCTTTTCAGCTCGAAAATTGAGTTTAACTGAGATACAAAAGATTATAAAGGATAAAAATTGCTGCTTCGCTTGTTCGTTACCTAATCATACAGTTAAGAAATGTCGAGCAGTTTTAAGATGCATTATCTGTTCTAAGAAGCATGTGCCTTTGATGTGCGATTTGCGTGATTCTCAAGGTAAAACTGCACAAGAAAGAGTTGAAGAAAATTCAGTCAGTAGTGAAGTAAACATGACAAATTTTAGTAAGCAAGGTGCTAAAGTATTCCTTCAAACCTTAAAAGTGAAACTCATCTCAGAAAACAAGCAAAAAACAGTTCGTTTATTGTTAGATTCAGCATCCCAAAAATCTTATATTTTGAAAAGTATAGCAGAAGAGATGAATTATATTCCCATTCGTCAAGAAAAAATGATGCATTCATTGTTTGGCGGAGTTACAACAAAGGAATGCAAACATAATTGTTATAGAATAAAGGTTAAGGATATGAATGAGAAGTTCACCTGCAATTTTGAAGTGATGGATCAAATTACTATATGTGAAAACATTCAACCGGTCACTAATGGTCCATGGATTAAAGAGTTGAAAGAAGGAACATTTCTTAAAGACAGTAAAAATTAACAAGGATGGTCGTTACGAAATTTGTCTTCCTTGGGCTGACGACACATCTGCGTTACCAGATAACTTGAGTTTGGCTGTAAGACGTTTAGAAAGTACAACTTCTAAGTTATTAGCTAAGAACATGTACGGAAAATATGAAAATATACTTATGGACTGGTTGAATGAGGGGATCATAGAAGAAGTTCCTCCTACCAAAGTTAACTCTTATGGTAATTACTTACCTCATCACCCAGTTATTAAAGAGACCAGTAGTACAACACCTATCCGTCCGGTTTTCGATGCTTCAGCAAAGTTGGCTAACCATCCATCTTTAAATCACTGTCTGCATTGTGGCCGAAATTTGATTGAGCTTATTCCAGATATTCTCCTACGTTTCAGAGAAAGAAAATTCGGTGTAACCGCTGATATTAGAAAAGCGTTTCTTCAAATTAGCATTTGTGAAAAGGATAGAGATTTTCTACTATTTCTATGGTGGAAAGATCTAAAAGAGAAGAAACTTAGAGTATTTAGGCATGCACGAGTCGTTTTCGGTGTAAAGTGTAGCCCTTTTCTTTTATCATCAGTAATTGAATATCACATCAAAAATAGTGCAAATTTTGAGGAAAATTTCAAGCAAAGGCTTTTGCATAGTTTTTATGTAGACAATGTCGCCACTAGTGTGCACAGTGAAGAAGATCTAAAGAAATTTATCTCGGACTCAAAGAAAATAATGGCAAATGGTGGTTTTGATTCAAGACAGTGGGAATACACTGGTGATCATGATGAAACATCGAATCAGAAGGAAACTCAAGTATTGGGTCTGATTTGGGATAAGGTTTCCGATACATTAAAAGTCAACAGGAAATGGCTAAACTATTTCAACACAGAAAGGATTACCAAGAGAAGTATGTTATCGGCAGTTCATAAAATTTTTGATCCTTTTGGTTTTACTGCTCCGGTGATGATTTATCCTAAATTGATGTTACAGAAAGCTTGGAAATTAAGGAATTAATTGGGATGATGAAATAACTGGTGAACTACAAAAAGAATTCCTATTATGGTTTCAAGAACTTAAATATTTAAATGATGTTAAGATACCAAGATATATCCAGATCACTCCAGAAAACTTACATGCATGCACAATTCATACTTTCGTTGATGGAAGTAAAGATGCTTACGCAGCAGTAGTATTCTTGAGGATAGAAAAGGAAGATCAAGGGGAAATAATTATGCTTGCTGCCAAGTCTCGTGTTGCGCCTTTAAAGAATACGACTGTACCAAGAATGGAGCTATTAGCAGCTACTATTGGCGCTCGTTTGGCGAAAACTGTTGTGGATGCTTTGGGTTGGCAGGAAATGAAGAGATATTACTGCAGCGATTCCTCAACAGTGCTTGCTTGGATATCAAGAAATGAGAGCTGGTCTGTGTTTGTCCGAAATCGGGTTCAAGAGATTCAGAAATTAAGCAGTCCTTCAGCTTGGAAACATATACCAAGTGAGAAGAATCCAGCAGACTTGCCGACTAGAGGCTGTAAGGCTAAGCAATTAGCATTTATCAGATGGTGGGAGGGCCCACATTGGATGAAAGATTCAGCAGAATTTAGAAATCACATGAACACTTCCGATGAAGATTGGAATGAGGAAGAAATTCAGAAAGAAAGGTCAAAGTCTACTTGTATGTTGACGAAACTTGAATTTCCATCCAACAATAACTGGTATTACCGCTACTTTTCAAGTTATGAAAAAATCATACGTTTAGTTGCTTGGATTTTTCGCTTTAAGCATAATTGTTTAAATCCTGAAAAGAGGAGTAAAGACGAATTGACGGCTACTGAATTTCGTGAAGCTGAAATAAAAACTCTACGTATGGTTCGAAAGGAATTTTTCTCTTCGGAAAGTGATAAAAGATTGAAGACATTATAAACCTGTAAGGATGAGCAAGATGTCATTCGTTTGAAAACTAAAATAACTAACATGAAAGATAGTAAAGATTTTCTCCATCCCATAATTCTCCCTTCAAAGCATGAAGTTGTTAATCGACTTATTTTTTATATTCATGTAAAGAACTGTCATGCGGGGTTACAAGTCCTCTTGAATTTGCTTAGAGAAAGATATTGGATCCTCAACGGAAGAAAGAGTGTAAAGCTTGTGTTAACCAGCTGTGTGATTTGTAAAAGATTTAATTCAAGGGCTTTATGGACATCTAGTGCTCCTCTACCTGAAAACAGAGTAAAGGATTCTGCCGTATTTCAAATTACAGGCATAGATATGGCTGGTCCCCTGTATCTTAGGAACGAGAAGAAGAGTTGGATTTTGATTTTCACATGTGCTATATATAGAGCTGTTCATCTAGAGCTAGTGACCTGTGCTTCAACAGACGCATTTCTGATGGGTTTGAGAAGATTCGTGGCTCGCAGAGTAAGATGCTCTGTTATCTACTGTGATAACGGAACAGATTTTGTTGGCGCAGCTAATTTATTGAGAAGCTTAGATTGGCAACGTATACAAAAATATGGGTCTGTCAACTCCATAGACTGGAAGTTTAACCCGCCACCGGCGCGGCGGCGTGGTGGGGTGGCTTCTGGGAGAGGCTGATTAGGGTATTAAAAGACCTTCTTAAAAGAGTCTTAGGACGCGCCTGTCTTACGCACGAAGAAATGGCAACTCTTTTAACTCATGTTGAAAGTGTAGTGAATTCAAGGCCTCCAACATACCTTTCAGAAGATGCGACTGTAAAGCCTATCTCCCCATCTATGTTTCTTCAAGATGTTCACGAAATTCAGCTTCCAGATGTTGATGCAGTTGAGCGAGATTCTTTGACAAAGAGGCTCAGATACAGGCAGTCCCTACTCAGAGCTTTGAGAGATCGATTCAGATCCGAATATTTGGGTGCTCTCATACAGCTAGCAAATAGAAAACAGCCAGAGAAGGTTATCGCTGTCGGAGATATTGTATTAATTGGATCTGACAACAAGAAACGAATCCACTGGCCACTAGGCCGTGTCACAGAACTTATTCCTGGAAAAGATAAGGAAGTTCGACTTGTAAAGGTTCAAACTTCGCAACATGAATTTTTACGACCTATTCAAAGATTATATCCTTTAGAAGTAACATCATTAAATAATAGTTCAAAACTGAAAGAAGCATACCATTCAAAGGAAACCTCTGCTCAAACTGTTAAACCTGTTGTGACTTCAGAAGAGGAACCAGTCAAATATAGCAAAGCAGGAAGGAAAAGTAAAGTCCCTAAAAGACTAATGGTATGAGAACTACATCTGCCATATTTGGTTTTGATTATAACCTATAATCAAAAGGTGGGAGGATGTTATAACTGAGCCATTTTCAATTTCAGTGTATAAATTTGTTTATTATTTATCCTCTATTTTTTGTAAGTTCACGTGCTGAACAATATGCCAAAGAAAAAAAAAGAGTTAAATGAATTTAATGCTTTAATTTTTATGTAAAATATGATCGCGTGCTATCTTCAAAAATTTGTTAAAATGTAAAGATTATGTGGTGCGTGTGGCATCCATTGTTTTTTTTTTATTCAAGAAATAGAATAGAATAAAGAGAGCAGCGATGTTAGTTGCATTTTTTATATAGTTTGAATTTTTAATTTTAGTGAACTATTTTTTACCGTAGGAATAATTTTCTCATGTTTAATGTTACAGGGAATTATTACACGAGCACAAGAGATGCTACTTTAATAATTTTAAAGTGTAAATAAGAAGTATTGGCGTCCGCTTTTATACAGCTTAATTTAGTAAGAGAAAAGCTAGGAATTTGCGGTGCTTATTCCGTTGCTTTACACCCTGCAAATCTAATGATAACCATGCTATATTCTATGCAAAACATTCTTTTGTGCATATAAATAACATATTTCAATTTCCTAAAACTTCGTGCAAAGTAAAGTTATTAAAATTTGATTTATAGAAATATCTCACAAAGAAAGTAATGCTTTGGAGTACTTTTGAGTGTCCCTGTGCATAACCTAGTTGTGGTATGTAATGTATTTTATATAGGAAACATCCAATAGTGAACTTTAATAACATATTTCAATTTCATGAAGATATTGTAAAGTAAATGTATGAAAATATGATTTATAGAAATACCTCTCATAAAACAGAATTCTTTGAAATACTTTCGAGTGTCCCTGTACACAAACCAGTAGAGGTATAAACTCCATTTTCAATAAGGTACATCCCATAGTGAACTTGAATAACATATACCATTTTCAAAAAATTCCATAAATATTTACGGGAGTTAGAGCGCGGGCAGACAGACAGACGGACAGATACCCAAATTGATATCATATTCACACTTAAAAAAACTGTTAGAAAGTGTTAAAAACGCTTAATGTAAATGAAAGTGGAATTCTAGCAAATTTTTATTAATAGGTCTTAATGTAACAGAATATTTTTGTGTCACCCTGTAAATATAATGCTAATAATGCTATATTATACGCAAAGCATTCTTTTGTGCATATAAATAACACATTTCAATTTCCAAAAACTTCGTGGAAAGTTATTAAAATTTGATTTATAGAAATATCTCTCATAGAACGCAGTGCTTTAGAATACTTTTGAGTGTCCTTGTATATAAAACAGTGATGGCATTTAATACATTTTATACAGGAAACATCCTATAGTGAACTGGAATAACATATTTCAATTTCATTAAGATATGTGTACAGTAAAGGTATGAAAATGTGATTTATAGAAATACCTCTCACAGAACACAATGCTTTGAAATCCTTTCGGGGGGCCCCCCTGTATATAAATCAGTAGTGGTATTTAATACATTTTATACAGGAAACATCCCATAGTGAACTGGAATAGCATATTTCAATTTCATGAAATTCCACAAATATTTACGGGAGTTAGAACGCGGACAGACAGACAAACAGAAGTCATTAACACTTTTTCAACCTTGTTGGGAAGTGTTAAGAATGTTATAATATGTTCAAAACGCTTAATATAAACGGAAGTACAATTTTAGCAAATATTTATTAATAGCTCTTTACATAACTCAATATTTTTGTGTCACCCTGTAAGTCTGATGCTAATCAGGCTTTATTCTATGCAAATCATTTTCTTTTGTGGTTATAAATAAGTTGAGTTCCACAGTTGAGTGTGTGATTTTAATAAAAATTGTATTTCTTTCTTCCATTATCTAATGTAGTTTTCCATTTCCTGCGGCTTACTTTCTGTTAAGCTATCTACATGATAGACCAGAGATGTTTCTGCCAAAAGGTTGTCTGAGTGAGTAATGCTGACCGGGGTGTCGGCCTGGATAGCTCATTTGGTAGAGCCTTGACCTTGTAAGTCATAGATCCGGGGTTCGAGTCCCGGTCCAGGCATTATTTTCACTCAGTCCGAAAAATAAAATTTCAATAAATGATTTTCTTCGGCAGTTGAGTGTGTGATTTTAATAAAAATTATAACTAATATATTTTAATTTCATAAATCTTCGTGCAAAGTAAAGTTATTAAAATTTAGTTTAAATAAATATATCTCATAAAGCGCAATGCTTTGGAATACTTTTGTGTGTCCCTGTACACAAATCAGTGGTGGTATTTAGTCCATTTTTTACAGGAAACATCCGATAGTGAACTTGAATAATGTATTTCAATTTCATTAAGATTAGTGTGAAGTAAGGGTATGAAAATTTGATTTATAGAAATTCCTCTCATAGAACACCATGCTTTGAAATATATATTCGGGGGTCCCTGTACAGAAACCAGTAGAGGTATAAACTCCATTTTCAACAGCGAACATTCGATAGTGAACTTGTATAACATATTTCAATTTCATTAAGGTTTTTGTACAGTAAGGGTAAGAAAATATGGTTTATAGAAATGCCTCTCATAGAACACAATGCTTTGAAATATTTTCGGGGGTCCCTGTACACAAACCAGCAGAGGTATAAACTACATTTTGAACAGTAAAAACATCTGATGGTGAACTTGAATAACATATTTCAATAAGATTTGTGTATAGTAGGAGTATGAAAATATGGTTTTTAGAAATGCCTCTCATAGAACACAATGCTTTGAAAAACTTTTGTGTGTCCCTGTACACAAATCAGTGGTGGTATTTACTCCATATTATACAGGAAACATCCGATATTGAGCTGGAATAATATATTTCAATTTCATTAAGGTTTGTGTACAGTAAGGGTATGAAAATATTGTTTATAGAAATGCCTCTCATAGAACACAATGCTTTGAAATATTTTCGGGGGTCCCTGTACAGAAACCAGTAGAGGTATAAATTCCATTTTCAACAGGGAAAATTCGATAGTGAACTTGTATAACATATTTCAATTTCATTAAGGTTTTTGTACAGTAAGGGTAAGAAAATATGGTTTATATAAATGCCTCTCATAGAACACAATGCTTTGAAATATTTTCGGGGGTCCCTGTACACAAACCAGCAGAGGTATAAACTACATTTTGAACAGGAAACATCTGATGGTGAACTTGAATAACATATTTCAATAAGATTTGTGTATAGTAGGAATATGAAAATATGGTTTTTAGAAATGCCTCTCATAGAACACAATGCTTTGAAATACTTTTGTGTGTCCCTGTACACAAATCAGTGGTGGTATTTACTCCATATTATACAGGAAACATCCGATATTGAGCTGGAATAATATATTTCAATTTCATGAAGGTTTGTGTACAGTAAGGGTATGAAAATATTGTTTATAGAAATGCCTCTCATAGAACACAATGCTTTGAAATATTTTCGGGGGTCCCTGTACAGAAACCAGTAGAGGTATAAACTCCATTTTCAACAGGGAACATCCGATAGGGAACTTGAATAACATATATCAGTTTCAAGCAATTCCATAAATATTTACGTGAGTTAGAGCTCGGACAGACAGGCAGACTGAAATCATTAACACTTTTCAACCTTGTTGGAAAGTGTTAAAAAGAAAATTAGATTAAACAATAATACAAACCGAAATTGATACAAGGAATAAAATTTTTTAAGAAATCCACATGTTAAACGATACATAGGGAGATAGTAGAAATAAACAGGTTGCCAAACGATTATTAGTAATAAGAAAAGATTAAAGGTAAAGAAACGATTAATCGATTTAGGACTGAAATGCAATAAGTGATAGTTCATATAGCTTTTAGTAAATAATGCAACTAATTTGTTTCGGAAGGAGAAATTTTGCAAGAAACTTTGACTTTTTAAAAAATAAATACAGACTGGAGCAATTATTCCCAGAAAAGTACTTAAGTTTTTTTTTTTTTTTTTTTTTTTTTCGATGCCAATATTTGAAATCAGATTTTTTTTTTTTTTTTTTTTTTTTTTTTAAGTGTATTCTAAAACAGCACTTAATGTATTGTTCGTATTTTCTTAAGTTATTAGTTTTGAATAACTATATTCTTCTATTTCCCAATTATATCGTAATGAATAAGCGTAACCAACGAATATTTAAGAAAAGATCGTAATTAATTTTTAGACATTCATTTGTTTTGTAAATAATGGCATGAATCCTACATTAAAATTTAAGTTCAAAGCAAAGTTTATTCAAATAGAGAATAGTATTAGAACGCTTTTAGGATTTCTTGTTGTATTCTTCATTTTGCCCCTTAAATAAAGTCCGAAAAATATCTTAAACTCTGAAATTAAATGTCTGGAACAATTTTTGTCGTACAAAAGGGAACCTTTTTGTATTATCATTGTAACGATGCGCATTTAATTTTACTTAATATGACTCTGGGGGCTGTATAAAAATTTAGTTTTTGGAATTTTCACAAATTATTTTTTTTTATTTTTTATTAATTAAATAAAATGCCACAACATTAGTTGCTTAAACATTTTTGTATTTGGAAGTACACATCTGCGATGAATGTTTGCAAAGAAAACAGCCTCTTAAGGACTTCGCATTTACACTGTATATAATTTTTAAGAATACAACAATTGTCTGTTTCACACTGTAATGGCAAACGTTATAAATGCAGTTTAAAAAGTGCCTTAAATGAATAGTCACATTTTAAGCAAAAAAAAAAAAAAGTTACTTTTTAGATTAATTTTTCCATCTGAATTTAATACATTGGAAATGTCTTAAAACACAGCCATCTTTAAGGTTTTTTAATTAATAAATAAATAGAGGTAACGTGTAATTCTGTTTTTCTGTTAAAAATAGATTTTAGAATTTTCTAGAGCATAAATGAAGTATCGATTTTTCAAATAAAAAAATTCCATTTCCTGGCCCTGGAATCGAGCCGACTACTGACCCTAGCTGTTGGTAGGTTGTAGGGATTAAAGCCGATTGACTACATTGGGGTCCTAGGCCTATGGATGGATTGCTCTCCGTAGGGGATCTTTCTAAGGGGTTCTAGCCCGTATTTACCCGAGTTTCGGAGAAAACCCCGTACGGCTAGGTCTACGGGCACGATTAGGATCGAACCCAGCATTTCTCATCTACCAGCTTTGAGAGCAGAACTACTCGGCTACTTACACACCCTGGAGTTCGATACCAATCATATCAGAGTCGAGTATCTTATCCATCATGTCCCCAGTCCCCATGGCACAAGGAAAATGTTGCTTGTGTGATAATATATATTCGCAAAAAGAAATAGCAGTTTTATATTTTAATCTGTATTTTTTGCCATAATATTTTGCCAATATTTTTTGCCATATCTAAAATTTTAATATATAATATCTTAAATTTTGTATGAAAATGTTTTTGAGTTTTGTAAATTGCATAGCAAATATGGGAAAATCGCAACCTCTGATGTTTGGAAACTTTGTTTTTCTTTTCTGAAAATGATATATAAAAGAAAATAAACTATGAACATGAATATCACAAAATTTGTTAACATTTAGGTGTAGGTAAACAAGTGAAAGGAAACAGCTTTTAAATTAAAAAATAAACAAATAAAAAAAAAGCAGTTCTACAAAAATTTTTCAAGATTGTTCAGTCACAAATTAACTTTCTCCACTACGAACTACTTGCTTCGTTCATCTAATATTAATTCTTTTAACATAAAAAAGCTTTATTTTATTTTTAGACAATTTTCGCGTCTAAATATGTTATTTTATGAAGATTCTAGAGTACAATTCCTCGAAAATTTAATTTCATAAAGCTAACAATTTAAACTGCTTAAATACTTATTATATAAAATAACGTATTTATTGAATGTTGAAAGAAGTTAAAAACAGGATATGCATGTTGCTTAAAGTAGATCCCATGTGAATAATTTCCTTTGTAATATAAGTGTCAGAATTTCTAAGTGTCTAAAAATTCAGATGCGTTTGCTGTCTAAAGGTTTGCATATTTACGTGTTTCAAACTTTGTGTCTAAATTGTTGTCAGATAAATTTCCGTATGAATGTAAGACGCCTCTATTTACATTGAATCTATTAAGAAACACAAGTATCTTACATTTAAGCTCTATATAAGGACATTTACGTGTTTTAAATGCTTTTTCAGTTGTCTTTACGTCTTACTTTAAATTGCCTTTATTTGTATTACACACTTCTATTAAATATATGTTCATTTAGTGAACATACTAATAATGTTTTTACTTTTTAATACTACAGAGCGTGAATCAATCATTCGATGCAAAACAATCATTTGATACAAAAATTAGTGCAAAAAAAGATTAAAATTGACAGATGAAAAAATTTTTGAAAATGAGTGGTAGAAAATTTCTATAAAATTTGAAAAATTATAGTAATATTTGGTCTCATTATAAGTGTTGAGAATACATTGCGCTTGAATTGTTTGATTCAATATTTAAAAATAAATAAATAATAACGGTAATAATAAATAAATAATGATTTGAAATAGACTAACAAGGAGAGGTCACGACATGAAAAATTCAGATCGGGATGAAACTGCGCATAGAATTGTAGTATACTACGGAAGTAACAACATATTAAAGCAGTAGCACGAACTAGCCACACAATTTCAAGAAAAAAAAGCCTTTAAAATTTCAGTAATCTTTAAGTACAAGTTATTTCGCAAACGAGTCAACGCTACAGTGGCGTACTTGCTAGAGCAAGCGGCTGTCACCCAAACGACGTGGGTTCGATGCTACCTACGGGATTTTTTTTTCTCTTTAATTATTTACCTTCGTTTATAATTTCAATTCCTAATTTAAAAATTTTAATAAATAATTATTTAATTTTCTTGAATAGAAAATGAATAAATTTTTCTATTTGTAATATTTATAACTTAAAAATACAATAAATTTCTATAACTTAAAAAATAAATTTTTGCTTTGTTTTAAACTACAAAATAAGGTAAAAATTAAGAAACCTCCTTTTAATTATTTATCTAAACATTTTATTTTAGGTATATTTAAAAACAATACCAAATTTTGTTTTTTAAATTGCAGAAAAAAAAAATACAGAGAAATAATGGTTTTAATTGCATATATAATTACTATCCAAACAAATTAAATGTTTACTTCTCCAATGAATACAGCTTCTTGAAAAAATATAGAACAGGATTCCGATGCTATTAAATTATTACAGGCAAACAAATGTTTGAAATGTACATCTTTAAATGTAGATTTTAAACAACATACGTTTCTCTTCGACAACGACTTGTTTTTTATCCTTCTGTGCATGAAATAAAATACTCTCTAATACTAACAAGGTAAAAGCAGTTACGTAATTTATACATAATCAAACCATTTCAGGAAGCTCAAGCCAAGATTTAAGTACACCTGCTAACTATTTTACATTTCGGTTTATTTTTTAAATTTTTTGTCCTTTTTTTCCTGTAATTTTATTTTTGTTATTCAGAGTTGTGTTTGTACATTTATTTTATTTATTTTTATTTTATTTCTTTATTTACTTATTTTGCTATTAAAGCTGCAATGGAAAGATTTTAAGGATGGATGATTTTATAAAAATTTAAGTAAAAAATCATTTTTTAAGATTAGAAGCTTTTTATTGTGAAGCCCTAAAAAGCATAAAATAATAAAAAATATATTAAGGTAAAGACATGCTATAAAGAAATTAAAGTTTTAACATTACTGAAATTTTAGAGAAAAATATGGATATTTCCCTTTTGCAAGAGATGAAAATTTTTAAATATTCAAAATATTTTAAAAAGCATTCCAGACCAATATTCTTAGTTATTAGTTTTTTGTATAATTAGCGTTAAGCCAGAAATTTCAAAAGGTCTCCAAAGTTTTTTTAAATATTCTAAATATTTAAAAATTTTCATCTCTAACAAAAGGGAAATATCTATATTTTTCTCTAAAATTTCAGTAGAGTTAAAACTTACATTTCTTTATAGCATGTCTTTACCTCAATAATTTTTCATTTTATTCTTTTCAGGGCTTCACAATAAAAAGCTCCTAATCTTGAAAAATAATTTTTACTGAAATTTTTATTTTGTACTTTTCAATTATAAATAAAGCTCCTTAAACATCTAATCAAAATTTCTTGGGATACTTTTTAGACAGCTAAAGATTTTCTGTTAGATGCTTTTTTTTTTTTTTTTTTTTAATTATCTGAAGAAAAAAAAATCTTTTAAATAGTTAAATCTACAATTTTAAAAATTTAATAGACAATGATTATCGAATTTTTGTGATTTAAAAAAAATATATAAGTGATATATAGTTATATTTTTCTATTTGAAATATTTATAATTTTCTGTAACTTATACACATACACATATATAGAAGCTTTGTTTTAACTATACAATAAAGTAAAAATAAAATGTTTAGATATATTATTTTTAAAAAGGTTCCCTTTATTTTTACTATATTTTATAGTTAAAGCAAAGCTAAAATTTATTTTTTGAGTTATAAAAAATTACAAATAATACAAATAGAAAAATTCTAAACCAACATATATATATAGAAAACTATTGAAATGAATATATATATATATATATATATATATATATATATATATATAGTAATATAATAATTTAATATTAGCAGTGCAAACATTTGAAATTTAATTTCAGTATTCAAACAATTATTCTGATCAAAAACGAAGACCACCGAAATCAAATATATATAAAGTTTAAAGATTAGAAAAAACAAAAGGAAAATTACAAACCAATGCGCAAAATTGCAGCGAAAGGAAATGCAAAGCTTAAATGTAGGAATATATAAACAAATGAATGAAATTAAACCCCAAAAAACACTGAGATCTTTATTCACTGAGATCTATGAAGATCTCAGTGTTTTTTTGGGGTTTAATTTCATTCATTTTTTTATATATTCCTACATTTAAGTTTTGCATTTCCTTTCGCTGCAATTTTGCGCATTGATTTGTAATTCTCCTTTTGGTTTTTCTAATCTTTAAACTTATATATATATATAAACCCCTCTATTATCAAAAAACGTATATTGTCCTTTGATAAAAAACTAAATTTAAGCAGAAATTGTTTTAATTTTCCATATCTTTTCGTTACTGTTAAATTTCATAAAAACTCAGTTAAATTTCGTTTTGTTACCTGTGGTACTAATAGCTATAATGATAAAGCCGGTAAAATCTTATTAAAATATCTAAATTCAGTCTTAAAAGTGATAAATTCTGCTAATGATTGTAACATCATAAAAAATAACCAGAAAGTTATAGAATATTTCAAGATTTATTTAGAAAGCATTACTTCCGTAAATACCTCTGATTTTGAAAATTTGTTTGGCAGTATTCCGAAGTTTTTGAAAGCATTTATGAGGAATTTGGCATTTACTTAAATTGTGAAGAAAATTACTGGATTAATTTTATCAATTTCTGTATTTTTGAAAACGTTTTGTTTACCGGGAAAGATTACTTTTTACAGCGGAGGGGGATTCCAATGAGAACGAGTTTTTCGAGTGCTTTCGCAAATTTATTTTTATATATTTTTTCGAAAAAAATTTTATAAATATCACTTTCTTCAGATATATTGATGATTTAATTGTTTATAACTGTAATTGTTTCGAAAATATTTCTGGAAAAATATATCCTAAAGAATTTTAAACCGTATAGATACTGATAAAATTTCTTTCCTAGAATTAAATATAAAGAGAAATGAAGAAAAATGGCTCAATGGATTATACGATAAAAGGAAGGATTTTAATTTTAAAGTAAATAGTCTTACTAATTGTTTTTCAAATATCAGTAGATAAGTTTTAAAAAATATGTTCCCACAGCTTAAAAGAATTCGTACTATTTGCAATAATGAAAATGATTTAAAATATGCTCTTGAAGACCTAAAAAATACCTTGCAAATTAACTGTTACCCGTCCCAATTTTTAACTGTGTGTTTCCAGAGTTTTCCTATAACGGTTTGTTCTACTTCCTCATTCAAGGGCGATATTTAAGTACCGACGATTAGCGCCGTCAGCCGAAGTGGGTTTGTTTATCAGATGAAGGGTTTTATTTTACTTCGATTTATACTTTCTTGTTTACCTTCAGTAATTCTTTATTGTATTGCATATTTTTTTAATGAATTGATGTAATTTTGTAACTTTTGCAATTTTGTAATTTTATAAATTTTTTACTGTTTTTATACATTATATATATGTTTGATTTCTCATCAGTTATTGGTGGTTTTCTGTTTGGTGAGAACTTGGGGGCTAAGGATAGTTATTAGCTAATTGCTATACTGTCCTTTCAGAAACTTCTCTTTCACCCCTACACTGAGGGGTCTCCCTGATGAAGATCTTAGTGTTTTTTGGGGTTTAATTTCATTCATTTGTTTATATATTCCTACAATTAAAAAAATATATATATTAAAATTTTGAATTGAATTATAAAATAAAGTAAAAATAAAATAAAAGTTATTCTTAAAAAAAAAAAAAAAAAAAAAAAAGAAAGAAAGAAAGAAAAAAAAAAAAATTCCTGTTGGCAGCATTGAACCCAGGTCGTCTGAGTGGCATTCACTTACTCTAACATGTAGGCCTCTAGAGCGTTGACTTGTTCACGAAATAACTTGTACTTAAAGATTACTAAAACTTTAAAGGCTTTATTTCTCAAACTTTTGTGGCTAGTGCACGTTACTGCTTTTCATAGCACACTACATTTCTGCGCAGTTTCATCCCGATCTGAATTTTGCATGTCGTGACCTCTCCTTGTAAGATTCGTTCCTGCTTTACACCATGGCATGGGTTAAAGTCTGTGGGGGAATGGGAATAATTAGTACAGAGGGAGAAAAACTGCAGATAAATCCCTTGGGAAATGTTAAAAATACTTTTCAACAATTAAAAAAAAATCGTTGAAAAGTGTTTATGACTTTGGTTTGTTGTTCCATCCGTCCACGCTTTCGTAAATATTTATGGAATTCTTTGAAACTGATATATGCTATTTAAGTTCACTATGGGATGATCTCTATTGATAATAGAGAAAACACCTTCATTTGTTTATATACAGTGACACTAAAAAAATTCCAAAGCATTTCGTTCTATGGGAGGTATTTCTATAAACCACTTTTTAGTACCTTTATCATCACACGCACACACAATCATAATGAAATTGACATTAATTATACTTATATACAAAAAATGTTTTCTATAGGATGATTAGCATTAAGATTTACAGGGTCATGCAAAAATACTTTAAGGGCTGCAACCAGAAACTGATAGAATTGCATTTTCAATTTTATTAAGCATTTTTAACTCTTTCTAACAATGTTTAAGAGTGATTATGAGTTGCATTAGCCCATCTGTCTGTGTTTCTGTCCGCCTGACTCTGCATCTGTCTGTCCGCGATTTAACTTCCGTAAATATTCATGAAATTTCTTGAGATTGATATATATTATTTATGTTTACTAAGCAATGCCTCCCATTGTAAATGGAGGTTTACGTACAGGAACACCTAAAACAATTTTGAAGACTGTTTTCTATGAGATAGACGAGGTCTGGCAGAAAATTAATGAGACTAACGATACTGCAAGCGATCTGGCAAACCTGCGCTGTTGTCCTTGAGAGAGCACGTGTATCAGAACCCTCCCATAGCTCAGTTCGAGTTTCTACTCCGTCCGTTAATTACGTGATTTTTGAGACTGCGATTATTGAAGTTGTGTTTTCGTTGTGCGTCACGCAAAATGGAACAGCGGAATTTGAAGCAACGTTGTGCCATTAAATTTTGTGTTAAGCTTGGAGAATCGGCAAGTGTGACGTTTGAAAAGTTAAAACAGGCCTATGGGGAACATTCTTTATCCCGAGCTCAAGTTTTTCGCTGGCACAAAGCGTTTTTGGAAGGCAGAGAAAATGTTGAAGATGAACAATGTTCAGGGAGGCCTTCAACTTCAAAAACCGACAAAAACATAGAACGTGTGAAAACTCTTGTGAGATCAGACTGTCGTTTAACAAACTGTTAACAAATTTTTTTATAAAGCTGTCCTTGAAAGGCTCAGAAAAAGGGTCATTCACGTGAGACCAGACATTGCAGAGAAATGGTTGCTCCATCATGACAACGCCCCATGTCACACTGCCCTCTCCATAACAGAATTTTTGACCTCAAAAGGCATTCCTGTGGTTCCCCATCCCCCTTATTTCCCTGACCTCAGTCACTGTGACTTCTTCCTTTTTCCTAAACTGAAAAATGTCCTCAAAGGCCGTCATTTCGGGACTTTAGAAATTATCCAAAAGACTGTAACAGACATGCTGAATACCATAACTGTTGAAGACTTCCAGCGCTGCTACGAACAGTGGGAACAACGTCTCCATCGGCGTGTAGCTGCCCAAGGGAACTACTTTGAAGGGGATAACATAGATGTTTGAAAGAAATAAAAACTTTGTTAAGTAAAAAATCAGTCTCATTACTTTTCTGCCACACCTTAGATTTTCAATTTTAATAATCGTTTTTAACACTTTCCAACAATGCTTAAGTGATTATGAATTCAGTTAGTGTACTTGTATGTCTTTCTGTCTGTCTGATACTCCGAGTGTCTGTCTTTCTTCGTTTTAACTCTCGTAAAAATTCATAGAATTATTTAAAATAGATATATATCATTTAACTTTAATATGGAATGTTTCTTATTAATTCCGTAATGAATTTAAATAAATTACGCAAGACAGATTATTAAAATTTTGAATTAATATACACTAAAACTAGTGCACAAAAATGAAAGAAATAAGCAAACACCATAAATTAAAGAAACACGCAGCCATTGTTTTGGGGTAAACTTTTTAAGTACGACTCTTAAATTAAAACATTTCTAGTTGCCACAAGTGTAATGTGAAAGCAAAACGTACTACGGTATTGGGAATGAAAAATATGTCAATTTCTAAAAGGACTCAGCCCATTTATGATTATCAAAATATGTGCTCCATATTTTTAAAAATTAAAATTGAAAATAGTGATAGTAGCAGGTTATTAAAAATACAGAGCTGCCAACCTAATCCGGCAAATTGTTTGTACCGCCCCTTTTCCTACTCTCTTAATTTTTAGAATATTTGTTTGCTCAATTCATCGTAAATATATTTGAAGAGAATTACTCTAAAAATTTAGTGGTGTACAAAAAGAGGCGGTACTAACAATTTGCCGGATTAGGTTGGCAGCTCTGAAAATATTTTGGCGACATATTTATTGCCAATATATGCGATTTTATTTATGACTTTGTGACAATTATCCCTTTCTTAACATGCTAGCTTGAAACCTAGTTATGATTATCTCAAATTTAATGCATTTGTAACATTTAAATTAATTAAAAAGTAGTGTATTCTAATAAAATATCTTCCCCTTACTATAATTGTCTAAATTAACTTTTAATTCAAATATTCCTTATAATATGCAGGATCTATATTTTTCTTATGAGGGTATTCCATACATATCCGTTTATAAAAAGAATGCCAAAGCTTTTCATCCACTTCATTTACCCCATAATGACAGTTTTCTTCAGAATGGATAATTAGGCCATAGCCATATAGTTAAGCCTAATGCTATACCCACTTTATCCCACATAATAAAATAAACCATAGAATACGAAATACAATAAATTTAACTTCAGATGAATATTTCTTCTTAAATATTTTATGCTACTTATTTTTCAAAAATATTTTACAATTGTGCTATAAAAAAGAAGAAAAGGGAAGTTTAGAAGTGTAACATAGCCCATTTGTTGTACACAGAATAACCACTTTAATTGAAAACGATAATTTTCATGTTGACACTATTTCTTTTTGTAACAGAAATACTTTATATCCATCTAATAAATACAAAACAAAAATAAAAAATATTGTAATATTTTAAATATCTAGCAAATTCTATTTAAATATACTCACTTTATCTCATATACCCACTTCACCCCACTTGACTCTAAAGAAAACTTTTATACAGGATTTTATTTAAAAAACATACCTCTTGCCTATCTGCATAAATGTAACTTATCACACAGAAAAACTCGTATGTTCTGGCTGAATGCAAGTTATTTGTTGAATTTTTTATTCACGATGAAAACGCAGACAATTTTCTTCTTGGAGAAGTAAACACTATGCGTTGAAAAAGGGCAATTTATAAAAAAAATATGAAATATTTATAAAAAGAACGGGAGGACAGCGCCACTTGTTGTTCGATTTATTCCTTAATCAAATCAATGCTAAATTGGGACAAGGTCCAATTAAATATCAAATTTGGTTAAATTTCGTCCATGGTTCATGAAATACAGCGTCTAAAAATGTTGTATACATATATACAGAGATATTCTAAATGTGGTCAAATCGTTTTCAGGACCAAGACCTGTAAATTCATCAAAAACCGGAGGTAAAATTTTTTTACGAATCTAATAATTTCTTATATAAATATGCACTAAGGGTGTTTAAAAAAAAAAAAAAAAAAAAAAAAAAAACTGCGCTACAGAAAAAATTGGCGTACCTTTTCTGTTTCTAATAACTTAAAAACTAATGACTGAAACAAATAAAACTGCTATGTCTGTAGAATACGGAAGTCATAACATGATACCCCTGTACATTTTTGTTTGCTATTTCGCTTTATTACACTCTACGATGTATTTAATAAAAACCTACATACAATTTTCTTTTTAAGGGTACAATAATAAACATGTAGTTTGTATTCTATTATGATTTATTATATGAAATCCATTATATTTTAATGTATGAAATAAAATTATTTATTTGTTAGATTTAAACAATTACTTAATAAAAATATGGATTCTGCATTGTATAATTCCACATTTATACGAACTACTGCTTTAATGCGCAATGGCGTAGTATTCTGGCAGTTTTTCAACTTAAAACTCACAAATTTCACTGTGCCAAATATATCATGGATACTTTTTTCTAGTTCTTCCAAAGTCGTAGGCTACAAATTTCAAATCCCCACCCACTTTTATAGACTAAACATTTTTGACCGGATTGAGATTAGGAATATTTTTAGGTCTAGTAAAGAAGAAATTTTACGATATTCTTTGTGGGATTTAACTTTAAGTAAAAAAAGTTATGATAACTTAAAAAATTATAGATGTTCATGGGAATGGATAGTTAATTTTAACGACTTGAATTAAATAAACGTACCACAGTTGCCATGTAACAAGGTGCATTATCATCTCGAAATGCTGATTTTGGAAAAGTCTGAAATACCACCAAAATAGTCAATCAGGCATCAAATTTTAATGGTCGAGTTTTATTTTGGGTTAATTGATCCCTTGAACATTAAAATTTGCCCGACTCATTGAAAAATTTTGCACTTTCGTATCATAATGTACGGAGAATGTGTCACTTTTTTAAAAGTGCAATTTTCACATTTTCGTGTCACATTTTCGTCATCAGACCTTATTGTTTCCGTCAGCTAAAAATAAGTTACACTTGACTCATCAGAGAGAACCACTTCAACCCAATATTTATCTCACCAATTTTTAATTTTTTTAACCCTCTGAAGTCTTGCTCTTCTAATTCTTTTCGTTAAGAATTTTTTTTTTTTTTTTTCCAGAATTTCTGGCACATATACAGGGTGGCCATAATTAAACTGCAAGTGTTCAAGGGGTGCTGGAGAGAAAACTACTGGGAATATTCCAGTGAAATTTGGTATCTACACGTTTCAGAACATGCGCAAATCAAATGTGAAACAAAAAAAAATCGCCATTTTTCACCCGATAGGTGGCGCTGTACCGTATTTCAACGCTCACCGGTGGCATATACAACTTCCAAAACCGATAGACAGAGCATAATGACATTCTAAGAGGCATATAAACAATATAAAACATCACTTACAGTTTATAAAAATTTATGGATTGTTTAATTTGTGATCTTAATTTACGTTAATTTTTGATTACATGATACTGTAAAAATTTAATTACTGAGGCGAATTGTATGGAATTTTGATGAACTGTAAGTGATGTTTTATATTGTTTGTATGCCTCTTAGAATGTCATTATGCTCTGTCTATCGGTCTTGGAAGTTGTATATGCCACCGGTGAACGTTGAAATACGGTACAGCGCCATCTATCGGGTGAAAAATGGCGATTTTTTTTTTATATTTGATTTGCGCATGTTCTGAAACGTGTAGATACGAAATTTCACTGGAATATTCCCAGTAGTTTTCTCTCCAGCACCCCTTGAACACTTGCAGTTTAATTATGGCCACCCTGTACTTGCTTTCTTTAATCGTTGTTCCACTGTATTTAAAGAAATTATGTTACTAAACACTTTCTGAATCCCTTTTATGTTCTAAATGTAATACAAACTAATTTTTTAATACTGGCTTTTTAACTTGCGGTCATCTCGATTGGATGAGCAACGTGGCCGCCTAAAGATAATTTTCCAGTTTTAACAGTTAAAAATTTTTATATCTTGCTCGAAACCAGTCACCAACATTTCGTTAACATTTAATCATTTTGACATACCATATAGTAAAGTATTTTTTAATTTTCACTCCAAACTTAATATTTTTTGTGTTATCATTAATTGCCTTATTTTTGCCATTTTTGAAATACTTTCTAAAATTACAATTTTCCGAATAATTGTCTCTTGTTTTTAATACTTGGATCGATCCTAAATTGCGCGTGGAACACAGCGTAATAAAATTTGTTCAAGAATTTGCTTGTAAAATAATAAAATTGGCGGTAGCAGAAAGAGAAAGGGAAAATATCAAAGTGCGGTTTTTTTTTCGTCCTTTGGTGTATATGTGCGTGTGTGTGTACATATTAGAGAGAAAGAGTGACGAAAGAGAAATTAGCTGCGGTGGAGAAGTTCAGTTATACGCCCAATTTGATAAGTTTGTGTAAAATGACGGGGCAGTTATCTAGTACTTTATATAAATGCACACAAACAATAATCTGGTGTGTCACTCACTCGACTTTCTCTTACCCTGCATTTCAATACCACAAAGGCAGATTGCATGTTAAGTCTTATTTTGAAGATAACGAGGTAAGATAATAAAGTTCAAGATACTTTAAAAATAAAATAGTTTTAAGAACAGTTTTAGTTGACATATGTTTCTCTGTAAGGGGGGGGCTACCGCCCCCGCAACCCCTTCGTTCAATTAGAGTGGCTACATTCACTTAAGAAATAAAAATCAAGGCTGTTATTACCTTGCTTTCAAACTTGTCAATCGTGATGAAATATTTCAAATGGCAAATTAATACGAATTTTAAAATACCAAACTCGAATTTTTTGCATTTATTTGTTTTTAAGTAATGTTGATAACGGATATGCATACACACCAACCACTAAAACTTGGACTTTCTTAATTAAAGCACCCTAAAACGGGATATTATACAAAAATCAGAGTTTCAAAAAATACTTTGTTAACAGGAGAATTAATGTTAATTCCTGAGCAATGTTCGTCGTTCTTGTAGCAAAGCGTTTTCACCAATCACATTTAATAGAAGAGAAATTTTAGCTCAATTTTGGGTTGCCCTGTACATTGTCTTTAGGCAATACGCACTATAAACAATATTGTGTACTTAAATTTAGTCTTATATTAAAACATCTAACACAAAATGAATTACAATTCCTGCAATTTACCAGTATTATAGCCTCAATACATCCAAATATTTTGAATAGCCCTGCAAACGAATGATGAAGGATTTCCATACCACAATCTACACAAAACAGGATTTTATGCGTATAAAAAATTTTGTTCAGTCCGTTTTGTTTAAGGCAGCATATAGATGTTACACTATACTTAAGAGAAAATTCCCCATAGACATAAGGTATTTGAATTCTCTCGAATGTTCTTGTACACGAACCATTTGCTTGATCTCCACAAAATGTTTGGTGTAGCTTCCCTGTATGATACGCATTTAGAATACTGAGTTTGGGTTTTCTGCAACTAGTTGTTTTTGAGATATGCTGGTAACAGACACACAGACACAGACCAACCGCTAAAAACATATTTTTATGATTCAGGGGACCTCAAAACGTGTAAATATAATAAAAACTCAATTTCGAAAATTTTAACTAAAAACAATATACTTTCTCTACCATATATATGGGTAAGAGAATTTAATTATTTTAATTTATTAAATTCTGAAATGACAAAATATGCCGTTTTGCACTGAGAGAATAAATGGAATTTTCATACTTTTTTTTTTTTTTTTTTTTTTTTTTGTATGTTTATCAATAAATGGTACAAAGAAATGTACAATAAAACATTTAACTTACATTTTTCAGCAAAATATAATCGGCAAAAGGCTTATTCATTAAAATCGCCTTCGAATGTTAACTATGAATTTTCTGAGGAAAGTAAAATTTCCTTAGTATGTAATGTTTCCTTAGTATCTTTAGTATGAAAATATTTCTTTATTTTCCCGAAAGAATTTCAGAAATTTTAACAATTCAAATTATTCGAATTACTTGGGAAAAGTTGCAGTATGTCGTTTTAAATTTAGTGCGATGTCATTAACATCAAAAAATATTTTTCACAAAACAAAAGTAGATGAACATAGTAAAGAAAATATTTTTTGAACAAACAAGAAAATAAATCACTCTTCGTAAAACAAAAGCATGAACTGCAATTCTCCACCCCCCCCCCTCCCACTCAGTGGCGTAGGAACTAATTTCCTGTAACTCAGGCTATCCAATCTCGTTAACCCAGTCTTTCATTTAAATTTCTCAGTTGCCTTCCATTTTCGTTTCACTTGAAATGCATTCTGTTTTCTCAATTCTTTTGTTTATTGCCGGTGAGGGTTTTATCCATACAGAGATTTTCTCTTTGTTTCGAAAATTACGACAGATCTAATAGAAATCATCACTCACATTCCCATTATTCTCATTGTTATACATATTTCTTATTTGAATTTCTCCTGCATAAAGACAGGAGGTCATTATTCTTTCGGAAAGGAAAATGATCATTTACCTGGTACATCGAAAAATATTCAAAATGAGTAAAAATATTATCAATTATTTCGAACATTAAATAAAAAATCGACTGGTATTGATTTTTCTTTTCAAGAAAAATCTGTTATATAGATGTATAACAGAAATCTTCTGCGGCAAAAAATAGTTTCTGTATAAAATGGATATTGCTTGCATTTAGTTTGCTCTGTCTACATAAAAGGGTATTTCCCATGTCGGACACTCTGTACGAACGTAGCGAACAAAATTATAAAATAAAATCCAAGCAAGCACAGAATTAACTTGGGGAAATTTAGAATGTTGTGTTTTTTATGAGGAAAAGCCACTGTAAAGAAAAACGTATTTATAAATGGAGGAAAAAAGCAATGCTTTGATGACTGGAATTGTGTAATGTCCTAAAAATATACAACATAGGTACTTCAAAATTTTTTCTCATTTCCAGACCATGCAGTTTAATCTAAGATAGAAAACAATGAGAACGGAACGAACTGTATCAAGAAACACTGGATTTCTCAACACAAGAAGGAAAACAGAGATAAGGCGACCATGTAACTGAAGAAGCTGCCAACATGATGCAGTGGTTAGCGTCCCTGACTCCTACATGATTGGGCCTGGGTTCGAATCCCGGATAAGGCATGGATGTGTTGTCTTTGTTAGGAAGTCGCGATGACTGTCCATTGGGTGCCTCTACAAATGGTTATCAATTCGGCGACTTCCCTCCCTCTTCCGGCCAATGCTTATTCGCAAACGCCGCGTCATTGAAAAAAATAATAAGTAACTGAAGAAACTCTTGTAATATTTCATTTGCTTGATACATTTGAGGAAAAAAACAAAATGCGGTCCTTTTGGTTTTAGTTTCATTTTAAAGAAGATAAACATGCATGCCTCAAAATCCTCTCGGCTATTTTAAGAAGTCGTCTTCAAAGACTATGAAATCTCATCGTTATTTTTCCAAACGAGGAAATAACTTTAATAACTTATAGGAACAAATCTGATAGATACATATTCTATCAGAAATAAACAGAGGAAAAAATTGAATGGTTTTTGAAATGAGTTGTATGTTAACGTATGAGGAGTAAACATTCAAACCGTGTTTTATCCTTCGGATAAAATTTTTCAAACACAAAAACCGATAAATAAAATAATAATATTTAAAACCTCCTTATCGTTTCTTTACATGCATTACTAGATACTAGGAAAATATGAAGATATATCTAGGAAGATACGCAGACATACTATTTTTATGTTATGTCAAAGAAAAATCACTAACTTTTTTTTTTTTTTTGGAGAAAACATGGTTTGAACGTCTTCTCCTCGTATATGGAGTTCTTTAAGAGGGCGTTATGATTTTATACAGCTTAATACAAGTAAACATTTAATTAAATCACCTTGGAACATAAAAATTTCGAGAAAACTAATATAACAGCATAATTTGTAAAACAAAATTTAGCTTTAAATAAAACTTCTAAATATATAGAAATATGTAATTCCTAAATTCACCATTCAAAAGCATATATCGTAGAAGGAAGAAAGACGAACAATAAATTTTTTGAATTTATTGGTTATGTATCGTCCATTCAAAAATAGAATTTTTATTTTAAACTAAAATAAGAAAGAAGATAATTTTCAACATATTTCAAAATAAATCTACGAGAAAATAATATAACGCCTGAAAATGCTTGAAGGCGGCCATTTGGCTCAATAATACTGAACTTGACACTTAAAATTTCGAATTAGCTAGAAGGACTACCAGTGTCTGCTAGAGAAAATAAGTTCCGCCTAGAAAAACAGTGTATAGTTAACTATGCCTTTCTAGTTATTCTTGCGGAAGCATTACATTTCGAATTAAGTTCGTTGGCATATGTCGTTCGAATTTTAACCACAATATTAAATGCAAAGAAGAAAAACTTGTTTTCAGGTTGATATTGAAAAATCCTCGGTATTTAATACATTATCTTTAGTTGCATGTGGTATTCTCCAACCACATTCCCTGAAACCTCTGCGCAAGTGCTGAATCAGAGTCCCTTTGTTGCATACTAACCATCTGCGAAACTTTAAAGGTTTTTTCCTATTCAAAATTGACCCCATCAAAATTTTCTTATTTTAAAAGTTACACTTTGTCCACTGTAGTGGACAGCATGCATATAGAAACTGGATATCTAAAGTAGACGTTTTAACAATTTTGTAGATGCCGTCACCTTTTTCATCAATACACAAATAAACTTTGCATTTTACGCATGAATATGTACATTTTCTTGAGCATAATTCCATCTTACATCTTTGAGCACTATATTTGATATTTATCTAGCAAAATTATCCATTCCATTGTAACGGATATTCATGAGGACGGAGCTTGCTTTGACTGACTTTTTTTTTTGGTAGGTTTTTCCACTGACATATTGGCCCTTGTTTACGTAAGTCTTCTGTATCTTGTTCATCAATTACTCTTGATACTGCTTGTATTAGTCCTTTGGCAATGGACATCTTAAAAACTCCTAGTTGCATAGAATATTGTGATATGACAGCTTTGTAAAGAAGCCAAGAATTTATAACGATAACATTTATAAAATGAAATAATACCGTTTTGTACCACTACAATGGACAGACGAAAATAGCCCTACATTAGCTTATGTTCATAACGTCCATTGTAGTTGACAAAAAGAAAAATACATCAATTTTCATGAAAAATTGCATCTGAAAATAAGTGTTCTATTCAACTATATTCTAAAATGCCTAAAATTACTATTTCAAAATGTAAAATGTCAAAATAAAAAAAGTTTAGCACTTATAAACAATGTTTACAATGAGAAATCATATTAACTTGGAAGTAGAGGTTGACGCCATTTTCAAACAAACAATGCAATCTGTAACTTTGTATTATGTTGCTATCTATAAACAACAGTTGAAAGCTTAAATAATACAGAAAAAATAATCATTGAATCTGAACAAAAAGTGGTCAAACATGGACATTACTTTAAATAAACACAAGTTGTAATATTTTTTAAAAGCTAAAATTTAAGGTGTGTTGTGTTGGCGTTAGGTTAAAGACCAATTGACTACACGAGATTCCTAGGCACTTCCACTAAAGTTTAAGGTTGGTTAGTTAGGTTTAATGCCGCATTAATGCTGCGCTGTGGACAACTGACGCCAAAGGATGGTTCAAAAAATTTAAGGAAAAAGACGTTAAAATTTTGGAGATCAAAAAATTTATACTATATTTATTGTATTTTCGGAAGGAAAGAAAGTTTTTTTTTTTTTTTTTTTTTTTTTTTTAAATTTTAATGTGAAATTCTTGTGTACTAAAATCTTTATTTTGTATTCTGTCCTAAAATATTTATCTTTTTTTTTTTCTCGGTGTTGGTGTTAAGGCCAACTGACTGTGCTAGGATCCCACGCCTCTCTAAGGGGATGGGGGGATGGGGGAGGAGGCAGTGCCCTCTTGAGCCTTTTTTTTGTTGTTGTTGTTTGTTTGTTTGACCCTTTCATTCCCATTTTTTTCATACATAAAACATTAAATCTTGTATCCAGTCCCAAATATATTTCAAAAATAAAGAAAAAGAAAAATACAAATAATTTTTAAAAATAAGAGTAATAGAAGAATACAAATTAATCTTTTTTGACCGGAATATGATTTTATCGTGCCTACCGGGAACACCGGTCTCACAGACCGCTTTTTTTAAAACAGTGGTACTGAATGTATTTGACTTGGTGAAATTCCACGCAGATAAATTGTAAATTCTTGCACCCATACTTTTACTTTCTCAATAATGACGTATCAGAGACGATGGTTGGTTGGTTTTAACGTCGCACTAGTACTTTGAAATGGGTCACTGGTGATGGTCTAGGACGTGCCCCTGTAGTCCGGAGATATGCCATTAGAATTTATATCCTCCACGGAGGGGACTTATAGGTTCGAATGGATATAGTATTTGACTGAATCATCTTGTTTCAGAAATTATTATTTTTTTTTTTCAGTTTTAGTACAGCGCCTAAAATATACAGTGTGGCTTATGATAGAATGCTTAAAATACTGCTAAAAAAATTAAGCTTCCCAGATGGCGCTACGATGAAATTTCTTTGCTCAAATCAAAGAGCCGATTTGCTTTTCCCAGTTTCGTCTGCTCACTCACGTGATCTAAGCACATAATTAACCAATAGGGAGGTTTTCAAGCAATAAACTCGATCGCACTGACCTCTGGTGAGAGTCTTAATTTTTAAGGCAAAGGTTTTCTACACTATGTATTTTAGGCGCTGTACACTGTTAAAAAAATGCAGAAAAAATACAGAAATTCTCTGTAATTTCAGAAAAAAAGTCCTAAAATACGTTTTGTCTACGTAATTTTTCCGTAATTTACGCCTTTTTTTCTGAAATTACAGAGAATTTCTGTATTTTTTCTGCATTTTTTTAACAGTGTAGTTATAGTGACCAAATTAAGTTTTTTTTTAATACTAAGGGGCTCTTCCCCCTGTTCGCTCCTCTCACCAACCCCCGAGGGAGGCTTCGCCATCCCCCCCTCCCCAGCTCACTTTATTTATTAACACATGAAGAGCTCTACTCGCCTATCCGCTTCTTTCATTTCACTGAATAGGAATATTAATAGTGCATAACACAAAACAAAAGCAGAAAAATATTACAAAAATCCCCATATTCAATGTCCATTTGAAATATATAATATTTAATAGCTCATTATTTACTTTTATGAAAATTATGATAAAAATCAGTATTTTTTATTTTTTGAATGGAAAGAAATTCAAAATATCTAGACCATTTTGCATTACAGCTTTAGTATATGACCCTTTTCATTTCTTTTTTTACAACCATAGATCCGAACAGCGGTACCCTAGTCGGCAGAGCGCCAAGTTCGAAATTGGAAGATTGCGGGTTCGGTGCTCGAGCTGGCCAAAAACCGTCGCATACACTAATGGTGGCTGATGCACGTAAAATTTGTCATGGTCGCAATGTCCTCCATGTTCCGATCAATATTACACCTTTGGGGATCACGGTATCCGGGGAACCATCCCCTCCGTGCAGGATAAAAAATGTGGTGGCATGTCTCCAGAACATCCCCTAGGGGTGCGTTCCAGACCGTCATCAATTATCCATAGCTATACTGACCAAACGTCACCATTTTCTGGGGACAAATGGGGACTTCCTTTATTTTTAAGGCATTTTTCTTAAGTTTTAAAGAATTGTAGAAAGTAAGTTATTAATCAGTAATACTTATTTTTAGTCTTTATTTATTAGGAATGAAAAAATGCATCCATAATTGGATAATTGTAGTAATTTTTTACGCTTCTGTCTCATAAAGGTACTTGGATCTGGTCAGCCTATCCATAGCTCAGTATCGGTACGACGCCAAACCCAACCTACCTAACAACCATGGATCATATTTTAATTTTCCCGTTAAAGAAAATTAATTTTCTAAAAGTAGAGAAAAAAGGTTACTAATAGCAACATTGACATTTCTATTCCTTTTTTTTTTTTTTTTTTATAACCATGGTTCCGGGCCGTTGTACCCCAGTAGGTAAAACGCCGAGCTCATAATTGGAAGATTGCCGATTCGATACTTAAACCTGCCAAAGACCGTCGGGTACATTAATGGTGGCTGGTACACATAAAATCCGCCGTAGCCGCGAAGTCATCCACGTTCCCATCAAAACTGTACTTCTGGGGATCAGCAAAGCGGAGGAGCCAGCCCCTCCGTGGAGGATCAAAATTGTGATGGCATGTCTCCAGAACATCCCTAGGGGTGTGTCCCAGACCGTCGCCAATTATCCACAGCACAGTAGTGGTGCGACGTTACACTCAACCTACCTACTTACAACCATTGATCATATTTTAATTTTTCCATGTAAGAAAATTAATTTTCTAAAAGAAGAGAAAAAAGGTTTCTAATAACAACATTGACATTTCTTTTCGTTTAACAACCATGGTTCCGGGCCGTTGTACCCCAGTAGGTATAGTCGGTAACAAATGTGTCCGAACACTAACAAAAATTCCTATGTAAAAAAAGTACACGCCATACGGTTTTGTTAAATAAATCCTTGTCGAATCCTGTTCTTAGTCATTTTAACAACATGAATCGATAAGGATTTATTTAACAAAACCGTATGAAGTGTGCTTTTTTTACATAGGAATTTTTGCTAGTTTTCGGACAATTTTTTTACCGACTGTAAAACGCCGAGCTCATAGTTGGAAGATTGTCGATTCAATACTTGAACCGGCCAAAGATTGTCGGGTACATTAATGGTGGCTGGTGCACATAAAATCCGCCATAGCCGAAAAGTCCTCCATGTTCCCATCAAAATTATACCTCTGTGGATCAGCAAAGTGGGGGAGCCATCCCCTCCGTGGAGGATCAAAAATTGTGATGGCATGTCTCCGGAACATCCCAAGGGGGGGTGTCACAGACCGTCACCAGTTACCCATAGCGCAGTACTGGTGTGACGTCCTCCATGTTCCCACCCACAATATACCTCTGGGGATCACCAAAGCGGGGGGGGGAGTATTCCCTTAAGGGAAGAATAAAATTTGTGATGGCATGTGACCGGAACATCTCTAGGGGCGCGTCCCAGACCGTCGCCAATTACCCATAGCGCAGTAATGGCGAGACGTTAAATCGAACGTACCTACCTACCTACATACATACATACTGTTGTAATATCTAACCTCAGAACAATCTTATTAACTCTCTTTTTATGTTCCAAAACTATTTCTTCCCGACAACTGATTGTTTCATACACCTGCCTCATCACATGACGATATGTCGCGTCACTCTACTACTACTGTTCTTTTCCTTTTATTTTTTATTGAGTCCTCATTCCATTATTTTTGTGCCTAAGATAAAATAAATTTATAAAGTAAAACTCTAGGTAATCCTCAATTATGCAGTCAATATCTGTATTACTATAAAATATAATTAATCTACATTTCTTTCATAAAACAATTAAGTACTTTCGTTTTACCAAAAACAGAAGTTGTTTCAACATAATATATGGGTAATTTATCCAATATTTGAAGCATCAAGACTGCTGATAAATTGTTCCAGATTTGTCTTCAACAAAAGAGAATGCATAGTACCTGTGCTGACCCAGGTAAGACAAACTTTTTAATTATTTGACTGTAGACTATTACATAAAGAATTATTGTTATAAAAGTATATTTCGAAATAACTAATTGAGGAAAATCCGAACTTACTGCCTAATAATTTTACCAGATTATGATTCTGAATTTTCGAATTGAAATTTTAGTTTTATTCTTGCAAATTTTTTTTTTTCTTTGCATATTTAAAGAAATTGCTACATTTAAAATAATAATAATAAAAAAAAAATGTAAGCGAAAATAAACACTTTTTATTTCTTCAAAAACGTAACAAAATGAAAACGAAAGTATAGAAACGTATGTAAACATTCAAAACAAAAGAAGTGAAAATAAATATAAGAATGTTTAAAATAAACATATTGATATTTAAAAATAGAATTTCAGTTATTATATTCTAGTAAAAAAAAAAAAAAAAGAAAGAAATATTAATATGAGTATCACCAAGGACACAATCATTGAAAAACTTAATTCACAGAATTATGACGTATGGAAATTTAAATTGGGGATGTTTCTCCAAAAAGAAGATTTATACTCAGTGGTAATTAACGATGCTCCCGATCCGAGTACTGACACATGGAATTCCAAAAACAGAAAGGCTCGCGCCATAATAAACCTCTTAATAGAGGACAATCAAATAATTCATGTCAAAAATCTTCAGACCGCTAGAGAATGCTGGAACGCATTAAAAGCTGTGCATGAACGCTCCACCCTCAGCAGTAAGCTATTTTTATTACGAAAAAATCTACTCTACGAAATTAACTGAAGGTGGAGACATGATTCAACATTTGACACATATTTGTCAGCTAAGAGATAAACTAGTATCAATCGGCGAAGAAATTAACGACAGGCACCTTTCAGCGCTAATGCTGTGTTCCTTGCCTCCAAGTTATGATGTACTCATCACTGCTTTAGAATCTCGAGACGAAAAAGATTTGACACCAGAGTTTATACGCTCAAAATTAATTGATGAATTTTCCAAAAGAAAAGAAAACAAATCTGTAAATAATTCGGTATTAATGGTTAAATTTAAACCAAAACAAGAAAATTCAAAGTTCTGTCGCTATTTTAAAAAGAAATCGCATACAATTGAAGAATGCTGGCATCTTAAAAATAAAGAAAAGACTCAGAAACAAACAAAAACCAGCAATGCCAGATCAACTTTCGAATCTGGTATGTACTCTCAAGACAGACATAACGCGGATAGGGCTCTTACTACTGAGAGTGAAAATAAAAAACCCAATGACAAAATATTCACACTATTTATCGGTGAGAAGTCTAACAATTGGTATATAGACTCGGATTGTGCAACACATGTTTGCAATGATAAGAGTAAATTTCAGGAATTTAATTATAATAATTCACGCGTAACAATCGCGAATGGACAGGAGATAGAATCCCTGGGTCATGGGTCTGTGAAATTAAACACCATAAATTCCAATAACACACACAATACTATAATATTGAAAAACGTTTTATATGTACCAGAAATAGAGACAAACCTCACATCTGTAAAATGGGCTACTGAAAATGGTTGTGTAGCAATATTTGAAAACAAATCATGCAAAATAATGCATAAAAGAGAAACATGCATTGAAGGTTATATTAATAACAATTTATACGAATGCAAAGTTAACTATGATACAACACACACTATAAACATGGTAAAAACGTGTGAAAATAAAAATTGTATCGATAAATGGCACATTAAATTAGGCCATAGAAACATTAGTCATATAAAGGATTTAGTTAACAAGGACATGGCTGTGGGTATAAAATTAAATGATTGCAAACATAATGCTGAATGTAAAACATACATAATGTCAAAATTAACTGATTCACCTTACCCCAAAGCTGCACAATTTAGAGCCTTCGTACCACTCGAACTAGTTCACACAGACTTATGTGGCCCTATGTAAACCCCCACTGTAGGTGGAAAATATTACTTTCTTACATTTATCGATGATTTTAGTCGTTAGACTATTATATATTTGCTAAGAAATAAGTTTGAGGTATTTTCTAAGTTAAAGGAATATATGGCTATGACCTCAAACAAATTTGGCCGAAAAGTGCAAGCAATTCGCTCGGATAACGGGGTGAATATACTGGTATGGAAGTAAATGAATTTTTGAATAAAGAAGGAATTGAGCACCAGTTTACCGTTCCTTACTCTAGTGCTCAGAACGGCGTGGCCGAACGTAAAAACGCTGACGGAAATGGCGCGCTGTCTGCTTAAAGACAGTAATTTACCAAATTCCTTTTGGGGGGAAGCCGTAAATACTGCGAATTACATACAAAACAGGCTCCCAACCTCCTCGTGCGACTCGACTCCTTACGAAAAATGGACCGGCCGTAAACCCGATTTATCAAATATAAAAACATTCGGATGTCGCGCATACGCATATGTACATAAGATACATAGGGGGAAAATGGATAGCACCGCTCAAGAAGGAATTTTTGTGGGATATGATAATCGTAGCAAAGGCTACAGAATTTGCACAAATAATAAAAATGTAATTATAAGCAGAACTGTAAAATTCTTGGAAGATGAGAATACAGAATCCCACAATAGTGAGAAGTCACAAATCAATAATGAAAATTCAAATGATGAAATTCTGGTGTCCAAATTACAAATATTAGATTCCGATATAGATATAACGGGTGATAACGATAGTCCCGATGACAAGCAAACTCTGCCGCGACGATCACAACGATTAAATAAAGGGGTTCCGCCCGACAGATTTGCATCTGCAGTAAATGACAAAAGAATTGATGAGCCTAAGTGTTTTGACGATATACTAAAAATTCAAATACCAGCAGAAAAGGAAAATTGGCTGAACGCCACACTCGACGAAATTATTTCACTCAGACAAAACAATACTTGGGAACTTGTTGACGCTCAACCAGGGACCAAAGTAGTAGGGTGTAAGTGGGCGTTCAAGACCAAATACAATAGCCAAGGACAAGTCGAGAAATATAAAGCCAGGCTTGTCGCCAAGGGTTTTTCTCAAAAATACGGGGTGGACTATGACGAAACTTTTGCACCAGTTGCATCGCATACCACTCTAAGAGGTTTCTTGACCATGTCGCTGTACAAAAATTTGAATCTAAGGCATGTAGATATCAAAACTGCTTTCCTACATGGAAATTTGCAAGAAGATATATACATGCAACTAACCGAGGGTTATGTTTGTCCAAGGCGAAGAAAATAAAATATGTAAGTCAAAGAAAGCGATATATGGTTTGAAACAAGCCGCTAGGGAGTGGAATTTGAAAATTAATGAATCATTGTGTAAATTAGGATTTAAACAAAGTCAGCATGACAAATGTTTATATATTTGTAAGAAAGATAACACAGAAACTTACATTCTTATCTACGTCGATGACTTACTTATATCACAATATTGACATATTAATTGATCAACTTATGGAAGAATATCCATTAACTGACCTTGGGGAAGCCAAATATTACCTTGGCATAAATATAGAAAGACCTTGTAAAGGAGTAATTACGCTTGATCAAAGTAACAAAATACAAGACATTGTAACAAAATTCGGGCTAGATAACGCACGGCCCAATGGAACCAGGGTATATAAAATTAACTGATAACGATAATCTCTTACCAAATAACACAATGTATAGACAGGCTATAGGCGCGTTACTTTACATTTCTGCAGTATCGAGACCTGATATAAGTGTTGCCGTTGGCATCTTAAGCCGTAGAAACGAAAATCCCAGAGCGAAAGACTGGGAGGCAGTTAAAAGGGTAAATAGATATTTGAAAAATACCAAAGATATTAAATTAAGACTTTGTAACTCTGGTGAACCTGTCCTAAAAGCATATTCGGATTCGGCAAACGATCCAAGTGATCGAAAATCCATCTCTGGAAATTTATTTATATTAGGCAAGAATCCAATTTTTTGGACTTCGAAAAAACAGTCCTGTGTATCCATGTCTTCAGCAGAGGCTGAGTACGTCGCAGATGCGAGTGCTGCACTTGAAATACAATGGCTCAAGAAACTATTAGATGATTTAAACTTACCGCAACAACTTCCTATTGTGTTATATCAAGACAACCAGTCTACGATAAAGATTGCTGAAAGTGACAAATTTCTTTCAAAGACAAAGCATTTACAGTTGAGATTTCATCTTCTGAGAAATTTGATACAGGAAGGCCTCATCAAGATTCAATATAAAGCTACCGAAGAAATGACTGCCGACACCCTCACAAAGGCTCTACCCAAAACTGCGTTTAAGAAACATAGACAATTTTTAATGAACAATTGAACATTTCTGAGCTTACGAGGGGGTGTTGTAATATCTAACCTCAGAACAATCTTATTAACTCTTTTTTTATGTTCCAAAACTATTTCTTCCCGCCAACTGATTGTTTCATACACCTGCCTCATCACGTGACGATATGTCGCGTCACTCTACTACTACTGTTATTTTCCTTTTATTTTTTTAATCATGTAACATTTTTCTGTATTCGAAGGACGTTCTTTTATTGAGTCCTCATTCCATTATTTTTGTGCCTAAGATAAAATAACTTTATAAAGTAAAACTCTAGGCAATCCTCAATTATGCAGTCAATATCTGTATTACTATAAAATATAATTAATCTACATTTCTTTCATAAAACAATTAAGTACTTTCGTTTTACCCAAAAACAGAAGTTGTTTCAACATAGTATGTGGGTAATTTATCCAATATTTCAAGCATCAAGATGCTGATAAATTGTTCCAGATTTGTCTTCAACAAAAGAGAATGCATAGTACCTGTGCTGACCCAGGTAAGACAAACTTTTTAATTATTTGACTGTTGGCTATTCAATAAAAAATTATTGCTATAAAAGTATATTTCGAAATAACTAATTGAGGAAAATCCGAACTTAATGCCTAATAATTTTATCACCTACAACCATGGATCATATTTTAATTTTCCCGTGTAAAATGACTTCATGGCAGAAGAACAACGTCCCTGGGAGAAACTTTTAAGGTGGCAAATAGAGTACCTTCATAAACATGACGTTTTTAGTGAATAACTTCTTTAATTAAAATGATAGAAATTTTTAATCAGCTGAAATGTCCGCCTTGGAGTATTTGGAACACATTGATACCTCTCATGACGCGAAGGACCCTGCCCTCCGCTTGAAGATGCTCTCGCAGGCAAAAAAAATATGACGCCAACGACAATAACCTTCTTTTTAATATATAGAGAAAAGTATCAAAATTATTACGAAAATAAATTTACGGTGTAGTTTTTGGATTCTAAGTAAATGAAGACTAAGACTACACAAATAAAAAAATCCTTATTGTTTTTCGAAACTTAAGAAAATAAGTGTGTTTGGATTCGATGAAGAAAACGATTTTCTCAATTTTCATTTTAATTACCTATAGCGCAATACTAGGGCGACGTTAAACCCAACCAACCATTGGTCATTTTCTTATATATATATATATAGATAGATAAGAAGAAAACATTAAATATGTGACAATTTTTTAAATACAGTTTTTGATGGAATTACAAGTTTTGAGATGTCCTGAACACGATTTGTTTGTTACAAAATTTCGTAAAATGTACATAGTGAGTTATTTTTAACCTGTGATTGTAAAATTGTAATTAATTATCGATCATAATAGTAGGGTCATTCCATATAAATTCAAGGAGGTGTGTTGCTCGACCATTTTTGTTTCTTTTGATACTTATGTCCCTCATGAGATATGTTCAAAACAACTTTTATTTTTTCCTACGATTAACCTGAGATTTTACACAGGTCATCAAAAGTCGTTCTTCTGGTTAAAAATGAGATTATTAGACCTTTACATTTTGACACAAATCTCTTTGAATGAAATTTATAAGTTTTAATTTTAAATATTAGTATCAAAGTACGTATACAGGTGTCACATGCTTAGTTACACTGATGTACCTTAATAATAAAAATAATTACAACAGGTCAAAGTTCAAGGTCAAACATAAAATTTTTGTCAATTTCGATAGTAAATAACTCTTCTAGGGAACGAAATAAAATACCACACTATCTCTGGAATCACCCTAATCAGAAAGTGCAATTAATATTTTGTGGTGTTTAACGCTTTAATGTGTGCAGTCCCCTGAAATGTCAGAAAAAGGACAAAAATGATGTGTTCAGACCCCGTAAACAAAAGGGGGATGAAAAAAAAAATCTTAGCTATTTTACTATTCCATTAAAGTACTACCGCGTACTGTAATTATTGTTTTGTGTTTTAGATTTGTAAAAAAAATATATATATATAGCTGTTTTAATTCGCGTAATTTGGCTGGTTAATAAACAATAAAGTAGGAAACAAAACATTGGAATTAAATAGTTGCAGACTAATTGTTTTACATTAAAATGAGCTTTATAGTAGTCTAAAATTACTTTAATGAAAATATAATTAAACAGTAAAATTTTTACTCCTATTTTATAAATATTTAAACATTATTCCATATTGAATATTGATTGTAAAAAAAAAAAAAAAAAAACCTGCCCATTTTTAATTTCTAATTATTTACAAATAATTAAACATTTGTAAAAAAATTTGGTTCGTTAGTATATACATTCTAAAGCAGAAAAATAAATGGAAAATCATTGCACATTTATATATTATGTACTTCGTAAAAATTTAAAAATTTCAGAAAAATCTCAAAGTATTAAACATTTATTTGTATGCTTAAATTTCAAGATTTTTCTGAAAATTTTAATTCTGTTGTACAAGATGAAAACAAAGTTATCATTGGGTTAACGCAGAAGCTGCTTTACATCTTTTTGCAATTTATTACAAGGATAACAATAATGATTTACAAACAAATTTGTGTAATAAATAATTATTTGAGTCGCACTGCTATAGCGGTTTATGCTTTTCAAAAAGAAGTACTACATTTTGTAAAATTTACCATTCCTAACGTGGAAAAAATTTATTATTTTACAGATGGTGCTAGCCAACATTATGGAAATAGAAAGAACTTTATTAATTTATACCATTATAATTTTTTTTTTTTTTTTACTTGAATGCTGAATGGCATTTCTATGCAACATCACACAGTAAAGGACCGTGTTACGGTATCGGAGGGACTGTAAAGATTTGTTACAAAGGCCAGTTTGCAAAGAGCTACAGAAAATCATATTTTAACTCCAATAGAAATATATAATTTCTGCACCACTGCTATTACAGGCATTGAATTCATATATCATTGTTAAAAAAATGCAATTTTGCTGCCAGAAATTCTCTGTAATTACAAAAAAAAAAATGTTTTGCCAATGTAATTTTTCCTTAATTTACGACTTTTTTATCAAATTAAAGCAAATTTCTGGCGACAAAGTTGCGTTTTTTTAACAATGTATCTAAGCACACAGTGTATTGAAATTTCCGAAACAATGCTTCAGGAAAGTTTGATTCTGCCAATAAAATTCCCAATACAAGAGCGAATCATTGTTTTATTTCTAATGAGTTTAAGTAAATTCAGAATAAAATTACTATCCAAAAGTAAAAAAAGTATGAAGTGTGCATAAAAATAATTAAAAAAAAAAAAGGTCACTTGAATCTGTCTACATAGGTGTCAAGTCTACTGTTTTTGGTGTGAAACTTCAAAACGGAAAAATTTTATAGGTATTTATAATACTATTAATCGTCGAAAATATATGTAACATTTACCATTTAAAAATACTCGTGACAATTCTGACTTAAGAGTTAAAAATGGTGGCAGCTCTGTGTCTATTATTGTTAATGATTTTTCAAAATTTTGTCTTTTCAGTGCATTGATTATATAAGTACATAATGTATAAATGGGTAATGATTTTTCATTATTTTTCTACTTTAGAGCGTATATATTAACTAAACAAATTTTTACAAATGCTTAATTATTTATAAATAATTAAAGATTAAAAGTGAGTTATACTTTTTCTTTATTTTTTACAATCAATTTTCAATATGTATAGAATAATGTTTAATTTTTTATAAAATATGAGTAAAAACTTTTACAATTATAATTTCATTAAAGTGACTTTTCATTATTATAAAGCTCATTTTAATGTAAAATAATTGATCTGCAATTATTTAATTACAATGTTTTATTTTCTACTTAGTGTTTTTGTTAACCAGCCAAATTACGCGAATTAAAACAGCTATATATTTTTTACAAATCTAAAACAATACCTACAGCACGCGTAATACTTTAATAGAATAGTAAAATGGCAAAGAAATATATTTTTTTAATTTCATCCCCTTTTGGTTTACGGGGGGTCTGAATATGTCATTTTTGTCCTTTTTCTGACATTTCAGGGGACTGTACACTAGAAAGGGTTAAATACCACAGAACTTCAATTACACTTTCTGATTAGGGTAATTCCAGAGTTTAATTTGTATGGTTTTTTTTTTTTTTTGTGTTTTTTTTTTTTTTTTTTTTTTTTTTTTTTTTTTTCCTGAAAGAGTTATTCACTATCGAAATTGACAAAAATTTGATGTTTGACCTTCAACTTTGACCTATTGTAATTATTTTAGTTATTAAGGTACATCAGTGTAACAAAGCATGTGACATCTTTACCTTATATACTTTGATACTAGTATTTAAAATTAAAACTTATAAATTTAATTTGAAGATATTTGTGTCAAAATATGAAGGTCTAATAATCCCATTTTTCACCAGGAAAACGACTTTTGATGACCTGTGTAAAATCTGAGGTTAATCGTAGAGAAAACATAAAAGTTGTTTTGAACATTTCTCATAAGGGCCTATAAGGGACATAAGTACCAAAAGAAACAAAAATGGTCGAGCAACACACCACCTTGAATTTATATGGAACTAGGCGGCATTGCCCGCTTCGCTGGTCACTACATTAAAATGATTTCTTTTTAAATGGATAAGTGAAACGCTTAAATAAATATATTTAGCTTTAGTATGGGATCTCCTCAGTGATATTAAGTATCTTTTATTAGCTTCTCGAATCTATACAACAAAACTATTATTAAAACGAATATTCTCGAAAACAGTCCAATAGTAAAGCTTATTCTTTGACTATTCTGGATACAGTTGAAGCTGTTACTCATACAGCAAAAGTCACTATTCGATTAATGTTCTCAAACATTCTGAAAAACAGTCACTTGTTCCACAGGAGTAAAGCAAATAACATCAAATACTCCGGATCATAAATCTTCGCAAGCTCAAGAAAAATGTTCATTCGCTTAGAGCTTAATCCTTAAAGTGCTATCACTCAGAATGGGTCTCTGAATAACTCACTTTGAATCAGAGTACTCTCTCGCATAAATCAACTCACTCCTATTTATAACTTTTTGCGATGATTCATTCAATCGAGAATCCCATGGAAAACTCGAGATCTGTGCTCCCGTGTGTCGGAGATCTTCGAAACTTGAGGAATTCCAAAGTACCATTTTTCATCAAACTTGGTTGCCCTCTCACCAAGTTTGTCGTGAAAGCTGACCCTACTGAAAGTGAATGAATGAACTGACCTTTTATTTTCACTTCGCCTGTAAAACTGCTTTCATTGCAACAGTGCTGATGATGCGGGGCAAAGAATCAATTCTTTATAACAATATACTATGAGAACTATTTCTGCCGCATTTTAGACAACTAATATTTTTATTGTTATATATATTTCCCATTAAACTTATTATTTTTTTTTTTTTAAATATTAATTTAAATTAATGAAATATTTCTGCCGGACAGCGTGCAGGTACAATCACACACAGTAGCTCGTATATTTGTATTATAAATTAGCGTACTGATTGGTATATATAAAAAAAATAAATACATAAATATGTAAACATTTTCGTGCTACTGAACTTTATTATATCTCTCCCTTTGCGGCTTTTGAAGTTTTGTCACCATATTAGTGATGATTTTTTTTTTTCTTTAATATAATTTCTTGTATACAAGGGGGGGATCCTATTTTGGTGATACTTTTATCGGACACCTTTTCGTTAATTTGTAAGAATTCTTCGTATTATGTCTATATTTTTAATGGTTTTTAGGCTTAAAATAGTACTTGAAATAAATTTTCTATTTTTAAAACTACATAATTATTTTTCCCTATAAAATAATCTATTCAGATAAAAATAGATCATTTATGCGACTACTATTTCGGTTTAATTTCTTTAAATGGCTAAATTAATGGCTAATTTCTTTAAATGCTAAATTAAAATGGATTAAAATGGCTGTTGCTAAATAAAACATCTTGGTAAAATAATAGTTAAAAAAAGAAAAAAATAGAACATATAATAGTACCATAAACTCTATTAACATTTTATCAACGTGTATACAATTTTCAAAGTGCTTCTAACGTCAATTTTTATGAGATGCATAATATCATTTTTTTCATTTTGTTGTTCACGTTTAAGTAAACGTATTTATTTTTATCGGAAAAAAAAAAATGAACTTGTAAATTTTTGTTGGCAACAATTAAATTAAGGATAAAATATTAATGGCTATTTTTACAAATATTATGAAATTAATATTTTTATATTTTCATTAATCAAAAGAAAAAAAATCAAAAATTCGAAAATCCGGCTTTGAGGTGCACAAGGACCCCCCGGAGGGCACCTTCATGTCGAAACACGTGACTGTCCGAGCTACCGTCTTTGCGCTACGCTGTCCACACACAGACACATAAACATTGCCTTTTATATATATAAAAATGACCCAGTAATAAACTATGAAAAAAAGTTTATGCATGTAGCAGCATCGCTTCCCCTCCCCCTTACTAAAAGTTAATAGATACTAATTTAGGTGAAGGTGAAGATACTAGTTTAGGGTGGTGGGGTACATCCCTGGTGGGCCCCAGGAGGTATGTATCCCACCACTTCAAGTTGCTTCTATATTCAATAGAAGAAAGTATTTTATTCCTAAAAATTTTCGACTTCCCGTTTTTGACGGACTTGCACGTTTCAAGAGGTCTAAAACACGATTTTACCATTTTTAGAAAATGTCTATGTCTGTCTGTGTGTGTGTGACAAAAATTTTGTGGCAGCTGTATCTCCGGAACTACTGCTTAGATTTGTATATAAATTTATATGTAGTACTAATCAATTAGTACTAATCAACTTTTAGTGCCAACCGCTCAACAGGTGGCGCCGCTATACAGAGATTTCAACAATTTAAGGGAAGCTATATCTCAGGTTATATTGCGTATCATCAATTAATCAAAACTTGATGTGGGAGAACGCGATTATGAGACATTATACTGATTGAATTTGAATGTTTATGGGCCAAAAATGGCGCTGCTATACAGCGATTTCTGCAATTTAAGGGAAGGCTATATTTCAGAAACTACTGCACAGAATTGCATATAAATTTATATGTAGATGCACATTGACATAAATCAGTTCCTATAAACTTTTGGTGTCAACCGCTCAACAGGTGGCGCTGCTATACAGCGATTTCCGCAATTTAAGGGAAGGCTATATTTCAGAAACTACTGCACAGAATTGCATATAAATTTATATGTAGATGCACATTGACATAAATCAGTTCCTATAAACTTTTGGTGTCAACTGCTCAACAGGTGGTGCTATGCAGTGATTTACGAAATTTAAAGAAAGGCTATATCTCAGGTTCTATTGTGTATCATCAAACAAAACTTGAAATGAGAGAAGGCTATTATGAGACATTGTGCTGTTTCAATTTGGATGCTTATCGGTCTATAGGTAGCACTGTTATACTGCAAATTTCTTGGATAACGGAAACGTTATATCTCAACTTCTATGGGATATAACTGTACGAAACTTGATATGCGAGATAACTATTATAAAAACGCATTTTTTAAGATGTTATTTGTTGACATTAAAACTGTCTTTCTTTGGATATTTAGTGTTAGTTTTTTTTTTTTTTTTTAAGAAAAAATAATTTGCATTCATTATATTAGATAATTTTAATAAATCATTTACACTTAGTGAATTTGTACAGGAAAATATAGAAGAAAGTCTTGTAGTGGCCACAACATACTAGTGCGGCTTTTTTTTTTTTTTTTTTTTTTTTGTCCCTTATTGTATTTATGACCGTTAAGGTACAGCCAGACAAATCGAAGTCCTAAACACTTTTATCTATTTTCGAAAGTATTAAAATGGCTGAAACGCCAATACAAATTTGCAGTACTGAGCGATCATGAATTATTTTGATCATGATCACTCATGATCAAAAGCTTGATTTTGATTATTTCCCCAAGTGAACTCAATGTGAAAATGGATAAACACTTTGTATTTCCCGATTCAAACCAGTAAATACTAGGGTGCCTCGATAAGATAAGAGTGGCGACAGATCTGTGACAGATTCTCATTGGACAAGACTGACCATCAGCCGCCTGGGGCGATTGTTGGATGATGCTCCATAGGTTTTACATTGAGAGTTTCGCGTATGTCGAAAAAAGCATTTTTATTTCTTGATATTAAGTAAATTTGATTTTTTTTCTTTCAGAAATACATTAAGAAAGGTTATTTGTAAAATATCAAAACATATTTTACTGAATAATGTTAATTATTAATCTGTTTTATTGACTTTATTGATGAACGTGATAGGCAGATTCTTTTACTAGCCTGTTTCATAGCTTATAAATTGATATAAATAGAAAAAATACAGTATGATTATTGTCATAACTGATCTGCAATCATCTTATTTATTAAATATATTACTTTTGTCCAATTTTTGTGCTATTTTAAATTAAAAAAAATAATAATTTTATTGATAACGGAAAGTAGAAACATTTGGCGATATTTAACAGGGTACTTAGCGAGAGATTCTTCGCCAGTGTTTTGACATCTTTTCTTAGAGAAAGCTAAAAACTTTATAAGTGTGTATCTCTGTGTGTATTATGTGTAAGAGTATGTACTAAGGAATATATAAATTGTTTCTTATTTATTACGTCTGACTAATTACGAATTAATGTTTAATTTTCTTCAATAAAATTCATAGTTATTTACTATTTTGAAAATAAAGATAAAAATAAAATAACTAAAAATTAATTCATCAGTTTCTTTTCTTTTTTTTTTTGAAAATAGTGAGTTTTGAAAGTATTAAAATTTATAAATATATTTAAACATTTTACAAAAGTTGTTTCTTTTTAATTGTTTGTGAAAACATTTATTTTGTGTGTGTGTGTGTGTAGGGGTGGGGTATTATTTCTCCAATAGAAATGTTTACATAGGGTGTGAATTAAATCTGGTAATACCTTTAACCCTTTCATGGTCATGAACGTGTATACACGGTCAGAGTTCTTTACTTCTGAATCATTCATTCATTGCTACGAATTTGCTAAATAGAAAACAATCAGTTTCTCAGTATTCCTGATAAATTTGCAATATTATTAGTACTTAATGACTTAAAAATATATAAAACACATCCTACTAAAATGGCTTCGAAACGAAAAGAATGATGATACGATTTTAGATTAAATTATATGGTGTGTCACTCACACGACTTTTTCTTACACTGCATTTCAATGTTATAAAGACAGATCGCATATTAAATCTTAAGTTCAGTAAAGTAAAATAATATAGTTCAATGTACTTTAAAATTAGTCTAAAAAAGGTGTAGGTCATTGTTTCATTTGTCATAAAATTCTAGGTGAGGGGAGCTGCCGCCCTCCTAACCCTCCCCACCCCGTTTAATTATAGTGATTACAATTTTTTTAAAAAAATAAATAAATAAAGTCTAATTTTAAAAACCTCCCTTTCTTTCTCTGTATAAGTGTGTGTTACAAAAATTTTGTGGTAGCTCAAGATCAAGATCTAATGCACAATATTTTACGAAAGTTTTTATTTTGTCGCATTTTAGCATAAACTGATGTCTTTCAACTTTTGGTGCATATTAGTTGACAAATGGTGCTACTACGCTGAAATTCCTGATTTTTTAGGAAAGATAGATCTCAACTTCTATAGTGTATAAATGTATCAAACATGATAGCTAAGATGGTTAACATGTAAAGTAGGTGAATTATTGCTTAAATATATTTAAATCTTAAAAAAAAAAAAAAAAAAAAAAGACAAAATAAAAGAAAGAAAGCAAAATAAAATGCTACCGTTTAAATTTTATTGATAAATGTGCTTATCAATATCTTCTGGCCTTCCACGCAGATCCATTTATACAAAATATGCACATAAAAAAATTGACAGTTAGTATCAATTTAAATTATTTATTTTATACATTTAATTAATTTAAACAAATAATATAAAAACCATAAATTCTGAAATCCTGCAATTATTATTTCGGGTAGAAAAAATTTGAGCTCATATATTCATCAACAAGGCACGAGTGTAGTGTGAAAGCAACGATGCATTGTAGCTACCTAAAAGTACCACTTTTTCAGAAACTTGAAGATAGGACATTTATTCCCCCCCCCCTGTGAACATAATATCAAAATGCAAAAAAAAAAAAAAAAAAAAAAAAAAAAAAAAAAAAAAAATCTGTAAATAATTAGAAATGATCAATTTATTCGTACATTCTTTATTTCAAAAATTAAACTTATTATGGAAAAAATATTAAAGTTCATTTAAAAGAATTTTTGTGCTACAAAATGAAATATAATGAAATTAAACCGGGATGCATTATAAATTCTTAAATGAAAAATTTACCTTAGTTCACAATAAACAAAAAATTTCTTTAGTTTAGTATAATGTTTTTGGTTTTAAAAATAAGTTAAAAATAATGGTTTAATAATAATAAATCGAAAATTAACACAGAGAAAAAATAAAAATAATTATTAAATAAAATTGTTAAAAGTAGGAGCAATTTTTCTTTTTATAAATTTGGCAATTTAAGTCTATCGATAACTTGTTATTTGACAAAACTAAAAATAATATAGTGAAAAGAAAATGCTTAATTTCAATACAATTTAAACGAATTATGAATAAATTAAGTCTTTTATTACTTCTAAGAAAATTAAATATCCCGCCAGAAAAGTAAATGTTCACCAGAAACGTTTTCTCGCCAACGTAAGATAAAGATCATATCTAGAAAGAATCAACCCCACTCGTAGTTCACGCAAGCAACCCCAGATTTCATCCACAGCGGTTGCGCACTGAGAACTGTCGTCACTCTAGTAATATAGGCACCCTAGTAAATACTATTGCTACAGAAGTGTGTGTGGAGGGGGGGGGGGTGAAAGAGGATGCTTTCCCATATGGGGTAACATTTTCCCATAGGGTACCATCCTTTTAATCTTGGAATACCTTAGAATATATATGCCATTATTCTTCTTTAGGGTGCTGTACTTCATCCCTTGGAGCGGTGTACCATTTTCTTCATCCTCATTAAGGTTGCCAAACGGCACCCCGTAAGGGGATCGATTGGCAACATTATCAGTGCGATAAACTCCCCCCCTCTCCAGAGGGTGCCATGTGTCACCTATAGTTTTAACATGGTGGCTTCTTTGGAAAACGACGAATCGATCATCATTTTTTCAATTGAATTTTTCTTCATACCGACATTTAGCGGTGCAGCGATTCTGACCTTCAAAAGTTATAATCAAACGACAATGAAGTACATGGCTTTTGAGGTTAACCCTTTGTTGCATCGTGTCCACTGTAGTCGACAAAATACTTTTTTTTCCCTTTCCCACAAATGGTGTTATAGATTTGGTATCAATGATTATTCATTCTGTATTACTTAAGCTTTCATCTGTTGCTCATAGGTAGCAGCATAATATAAAATTACAGATTCCATTGTTTGTTTGAAAATGGCGTCAACCTCTACTTCCAAAGTATGATTTCTCATTGTAAACATTGTTTATAAGTGCTAAACCTTTTTTATTTTGATATTTTACATTTTGAAATAGTAATTTTAGGCATTTTAGAATATAGTTCAATAGAACACTTATTTTCAGATGCAATTTTTCATGAAAATCGATGTATTTTTCTTTTTGTCAACTACAATGGACGTTATGAACATAAGCTAATGTAGCACTGTTTTCGTTTGTCCACTGTAGTGGTACAAAACGGTATTATTTCATTTTATAGATGTTATCGTGATAAATTCATGGCTTCTTTACAAAGCTGTTATATATCACAATGTTCTATGCAACTAGGAATTTTTAAGATGTCCATTGCCAAAGGACTAATACAAGCAGTATCAAGAGTAATTGATGAACAAGATACAGAAGACTTACGTACACAAGGGCCAATGTCAGTGAAAAAACCTACCAAAAGAAAAAAAAAATGTCAGTCAAAGCAAGATCCGCCCTTATGAATGTCCGCTACGATGGAATGGAGAATTTTGCTATACAAATATCAAATAATGCTCAAAGATGCAAGATGAAATTATGCTCAAGAATATCTACATATTCATGCGTAAAATGCAAAGTTTATTTGTGTATTGATGAAAAGAGTGGCGGTTTTTATTGTTTTCATCACCAAAATTGTTAAAACGTCTACTTCAGATATCCAGTTTCTATATGCATACTGTCCACTACAGTGGACAAACTGTAACTTTTAAAATAAAATTTTCATGAAATAAAATTTTCCCCTGATTTCTGGGTAAATTTTGAATAGGAAAAACACAATAATTTCCTTTGAAGTTGCGCAGATGGTTAGTATGCAACAAAGGGTTAGCGCTTTCAACCAATCACGACGAAAAATGCAGATGCACGTCCTTTGTGTATGATTAGTTGCAACTAAAAGCAGAGGATCGATATGATACATAAATGTTGTTAATTTGTGGTGTAATAAGAAAAAATATAAAAACAAACAGTAAAAGCACAACAAAGAAAACAACCTTCCAACATATATGAATTGATGAACTTTCATACTCGTTTATTCATAAGTGTCGGGAATTCACGTTCAGTCTTCTGCTTTCAGAACAAATGCCTTTCCAGACAGACTGGCGCGTGCCTCTTTTTCTGATCGCACCACTCTTTCGATTTGAAATGAGAAGTATTCGAAAAAGATGCTTTTTAGAGTCAGAACAGAAAAGGACCTTGAATAGAGAAGGGGCTACGTGAAGATCGCTTTTGTTTTCAGACGCCCCGGTCCTAGGAAAGAACTATTAGAACTTTCAGAACTTAAGTTAAGAATGAACATTTATCAGAACTAGTTAGAATTTAAGAACTTTAATATTGAGATTTAGTTTAATTACCTATCTGTAAATAATTTTTGTTTCTGTTTTCGTTTTCGTTTTACAGTTGGAATGTGTAAAAACTCGTAATTTACCATTTGATGAAAGAGTTAATCTATTGCGTAAGAAAGGACTGTTATTTATGTCTTCAGCCTTCGCATTTAGCTAGACACTGTGTATCAAAAACTTTATGCAAGTTATGTATTCGTAGGCATTCAGAAATAATGTGTAATGGAAATAAAGATTTGAAGCAGGAAATAAGTAATTACGAAAGAAATGATCAATCTAAATTGCCGTTATCGAATCATAATTTACAAGCGAATGTTTATTTGCAGACGTTAATAGTAGCAATTTCTAACAGAGATGATAGTAAATCATCATATATTCGGCTAATTATTGACTCCGGATCTCATAATAGTTACATCAGTAAGTTTGCAGCTGATAAGTTAAAATTAAAAAGAATGAATAAAGAAACAATCAGACATGGTCTTTTTGGGGGCATGGAAATGTCAGCTGAACGATCGGGAGTTTAGATAATAAGTTTTAGTGTAAAGTAAAAGCACTAGATCAAGAAAAAATATGCACAGGCGCGAATTTATGTCGCGATGATAAATTAGTAAAACTCTTAGAAAAAAAAAAAGGTGTATATTTATCAAATGTCCCTAGAAATAATAAATCCTGTTTATACCAGAAAAATCCAGACGAAGTACATATACTTTTGGGAACTGATATGTCCGCTAAACTGTTCACAGATCACAAAATATTTTCCAAAATTGGGATTAACTACATTTAGAACTAAATTGGGTTGGACCATTTTGGGCAAGACAGACGGTCACAAGAGTGAGCAGGACAATTCTTTGGCGGGTCTATCGTTGTCATTACACGTGTCAAACGCCAGTTTATCAGATTTATGGCGCCTTGACACTCTAGGAATTACTAATGAAGATAATAAATCGAAAGAGGATTTAGAACAAGAAACCAAGACTAATTTTCTAGAAACTGTTAAACGAGATAAAAGCGGTCGATATGAAGTCAATTTACCATGGACAGTTGACCATTCGATTTTATCAGATCATTACTCGTTGGCAGAAAAATGCCTGTACAAGACGGAAAATAAATTAATCAAATCTGATAGGAAAAAGGAATATGGGGAAATTTTTGATTTCTGGGAAAACAGTCAGATTATAGAATAGGTACTGGACCAGAAGAGGGACAAGGTACTCTATTTAGCACACAGACCTGTGGTTAAAGAAACTAGTGAAACCACTAAAATTCATCCTGTATTTAATGCCTCAGCATACACTAGAAACAGTCCCTCCCTTAATGATTGTTTAACAAAAGGACCAAATCTTGTAAAATTATAACTAGCATTTTGAATAGATTTCGTAGATACAAGATAGGAATTTCGTCCGATATAGAGAAAGCATTCTTGCAAATTAAACTAACAGAGAAAGATCGCGACTTTTTGAGATTTTTTTTGGTTTAATAGCGAAAATAAATTAAAAATTTATAGACATTGTCGCGTGGTTTTCGGCCTAACTTCAAGCCCTTTTTTGCTTATGGCAACATTAAATCACCTTTTAGAAAATGTCCCCGAACAATGGCGAGAGACAGCTAGGCTCTTACGAGATTCCTTCTATTTAGATAATTCCCTCCTCAGCCTGAATTCAATTCAAGAATCAGAAAAATTCATATCAGAATCTCAAGCAATTTTGGCTTCGGCACATTTCAATTTGAAATGTTGGCGATCAAATTGGCCCGAGGTTATGATCGACAAAACTGAAAATGAACCGAGGTTTGCTCCCGTGTTAGGATTACTCTGGGATTTGTAAAATGACAATTTAGTTTGTAAAATTGAAGAACCCCTAAAGATAAGTGAACCCCTTACAAAAAGAAAACTTTTATCAATTACCCAAAAAATCTTTGATCCTGTGGGATTCACAGTACCTGTCGGTTTAGTTCCCAGACTAATCCTTCAAGAAACGTGGATTCAGAAGGTGAAGTGGGACGAAGAGCTTTCTGAAACTTTAAAACAAAAATCTTCTAATTGGCTGAAAGGAATAAATTTGTTATCCCAAATTAAAATACCTCGTTGGCTTAACATTTGCCCAGAGAAAGAAAAGAAAACATCACTACATGTTTTTTTCTGATGCAAGCAAGCGAGCATATGCCACTTGTGTATTCATAAGAGTAGACACCTCAGAAGGAATCAAGATCCAGTTAATCAATGCTAAATGTCGAGTTGCACCTATTAAGGAATTGACCATACCCCGCCTTGAATAGTTAACTTGTCTTATTGGCGCTAGGTTGGCCAAAAATGTACAAAACGATTTAAATTTACATGTAAATACCATATTTTGGTCAGATTCAACCACTGCTTTAGGTTGGATAAGAAGAAAACAAGAATGGGGTACATTTGTACATAACCGAGCATTAGAAATACGAAATCTGACCGAAGTTTGCAATTGGATACATGTACCCGGAAATTTGAATCCCGCGGACCTCCCGTCTAGAGGATGTTCTTTTGAACAACTACAGAAATCGAGATGGTGGGAGGGTCCAAGTTGGCTTTATTTACATGAAAATGATTGGCCTCGAATAGAAGAAGACCCAAACGAAGAACTCATAAACAGCGAAAAAAGGAAGACAATCCTAAATCTTTTAGATAAAAAAGAAGATAATTTCAGTCGATTTTATCAATATTTTGCTTCTTACAAGAAAACTGTCAGAACCCTTGCCTGGATATATAGATTTTACCATAATTCGAAGACTACTGAGAAAATGTCAGAATTAGATATTTCAGTTGAAGAATTTTCAAAAGCAGAAAATTTACTTCTACGATTAGTAACAACAAGAATTTTTTAGGGGAGAATAGACCCAAAATTAAGAAATTTAAGACCTGTCGAAGATAAAGCTGGTCTCTTAAGAGTAAGAACCAATATAATTCAAAGAAACGACAGTGAAAACTTCAGATATCTTGTAATCTTACCTTACAAGCATCCCGTCGTCCAAAGATTGATATTCGAGAAGCATTTAGAAAATCAGCACGCTGGAGTCAGCACTCCAATGACACTACTAAGAGAAAAATTTTTAATACTGAAGTCCAGAAAATGCATTAGAAATTCAATAAGAAAATGTGTGATTTGCAGAAAACTTCAGACTTCCAAAATAGATGTTGAACCTGGAGTACCACCCGAGGACAGAGTACGAGAAGCAGCCATCTTTGAAGTGGTAGGCGTGGATCTAGCCGATCCTCTTCATCTTTCTGATGGATCAAAAGCGTGGATAGCTTTATTTACTTGTGCTGTCTACCGAGCCATACATCTTGAAGCCATTACGTCTCTGTCTACAGAAAGTTTTATCCAGTCTCTGAGAAGGTTCATAGCAAAGCGAGGCAGACCCTACATCATCTATTCAGACAACGGGAAGAACTTCCTGGGAACAAGCAATGCTCTCTCGAGTGTAAATTGGGAAACCATCTGCAAGGTAGCTTCCACCCAGAAGATCAGATGGAAATTCAACCCTCCTGCAGCACCGTGGTGGGGAGGTTGGTGGGAGAGGCTTCTTGGAATGGTTAAAGGAATCCTGAAAATAAACTTAGGTCGTGCATCTTTGAATTACGAAGAACTTTACACCATGCTATATGACTGTGAACAAGTGATTAATTCACGGCCTATAACCTATGTTTCCGAAGATAACACAGATCAATTACCTTTAACCCCAATGATGTTCCTAAGAGAACTACCAACATCAGGAGTACCTGACCTAGATGCTTTGGATTCTAAAGGTCTTAACCGCAGAGCCAGATATAGGCAAATAATCAGAGAAAACCTAAGAAACAGATTCAGAGCTGAATATTTAGGACAATTACGCCAACATGCATCTGAGACCAAAAGATTCAAACAATTGAAAGTCGGCGATGTTGTACTATTAGAAGACTTCAATAAGAAACGTGTTCACTGGCTTTTGGCAAGAGTGATCGAAATTTAAGGATAGTGTCATACGCCTAGCTAAGGTGAAGACCGAAAATGGATTTTTTCTTCGTCCATTGCATAGATTGTTTCCTTTAGAAATTGACAGTACCGAACTTAAGAATCACCCCACTTGGTATAAATCTCTCCAAGAAAATTTAAGTCCTTCGACTTCCGAAAACAAGAACCTCTCACAGAAACCGATACTCAACCCCAGAGAAAAGGAACCTATGAAAGATCCTCCAGAACCTACCAGTTACAGAACCAGTAACAAGAAGTCCTCAACAGATGATCCCACTTCCAGTCCCCCGTTTGTCTCCGGAACTGGCCGTGTGGTGAAACCCCCTCAACGACTTCAACTTGGTATGTTGAGTTCCTCCGATTAGTCGCAACTCAAAGTGGGAGGATGTCGGGAATTCCCGTTCATTCTTCTGCTTTCAGAACAAATGACTTTCCAGACAGACTGGCGCGTTCCTCTTTTTCTGATTGCACCACTCTTTCGATTTGAAATGAGAAGTATTCGAAATAGATGCTTTTTAGAATCAGAACAGAAAAGGACCTTGAATAGAGAAGGGGCTACGTGAAGATCGCTTTTGTTTGCAGACGCCCCGGTCCTAGAAAAGAACTATTAAAACTTTCAGAGCTTAAACTAAGAATGAACATTTATCAGAACTAATTAGAATTTAAGAACTTTAATATTAAGATTTAGTTTAATTACCTATCTGTAAATAGTTTTTGTTTCTGTTTTCGTTTTACGTGTATGCTAACAAAGCATTAAATTATGTCTTCCCATCTAAGTAGTGCTGTAGTTTCATAGACTATGTTAATGGATCATAGCTGCCACCTTCCACATCCGGACATTTCGTGATAGAAGCTTTCAGGTGAGACCCATCCATATTTTATTATTTAAGAAGTGAATATCTTTTAGAAGGATTATATTTTTATTAGAAAATTTAAGAATGTAACTGTAAGAAAAGTTAAGATTAAAAATATGCTGTATCGGGTCTGTAAGAAGAATAATTAAGTTTTAGATCAGAAGATTTGGTGCAGCAATAATGAGGATTTTTCTCTTATGTGTCGGTTGTAACAGTGTATACAGCAGAAAACCGTATATCCACTTCAAGTTAGTTATAGTATCTTGTGAAAGGAAAATTTAATAATCCTCACAATAATCCTCAATTTTGTGCTTAATCATTACATTTTCCCCATTGTTTTAAACTCGCTTTTTAAAATGTCACGAAAAATCATTATTTAACGTCAATAATAGAAAATACCCCTTTATATTAATTTGCGGAGTTTAAAAATTTATTTTTCAGTAAACTATAAGAACAAATTTTAGTTTTAAAATACTACAAACTAATATACATAATTTACAGGGTTCCCAAGATCTTTATTTTTCTGTACAATTAGTTTTCGATAGTAAATTATGTCACAAAATAAGCCTATAAATTTACAAAAAAGTTTGTCACAGAATAAAGATGAGTCTTTAAACTTTCAAATGGGGTTGAGTACTCTGTATTACAGATAAAAAATATGAGAAAACTAGTTACCATAGGTGAGCTCTTCTTATTTCTTCATCATTATTTCTTTTTCTCATAAATTTATATTATAGCTCAGAGTGTATTCGTGATAAAAGAAACGCAGTTTACCAATCGTTCGGCTCGGACGCAGATTGCATGGCCCCACCTTAAAGACTACCCCCTCCTCTTTAATTGCTGTTTTATTTTATCTTATCGCTCTTTTATTCCATGAAGTTCAGTTTTCATAGTATTTTTAATAGTATTCTATAGTACAGTCAAACCCCGATTTAGTGCCATCATCGGTACGCAAAATAATATGGCGTTATAACGGATTTGGCGCTATATCGAATTATAATCCTAACTGTGTAAATGAAATAAAGTTAAATATTCCCTTACCTCATTTTATTACAAGCATTAGAAAAATTGAGGATCATAGCACTGAATATGTACTAACTAGTATTTTATTTCGATCTACGTAGAAATTATATTTACGCAGGAGAAAAATGAAAAATATTTTAAAATACATGCTTGAGGTTTTTCTTTTTTTTCTTTTTTTTTTTTGTGTGTGTGTGTGTATGTGTGTGTGTATGTGTGTGTGTGTGTGTGTGTGAGTGAATGTTCTCAATGTGTTTTTCTAAAATTAAAAGATTATCAAACATCTATTTATCGATTGAATTTTTTTTCTAAGTACTAAATATATACTTTGTTTGTTAATGCAGTCTTTTGCTTCGTCAGATTTAATTTTTTCTTCTTCAATCTGAATTTCCTCTTCAGATGAATCCAAATTTCGGTCGTTATTTGTTATTAATCCAACAATTTCCTCTTGACTCATTTCTTCAAATGCTGGAACATCTTTGTCTACATTAATATATTCAGCTGTAGTGATAAGATGCTGCATGCAAGATAAATTGTTTATATTATGTTGTAAATCTTTAATTTCTGCAGTAATTTCTGCTGGAATTCATCACTAGATTTTTCACTATTTTTTAAGACTGTATGGTTCCAATTATAGTCTCCATAGAAACTTCCTCCCCCCCCCCCCTTTTTTTTCCGTCATCAGACTCGAATCTGTTAGGGAAAAAGCAGAAAAATCATTTTTACTGATACGATCAACAATGTGTCTGATATGATATTTCCAGTAATACGCTTTGAAAAAAAGAAATACGATTCTGGAATCTAAAGGTTGTAAAACACCAGTGCAATCAGGAAGTAAAAATTTAAATCGGATATTGCTGACTGGAGTTACTTTATGACAGAGTACATTATGTTATATCAATAACATCTAACAATTTTTATTCCTCATTTCAGCATTAAAATTCACTAGCCAATTTTGAAATAAAATTGCAGATATCCATGCTTTATTGTTATTCACATAGTCCGCATATAAAACAGGATTTAGATTTTTAAAGCATCTTGGCTTAGCAGATTTACCAATAACAGTTAATGGTCATTTGTCAGATCTATCAACATTCGTGCAAAACACAAACGATACGCGATCTTTAATTTTCTTACATTCTTTAACAGATCTAATGGATATTATTTTGTCGGGTTGTAAACGGGAAAATAAACCGCTTTCATCATATTATAGGCATGAGCACGAGCAGGTTCATACTCTGAAATAATAGCATTTAATTTTTCCCAACCTCTTATCACAAAATACACCTCTTACCAAAGATTTCTTCTCTGTTTTATCAGCTCATGATACAATGAGTCGGAATGCTTCAAATGAGCGACAATAAGCATAACGCTTGACTGAAAAAAAAAAAAAAAAAAAAAAAAAATCGAATTTAAAAAAAAAATTATAATTTTTTGGAAAATGTTGGTTGGCGCTACATCGAGTTGACACTATAATGAATACTTTACATAGTAGTCCCTATTCAGAAGATTTGTTCACCCGTACATGTGGCGGTTAAACGGGTTTAGCGGTATTTCGGGGGGCGTTATATCGGAGTTTGACTGTACTTCCAATTTAATAGTTCACATAATAAAAGCTTATGTAAAATATAGCTCTACTCTGCCACGTTAAGAATATCACAAATTTTAAATAGCTCAAAGTTTTCCCCATACTCAATAATGCCAATACCATAAAGGAATTTTCAAAACATTTTTACAATAAAACTCATTAATGCAAATTTTTGCTCTATTTTGCATCGTAAATTTCGAATAACTAACGACGTTTCCAAAGTATGTGCTTATAATCAATGCTGTTTATGTCAGCATCATAAACGATATTTTAACTGGTCCAATATTTTTTTACGATGAAAATAATCCTTATAATACACATTTATGCGAAATAGTTCCCTCTTCCTCCATGTAAGAAAAAGTAAAGAAAAATAGCAATTAACAAAGTTTAAAAATTAAAATATTTAAACAAATAAGGTTGCTAGTGTCAAAAGTGATGCTTTAAAACTAGTCAGACCTCATTACGACCATTTGTTTTTGAAACAGCGTGTAAACAAACTGACACCCTACAGACGGATACAAAATTGATTTTGGGATTTCGGATTACTTACATTTCAAAACGAGTAAAAACGAAAAAAAAAAAAAAAAAAAGTGATAAAATTATTTTACGATTACCTAAGTTATCTATGGTATGATGGGAAACTAAAAGTCATGTTCAGTTAAAGGATATTCTGTATGACAAATACCATTCAACTTTTACCTTTGAAAGCTCAGATTTAAAGCTCGAACAATTTGTTAAAATTGGTAATTTTCCTATTGCCAGACCCATAAAGAGGTGACTTATTCTGACGATTATGATTTGTTCGTAAATAAGTAATTGTAGTCGATTCTCCATAACTGATATCTATAATATTTTAAATGCATTAATGAAATTCGACTGAATAAGAAAACAAATATATAATAACTTGACACCAACTGATATAATTAAATTATAAATTGGACAATTTTTCTGTAACGAAGGTTTGTATTGAATGACGGAAATATTTGCAGTTCAAATCTAAAATAATGGATGGAAAACTCATCATTCCTATTTAATCTATTTAAATATGTATGGCCTCCACCCGTTTGGCGGCTTATATTTTAAAATAATTTCCAAACACATTACACAATGTGTTTAGCTGTCATGCAGATTAAATCATTTAGCACCCGTTTACGTGATATTTATAAAATAATATGTTTCAAATCATAACATATGCAACATAATATTTTTAAATGTTAAGGCTCCGAGAAATTAACCCTTTGCCCGGAACATGTTTTCATCATGCTTATCGGGAACATCGGTGTCACACACCGCTATTTTTAGAAAAAGGTACTGAATGTATTTAGCGACATTTCGTGGCTATAAATTATGAATTCTTGCAGCCGTAACTTTACTTTCTGAATCATTACGTATTATAGGGACGACAGGGTATTATATGGTTGATTGGATTTAATGCCGCATTAGTACTGCGCAATGGGTAATTGACGACGGTCTGGGACGCACCATTAAGGATGGTCCGCATACATGCCATCATAATTTTAATCCTCCCCCACCTAGGCGACTCCCAGAGCTATAATTTGGTATATTACACTGATGGAAAAAAAAATCCCAACACCAAGAAAAAATTATTGTACAGTAATGAAATTTCAGCAATACATTTGTCTAGGTAACATATTTAATTGATTAAAGTTTCAAGATCACAGGTAGAGCCATTGGCGAGAAAAGCCATTTCAAATGTGAAATGTTGGTACATTAGTAACCGGTGTAACCGCCAGAATTTTGAATGCAAGCATGCAAACGTGCATGCATTGTGTCGTACAGGTGTCGGTATCAGTTTGTGGGATGGAGTACCATGCCTGTTGCACTTGGGCGGTCAAAGCAGGGACGGTTAATTCTGGTTGTGGATGACGCTGGAGTTGTCGTCCAATGATGTCCCATACGTGCTCGATTGGAGAAAGATCTGGTGATCTAGCAGGCCAAGGCAACATGTCGACACTCTGTAGAGCATGTTGGGTTACAACAGCGGTATGAGGGCGAGCGTTATCCTGTTGGAAAACACCCCCTTGAATGCTGTTCATGAATGGCAGCACAACAGGTTGTATCACTAGACTAACGTACAAATTTGCAGTCAGGGTGCGTGGGATAACCACGAGATTGCTCCTGCTGTCATACGAAATTGCTCCCCAAACCATAACTCCAGGAGTAGGCCCTGTGTGTCTAGGCCGCAGACAGGTCGCTAGCAGGCGTTCACCTGGCCTACTCCTAACCAACACACAGCTTTCACTGCGACCAAGGCAGAACCGGCTTTCATCAGAAAACACAACAGATCTCCACTCCGTCGCTTGACACCACTCACGTCGCAAACGGCAGTGGTTTGGCGTCAGTGGAATGCACGCTACAGGGCGTCTGGTTCGGAGCTGTCCTTGAAGTAACCGATTTGTAACAGTTCGTTGTGTCACTGTGGTGCCAACTGCAGCTCTAATTTCAGCTGCAGACGCAGTACGATTAGCCACAGCCATACGCCGAACACGGCGGTCTTCCCTCTCAGTAGTGCCACGTGGCCGCCCGGAACCCGGTCTTCTTGAGGCAGTACCTTCCCTTGACCACTGCTGCCAAAACTCATGCACAGTGGATACATTCCTGCCAAGTCTTTCTGCAATATCGCGGAAAGAAAACCGACCTTCTCGTAGCCCTACTACACGACCTCGTTCAAAGTCAGTGAGCTGTTGATAATGGCTTCTTCGTCTTCTTAGAGACATCCTTGACTAACATTAACCCACTACGTCAAATCGCAACTGTAAATAACGATCACGAACCTTACAGCGCTTATTTAAAGTAAACCTCATTTGCATGTTCATAGTGTCGCTACTAGCGCCACACTTATGCGCGTAGCTCGAAATTTGAATCGACGTCATTTTTCAGATGTATAAACACGCCTACCAAATTTCGTTTACCTAGCACAGCTTCTTCCTGGTGTTGGGATTTTTTTTTTCCATCAGTGTATTTGATTGAATCAACTGGTTTCCGATTTTTTTTTTTTTTTTTCTATATGATTGTAGTGACCAGTTTAGAGTACTTTTATAAATACGAAGCATTAAAATTATTAAAAGAATGTAATTACGGCGTTGATTTTTGAATTCTAAATAACCACACTAATAAAAAGTTATAAATAAACAATTTCTTATTATTTTTCGAAATGCAGTAAATGAGTCTGCGTTCGGATTCGAAGAAATTTTGTCACCCTGTTTCGACTATTGAGTTACCGAATTTCATGCAGATTGAGATGCATTCACAAGCGGTACCATCGACAAGATATTAGAGTAGACCCCGGACTAGTAACCTTTTTGCTTTCCAACATCGGATTTTCACCATTCAGTCAAATCATCCACCAAACCGACCTGAAAATTCCACCAAGAAAAGTTTTCTCCAACTTTGTTATCGCTGTTTTATATTTCGATTGGGTGTAAATTAAACATATACCAAAACCTACACTAGCTTAAATGGAAAGCAAGTAACCTAATCCTTGTTATTGTTTGAAAGCTGTTTCGTTTGACTTTTGTTTGGAGTGTTGGTGGTAAGAGGAACAAACAATTTTAAACATGCAAAATCCAAAGAACCAGTTGCCAAGACCGAGATTATTACCAAAAACAGGCGCAAAAACCGTAGTGATGCTCCGGGAATTTTTCTCCATAGACAATATAGGGAATCCGTACTCTACTAGTATATCTGCTCAATGAGGGGTACCCAGTGTTTTATTTTTTTTTTTTCGCATGTGTGGAATTGTACATTCGTGTGTCTAAGTGATTGCTGAGCTTTCTTGTACAACCGGCAGCAAAAGTATCCGAGCACCAGCCAATAATTCTGATGCCAAAAACTACACTTAACACTAGTTTTGTTAAATAAATCCTTGTCGAATCCTGTTGTTAGGCTGACCAAGAACATGACTCGACAGGGTTTATTTAACAAAGCAGTATTAAGTGTACTTTTCTTTTGAGAAGGATTATTTCTAGTGCTCGGATACTTTTGCTGATACACACAATGGTAATGAAATGCCTCGTCCTGGACCACTTGTAGGGGTGGATTCTAGACTTCACGTAAATGAGCAATTGGTGGAATTGTACGTAAATATCACCTGTAGCTATGATGTGATATTTAAACTAGGGTGATCAAATGTCCTAAATTTAGGGAGTAAGTGACTGAATGTCTCAATTATTGGGGACAGTCACTACTTTTGGCAGTTTATCACTAAGAACAGGATTCGACAAGGATTTATTTAACAAAACTGTATTAAGCGTACTTGTTTTACATAGGAATTTTTGCTACTGCTCGAATTCTTTTGCTGCCGACTGTACTCTTGCCAGCAGTCAAAAGCAATGTTATTCTGTGAGGATATCTGTTTCCACAATACCCATTACCTAATATTCTTTTTCCGAAAATTGGTTTTTCACATTTTATTTTCTAGCCCCCCCCCCCCCCAAAAAAAAAAAGAAAAAAAAAAAAAAGCTGTTTATTTTTTATTTTTTATTTTTTTTATTTTTTTATTCAAAAATAAAATTTAAAAAATAAAAATAATTAAAATTTTTTTAGAAAACTAGTGCAAATTTAATGGTTGTGAAATTTTCTAAATATGAAAATGGAATTTAAATAATCATCAATTGTGGAAGCATATTTCCCCACTGAATAACATCACCTGTCGGTGAATTTTGGTATTATACAGTCGGTAACAAAAATCTCCGAACACTAGCAAAAACTTCTATATAAAAAATTTACACTTAATACAGTTTTGTTAAATGAATCCTGTTTTTAGACTAAGAACAGGATTCGACAACGATTTATTTGACAGAACTGTATTAAGTGTACTTTTTTTTACATAGGAATTTTTGCTAGTGTTCGGAGACTTTTGTTACAAAATGTATTAAGAAAAGCAATCAAACTTAAAAAACAAAACTTTTAGAAAGAATTTGTAATTATTGACATTTCTAAGTAATGTGTCTGTTAGCACTCAAAAATTGAGATTCCTATTACTCTCATAACATTTTACATGTTATTTTCAGCATTAAGGGGATTGCCCATTGCGCAGCACTAGTGCGACATAAAACCCACCCAACAAACCAAACAACCGTCAACATTAAGCGGCTCCTCACTCTTCCAACTCCAAAGGGTAGCTTCCTAGTTTGAACAGATTTTACGTTGTACTAGTGCCACTCTGTGGACAATTGGCAACGGTCCGGGACTCATCCCTAGGGTTGTTCTGAGATATGCCATTCTCTACAGGTTGAGTGTATTTTACGTCGCAGTAGTGCTGCAGTTAGATAGACTTGACGTCTTCGACATTTATCGCCAAACGTGCCGGTACTCTATTCTAGGAATATGCATCCGCACGTCCCTACACTAAGCCTAACCTATAGCGGTCTCAGAGACAGATGTTCCGGTATAAGGGTTAAATATAATCATTTTAATCACTTAATTCAATTACACTACAACAAATTTGATTAAATAAGTTTTGAGGCTCATGTCATTCTACATACTAAAAAGAAAACAAATCAAAGTAAAAAGTATGGGGGGAAATGTAAAAAGAAAATTTAATAAATAAGAAATCTTGCGAAAAAAATAATTCTATTAAAAAATCAATCTGTACTTTTGTAAGATTAACTCCCAACTATAAACATTTTCATATATTTACACATTCTTTAATTTTATTATACTCTAAAATTATCATTTCAATCACAGCGATAATCTTCGTACTGGAGGTTGGGTATAAACTTATGTATCATAAAACTATTAATTACGAAACAAAAATTTAATCGTTATAATTCACTGCTTGCAGCTGTTTCTTCCGATAACGCTCCAAAGCTTGTTGATCTCGTTTTTGCTCTTTTATTTGTATTAGGAAACTTCCAGTATCAAGACGGAATATATTGGAGAATTTTGGAAAACACACCATGCAGTGTGTAGGCTAAATGGACCAAAAATCTACGGCACAATACGAAGTGAAAAAGAAATAAGGGGACATTCTATTCTATTGTTTCTCAAGTCAAATCTATTCTTTTGATGCGTTTTAAAGGATAAAAAGAAATTTTGGAGATGAAGGCTAATACTTACTTTTAAAGCTCCAATTTCTTTTATTGTATATCGTATTTAACACATATGTGCATTGAATTTTATCTCATTTATATTTCAGTTACAGTGTCAATTATTAACAAAAAGTTACAGTGTCAATTACAAAATAAATAAATTTTGAAAACTTCATGAGAATGAATTCAAGAGTTTGTAATAACTGGAATAATTTCTTGATTTCAAAATGTTTTGGAATAAATACATTCATTAACATTCATAGAAATTTATAAGAGCATTTGAAGTATCTAATTATTCCAGAAATTTGGAACCTAAGAAAACTAAATTTAATATAGAAAATTTTGGAATAGAATTTGATATTTGAGGAACTGTAGAATACTATTTTAAAAGTATTACATAGGTTAGTACATTCTATAATAACTATATAGATATTTTTAATTACATCGATTTTGATAATTTCCATCATCCCTTTCTCCTTAACGGCTCTCTTCACTTACCGTTGCCAGAAGCCCGAGCCAATGTTATTTTGGCTATGGGGAAATTTTCTTTACAAATAACTAATTAACTAATACATATTTTTAAATTCTATTTTCACATTCAGAATATTCCCAACTGTTAAATTGACGCACCTTTTTAAAAAATGTATTTTTTTAATTTTTAATATTTTATTTTGAAATTGCAAAATGAAAAAAATTCACATATTGAAAATTCGTATTTTGCAGCTTCAAAATAACATATAAAAAATTTAAAAAAATATTTTTTTTAAAATGTCCGTTGATTTAACAGCTGGGAATTTTCAGAATGGGAAAACAGAATTTAAAAATATGTATTAGTTAATTAGTAATTTGTAAAGAAAAATTTCCCATAGAATAACATTAGCTTCGACTTCCGGCGGCGGTGAGTGAAGAGGGCCCTTAACACATATAAGTAGAAGTTTCAAATTCTTTTAACTAAATCATGAAAAAAAAAGTAATTAAAATCATGTCCAAAATTATACACATTAAGCAAAAAAGTTATATACCAACAATATCTTTACTATAAATATTATCTCATTTCTTTTGAATTATCTTTTCCGAATATTTTTATCAGTTCAGATTAACCTTTATTTTTTGTTTAACGTTAATGTTATAACATTTTATTTTTCTTTTATTGATACACTAAAGAAAAGAAAACTTTATAAACTTAAAGTAATTTTTTTTTTCTAGTATATTATCATTTTTAAATATGTTATTCATTCGAATCCATGCTTTTTCTGTTATTTTTAAATACATAGTTGTAGTTATAAAGTTAGTTTCAAGTGTGATCCCCAGGAAATTTAAGCTATTCTTATTATAAAAAAGGTGGGTTTACAGGAACAGAAAATTGGGGGGGGGGGAGATGTAAAACATATTTTAAAACTGCAGAAATTGCTTATGACAACGAAATAAAATTATTTTTGTAGGTTGAAATAGAAAGTGAGAATTTTATTAACCTTTTTAATTATTATATGTTCAACATTTAAATGGTTTAAAAATGCCCTACTTCAATATTTAAAGTTTTTTTTTTTCGAAACCTAAATATTTGCACAAGAAGTAATGGTTTAAAAAATGAAGAAAAAATGTCAGCTTACCTATAAATAAGCAAATTCAAATTATGCTAATACGCAAACAAATAGTTAGGAAGCTGGAATTAATGCCTAATACTGCAAAATAATTTATAATGTTAACAGAAATATATATATAAATTATCTCTGAAAAAGAGTTAATTTAAAACTGTTTTAAACGTGTTTTAAAGTGTTTTTAATCTGAATAACAACAAAAAGAAAGTAATTAAAATACATTTTTCATTTATTTTCCTGTTGAAACAGAATTTTTCATTGATGCGCTTGCTCAAAAATCAAATTGTTTACGGCCAATTCCATTATATTTTGTAGAGGAATAAGAACGCACACACGAATTTACAAAAAGAAATAAAGCTTTTTTTAAAAAAAAAACAAGAACATGACAGGAAAAAAACTGAAAATGGACAAAGGCCACAATATCAATTGAAAATCTATTTCACTAATGATGCCATCAATATTCACAGACCCCGATTTTCATCAACGATCTATATCATTTGCAGATAAGCAATAAATGGGAAACTAATGTTTCTTTAGATTCTAAATGCATTCTTTTTCAAAGACTAATATAAATAAGATTAATTTAAAAATCTATAATGCTGCTTCCTTTGAAGTAGTAAACAGAATCCTCAGACAACTCGAAACAAATTTTGCTTTTTGTACTTTCTCTTTTTTGAAGCATTGCTTTTGTTCCAGATAATATCTTCCGCTCGCTCTACATTTTCGCATTTAAGGAGAAAGTTAAGGTCTGGTAACGGCCTCCTCTCAGATTTATGTGGGAACTCAACCCGTAAAGAGCAGGAGTTCTACCATTTACCGACTAAAGCCCATTATGGGAAATGCCGATGCAGAACATTTTGCCTCTTCTTCACTTTTCTATTTCTCATCACGGATATCGTGGAATGGAGAGAAAGATAAAATACTGACGGAGTTTCAGATACATTTTTTAACTGGGCTTTTAGAGAGCTTAAATAGGAGAAAGTCGCCACGCGAATAAAATCAATTTAAAAAAAAAATAATGTATGGATAGGGAAAAAAAATATATATCTCTCAAAATATCTTCTCTCCTTGTTACGAAATGTGCGCAATCACTTTAGAAATTTTTTTAAGCTTTTATGTTATACGTAACTTTGAAAAGGAGTTAAAAAATGTAAACACTTAAAATTAGGATTCTAAAACTTATCTATATACATCTTAAAATTATATTAGAAAATACACAGAGTTTCTAACATATTCAGAGAAAATATTGCTTTTTTTTTATCATTACAAATTAGATTTTCGATAAAAACATTGAAATACTTTTTAGAAGATGCAAATAAAAAATTTTATTACAAAAATAAGTTTGTTTTAAAAGTGTTTGTAGCAGGATTTTTATATTGAATTCAATTTGTAAAAGTACGATTTCATATAGTGTTCCCTGTTTCAAATTTAATCAAATTAATATTTATTAGGCATAAGAATTGGACTTTACTTTCTCATCCATATATATGGTAGATGTATCATTGTTTTTGGGTAAAATATTCGGATTAGAGTTTTTGTTCTATTTATATGCTTTGAGGTCCCCTGAACTAGAAAATCACGTTTCAGCGGTTGTTGTCTGTGTCTGTTGTCAGCCTATCTCAGAAACAAAAAGTAGCAGATAGTCCAAACATGCTATTTTATATATGTATCATATAAGGATGCTACACTAAACTTTTCGTTGAGATCTAGCGAAGGGTTCGTGTACAAGGACAACCAAGATAATTCAAATACAATATGTCTGTGGGGAATCTTTTGGTATGTACAGTGTAACATCTGTTCTATAGGCTGACTTAAAAAAAACAGAAATAAAATGTTTTCTATGCATAAAAGCATGTTTTGTGTAGATTGTGGTATGGAAATCATTCATCATTCGTTTACAGGACTATCCAAAGTATTTTGATATATTAAGGCTATACTTCCAAATTGCTGAAATGGACAATATCCGTTTTTTTTGGGGGGGGTTCGAGGTTAAATCCTGCCCAACATGTGACTTCTGATTCTCCATTTCCCTATGAATTTCCCTCTAGGACACAAATACTTCCCTATAGAATGCAAACATTTCCCCATAAAACACAAATATAAACATTATAATTGCCCCCTGCTGGGGTGACTCAGTCACCCCAGCAGCGACAATTTATTGGAATAGGTAGCCGGTTTAGAAAAATCGCCAACATGGCGCTTTTCTTATCGTGTTGAAAATTGCAACCCTCCACAGCCTACGTGAGAGAGTGCGAGTTACGTCAAACAGCGCGCTGAATACATGTGGATTAGACTAGAAAGGGTTTATTAGTGTCGCTCTAGAACTGTATAGTGAGCTATTGGAGACAATATTGGTTTCAAGCCTAGGGTTGAAAATACGTATGGAAACAATTTAATATTATACACATACATGTTTTAAATATATGAGTAATTCTCTCAAAGGTGGTCATTTCATGTCCCAGTAGTTTTGAGGCCATATTTTTAAAATCACAAAAACAAACAGCAGTACAAACTATCAGTATTAGTTGGTTTTGCATATAAACTGCTATTCTTTAGTTACTGGAATTCAAATATAATTTAAAATATTTTTTTTAAATGCAAAATATCATTCCCTCACTGTGTCCCCATTCCCACATGTATGTAAATAAAATGGTTTCTATGGTATTAAAGCATCTATATTTAGATAATTTGAAGTGCATATTTATTAAACATACTTTAATAAATATTTATCCATTATACTACATTTATATATTATGCAATGAAAGAAATTAGAACACTTATTATTGTTGTCCCTGGTAATAGATATCATTCCCTCATCAAACTGTAATTATACCCCTACTTACTCCAATAATGGCAGCACGTACTTTATATAAGTCAAACTTAATTTATATAGAAGCAAAGTAAAGAAAACATTTTGTGTTCGGTTGGAAACATTTTAGAATGAATAGCATACTGCTCTCAAACGTTAGATTGAAATCCAGTATTTTTATTATAGGCCATTCCCTCACTCATTATAAAGTTAACTAAAAGAAATCAAATTTGCTTTTTTATGCTATTATATTAATAAAAATATGCTTTAATAAATATTTAGTGTTTGAAAATATAGCTAAACTTAATAATATTTTTATAAAGTAGTTTCTAGAAGAAATTTGTCATTCCCTCACAATCATTCCCTCATTTTTCTAATTAATAAACATAATTACTATTTCAAAAATTATCAGATACAGCTTGGTTAATATTATTTTTTATTAACTGTGTATGTATTTTTATTAACGTGTATATGAACAAAATAAAAAAATAAAAAATTGGAGCAATTTCATTTGAGCTAACTTTTTTAGTTAAAAAAAAGCCCACTTTTCAGAGAATGACCTATATATATATATAATTTAAACAATATATATAAAATTTAATACACATATTATATGTAAATAATATAACATCCCACTGCGCAGTTCTAGTTAAACGTTAAACTCACTCAACCTCCTTGAGGAAAAAAAGAAAAACTCCAAACGCCATTTTTTAAAAATAACTTTAAGGGGATAAAAGTTTAAAATCGATTATACACTAATCTCTATAAGCATATAGTGAGCGTCTTCAAAAAAAGAAAAAAATACTGAATATTTAAATTTATTATAGTTATAATATAATACCTTAAGAGGCCTCTCCACTTATCGTCCCCAGAAACCAGAGTCAATGTTATTCTATCGGAAATTTCTCTCCATTGTAATTCGTTACCTAATATATATTTTTTAATTCCGTTTTCAGATTAAGAAACTTCAGCCACTATTAAACAATTTATTGCTTTCTAAACATTATTTTTAAACATTTTTAATATTTTATTCTGAGGCTGTAAAATGCGAATTTTCACAATGTGAAATTTTTATTTTTTGAGCTTAAAAATGAAACCTTAAAAATAAAAAAGATCGATTTTTAGAAAGCGATAAATTGTTTAAAAGTTGTGAATTTTCGGAAAGTGAAAACGGAATTTAAAAATATTCATTAACGAACTATAATGGGCGAAATTTCCCATAGAATAACATTGGCTTCGGTTTTTGGAGACGATAGGTAGAGAATCCCCTTAACTTTTTGGGGAGAGGTAACCTACTTGAGAAGGGTCGAGCTGATAACTGGAAGATTGAAGGTTCGATATTTGTGACAGCCAAAGAGCATCATATACACTATTAATAGCTGGTGCACCATTAGTGTATATGACGAGCAATCTTTAGTGGTTGTTCCTTATTCCGAGATTAATATTTCTTGGAATTATCAAAACAGGTAAGCCATTCCCACTCAGAGGATAAAAAGGGTGAATGACAGACTGTAGCCGGACACAGTAGTTCGGTTGGAACAGCGTTGAACTCGTAGTTGGAAGGTTGCGGGTTCTATAATCGAGTCCGACAAAGGTCGTCGTGTACACTAATGATGGCTGATACACATAAAATCCGTTGTAACTGCAATGTCTTCTATGTTTCCATACAAATTACATCTATTGGGGGGGGGGGGGGGGTAACCGAAGCGGAGAGACATCCCCTCCGTGGAGGATGAAAATTCTGATTACATGTGTCCGGACCATCTTTAGGGTGCACATAATTACCCATAGAGCAATACTAGTGTGACGTTAAAAATCCACCAACTTACTACAAAGCGTCTCTAATTGCCGATTGCGTAGCATAACGCAACGTCAATCTCGCTCGCACGGTTCTCGTAAATTTTATTCACTAAAATATCATTATATTAATTAGACCGGTAGCACTCGCGTGGACCACCACACTCTGCTACACAACTGAGTCATAACAACCTGCTAAAACTTTTTATTGTAGAATTTGTACTTGTTTATAAAGAATCATCCCTTAAGCAACTGCTTCTAAAAGGGTTTACTTGAACAAGGTATGGGACGGTATCCTACTTACTTAGTAGAGCGTCGGGCTCGTAACAGAAGTATTGCTCGTTCGATATTCACAATGGTCAAAGATCGTCGTATTCTTTAACCCGGTAGCACTCGCGCGGGGTGACAGAGTCACGCCAGCGGGGAGAATTTAGATGAATAGTATGCCTGCTTCTAAAAAATCGGCAACATGGCGTTTTTTCTATCTTGTTGGAAATTGCAACTCTGTAGTGTTTACAAAGAGGGCGACAGTTTCGGTGAACAAAATAAAATGCTGAATACGCGTGGGTTGGGGGGGGGATAGGGGCGATTAATGTTGCGCTAGAACTACGATGTGAGCTACTGGAGACTGTCTGCGACACACACCTTAAGGATATATATTTATTATATTATACAGTCCGTAACAAAAGTCTCCGAACACTAGCAAAAATTCCTATGTAAAAAAAGTGCACTTAATACAGTTTTGTTAAATAAATCCTTGTCGAATCCTCTTTTTAGATTGACTAAGAACAGGATTCGACAAGGATTTATTTAACAAAACTGTATGAAGTGTACTTTTTTTACATAGGAATTTGTTCTAATGTTTGGAGACTTTTGTTACCGATTGTACATTTACAAATAAATATACGTATGTGGTTGACATTGAGAGGGTTTTTCGTCGCACTAGTGCTACACTATGGGAAACTGGCGACGGTCCGAGACTCAATCCTAAGGATGGTCCGGAGACATGGGTATCTCAATTTTATCCTCAGCAGAGGGGAGGGCAACTCCCTTTCGGTGGCTATCATGAGATATTATTTCGGATGGAAACATAAAGGACATTGTGTACACAAGATTTTACGTGCATTCATCATTCATGTACAAAACTGTCTTCAGCCAACTCGACTATCGAACCCGCAATCTTTCAATTATAAGCTTGGTGCTCTATCGACTAGGATATACATACTAACACACACACACACAAGAATTGGATTCTACTTAAATTTGTCAGAGGGATTATGCATGTTGAGAGTTTACGTTGCTTTCAACAATCTCATAAACCGACAGTTTTGTCACGAGATATGTGTTCAAGCTAAACAAGGAAATTGAGGATTTTAAAACACAACAATTTATTGAAAATTTATGCATAAGAGAACTTATTATTCACTAAATTATGTGTTTGGTTATCTTATGTGAAGTGAAAAGAAAGCATAGAACATGTGTTCGCCTAAAATACTGAGGACTATTAAACCTGACTCTACCAGCGAGATATTTTTCTCTACAATGAAGTAACTTGAAAATGAAACTTCCTCCAGCAGGTCGCGTGTAGGCTCCTAAATTTGCTCTGAAAAATTCCTTCTAAGAAAACTTTGTTAGCGTCGAAAGTCTCCCTACTTAAATAGGTCGTATCATGAGTGAGCAAATTTTACGTAGCACAAGTGCTACTCTACGGGCAATTGTAAATGTCTTGGATACACCCTTAGGGGTGGTCAAGAGGCATACAGTCGGTAACAAAAGTCTCCGAACACTAGCAAAAATTCCTATGATAAAAAAAAACACTTAATACAGTTTTGTTAAATAAATCCTTGTTGAATCCTGTTTTTAGACTGACTAAGAACAGGATTCGACAAGGATTTATTTAACAAAACTGTATTAAGTGTACTTTTTTCAATAGAAATTTTTGCTAGTGTTCGGAGACTTGTTACCGACTGTACTATCAAAATTTTCATCCTCTACGGAGGAGACAGATCATACCAGAGATTCATCTTGAATGATCGGTATAAAAGAATTTCAGGTAAAATACTTTCCAGTCTAACTACAACGAGGCCATAATTTCGATAAAACTTGTAATTCTATTAAAAGTTGCATTTCCCTTCCGTGGAGGATCAAAATTATGATGGCATGTCTCCTGACCACCTCTAGCGGTATGTCCAAGATCGTCGCCATTTGCCCATCTGCGCAGCACTTGTGCGAGGTAAAACCCAACCATCTATCCATCCATCTATTTGTAACTTCCTTTGTAATGTTCTAATTTCATTTAATACCTTTTTTTAACCAAAAGAACAATTCAAACTAAGTAAACCTATACAGATTTCATATGACAGACGTTCATTTCAAAATACACCTTCAATACTGTTCCATAAATATAATGCATTTATTAAATCTGTTTGCGAAGAAAACTATGACGTAAACTGAACAGAAGGAACAACCGAGAGTTTGCTATCGCTGGCGAGTTAGCACAGTAATGGCATGAGACAGCTCCAACTGAATTCCAACTTTTTGAGGGCTAGTGCGCGCTTTCCACCGGGTTAAAAGTAAAAGTACATTTATTTTTATAATCTTATGCTGTTCATATTAAAGCTTAACATTATCTTTATAGTATTGCAATGCAGAGTAAAAGAAAATCGAGTGAGTGATACACCAGATTATTTTATGTATAAAATAATATATCATGCATAAACTGCACCTCCAGAATTTACATCTATTGTATTTCGTATAAAATGACTTGGTACATAAGACCATTCAAAAAATACTAAATCATCGCCGTTTTGTCACAGAAGTGGTTGGCATTGCACTGTCACAGAAATTCTTAACAAAATTATATTCTAAAACATTCGTACCGTAAAAATCTGCAGTCTGTGTAACTTGACCACATAAGGAAATAAAAATGTATAATTTTCTATCTGCAAAAAAGTAACAAGTTCAAGTATATTCCATTTTGGAACACACCTAATTGTGTGTGCGTGTATCCGTATTTATATATTTTGAAAGGAAGGAGAGGGAGTTCATTGTAGCACATTCATTAAAAAGTGCTCTAATGTGGAATATCTGAATCTGATTAATGTTGTATCCTGGAAACTTCCCTGTCCTAGTAAATAAAAAACTAGACAAAGTTTCAAAAAACTTTGTACTACAAATACAGCTTAATTAATATGGAAAAATACAACAGAAGTTACATGATATTATCTTAGTTAAAACTCAAGTTCAAATCATTATATAGAAAACATGAAGAGGATTGTCCCGATATTATCTTGATAGCAAGAAGGCTCAAGTGTAATTGTGCCTTCATTATAAATATCATAAACCAACATTAGGTGTTATTTGTGGTTACTTGGCGCATTATAGACAAGTTACCACAAGAAAGAAAAGAAAATTTTCTATCGTTTAAGCTTACATGATATAACGATACAAGCAGTAGTCTGGATGCGAGGATGCCAGAAGAGATACAATTAACCCTCTGCGTATAACTGTCTGCAATTACTGGCCGAAGTTTTTTTTCAAACTGACTTTAAACGCTCCCATCATTTTTAAAAAACTGTATTCCTATAGAATCTTTTAAACGCAGTCAGCATACATAAATGACAGTGGCATTTGTGAGGATAAAATTTAAATAATTTAAACTGGAAATAGCTAAAATCCTTTACTTGAAAAATAATTTCTCACACTTCAAACGATGGATTTACGAGGAACTAATTTTTAAAAGCCAGTTTTTTTAAAAAGCGGGCAGACTTGGATAGTTAACATTTTTGATTTTGCTGAAATTTTCAAAAAATGTTCTTTATGTAAAATGACTATTAGACTTTTTTTTTTTTTTTTTTTTTTTTTTCCCCGCAAAAAAAAAAAAAAAAAAAAAAAAAAAAAAAAAAAATCCTTGAGTTTTGGGGGGTCAAAGATGGAGTCCTCTGTTTTGTTACGAAAAACGTACTTATTTACGGAAGCCAATAGTTTTCTCGGCAGAAGTGAACCTTGGTACTGATAGTTATTTTGTATTCTCCTGTTTCCAGATTAACTTCTGGGTATTTATTGCTATGGGATATAAAAAATATCAAATCAAAATTGCATTAATTAATTGAATTGCTATCTAAACATAAAACCTTTTTAATAACAAAAACCCAAATTTCATGGGGATAACGTTAAAACTAACGTCTCTAAAAAATTATATTTAAATAAAATTATATAAATAAATCTCTATCCCTGATTTGGAAGAAGGAATAAAATAATTTGAAAAGGTTGATTTAACATAAAAAATGGCGTCACAATTGCAACAATGCATATATGTAACTTATTCAAATTTTATGTTATGAGGCTTTATAATGTGTGATGAACACCTGTTTTGTAGTACTTGCTAAAGAAATTTGATTACGTTTACTTCAGTATTTATTATTGTGTATAAAAATATAACAAAAGTTTTTATGAGGCTTCTCTCTCCATCTTACAATATCTCCATCTCTGATCACCAAATCAAATGTATTTATGTCAAAATTTGCTTATACAATTACTCATTAACTAATGTATATTTTTAAATTCAGTTTTAAATTTTTGAAAATTTACAAGTAGGGGAGAGTGGGGTTGAATCGGAATATAGCAAAATTTTTATGTTTTGCAATAACCGGAAACTTGACAATTTTTCTGATATATGGCAGTACTGAGGTCATTCATCAAGTGTAGTTTCAGAATTGTGCTATTCATAGAAGGGTAGAAAAAAAATAAAGTGTCTTTTTCAGCTGCCAAAGTAAGTTTTTACTGGTTCAATTAGGTAGTAGTTAAGACATTAACTATTTGCTTAAAGTTAATATGACTCTTATATGGTGAAAAGGCATAATGTTTTATTGTGTTTATGATATTCAAGAAGAATATTGACGATTATTCATTAAGCATATTTCCTGTTTTATATGATCATGAGATGGTTGGGATGAATGGGACAGTTTAAATGGGGATGAAGGGGACATTCCCCACTACGTACTAATTTAAAATTTTATACAAGAATTATATAAAAAGGTAAATTAGCCATACTGAATATCAGGATTCTAAATTTTCTAGACTTAGAAAATAAAATTAAATGAATTGTTCTGATTTTTGTTTATAATAATTAAGATTAAAAAAATTATAAGTTAGAATATTCAATGAACATTAAATCATTAATTAAAATAAATAAACTAATAATAATTTGATTAAAATCACAATTTCAATAAAGCTAATCAAATAAATTCTGGTGATTATTAATGTAATACAAAATAGAATTTTGATTTTCCCATAAATCGGAAACAAAAAATTTACCTGGATAATTTCTATTATAATGATTTATCTCTTAAGTTAGTATGTTTAAATGAAACTGATTACTGAAGTGTACTTGTGAGCAATGTTGCAAATTTCTGAAGTACATGTGGACGACACTATCAATAAAAACATGAAAAATGTCCCATTCATCCCCATTATCCCCTATAATATAAGAACTCATTTTTTAAAAACTGATTTTTTAGTATTTTGAAATTTTAATTCTGAGATTAAAAATGTGGTGAAAATTTAACAAAGTGGATTTACTTTATTTTTTTAGCTGTAAAATGTACGATATGTAAACAGTAAATTCTTTGAAAACGAATACTAATTCAACTGTTGGGAATTTTTTGAATGTGACAACGGAATTTTAAAAAATCCAATAGATAGTAATTTTATAAACAAATTTCGCCATATAGTTCTATGAGCTTTGGTGAACGGAGATGTGATAATAGTGAAACAGAAGTAAGCCTTACTTAAGTAAATGTATTCCTATATGATATTTAATATACTATATTATAATGAACTGACAGTTAAACAGGGCATATATTAATCAAATGAATATAATTCTATATACCAATAAGTGATTTTTTTTTTGTATCAGTGATATGCAATGTTTTTTTTTTTTTTGATTAATGTCTACAATAAATGGCCTATTTCCATATAGCTGTAAAGATCCATATCTATGTAAAACAAATTCGTTCATAGAATACAACCAAATACAACTTCTCCTGAACTGCTTCTTGTATATTTAATCTTTACTTTGATATCTTGGATGGAATCATTTCAACTTAATTGTTCCGTTATTTTGTTTCATAATTTTTTAAAGAATTTTCAGCGTGAGTTATTGCCATTTTTATCATAACTTTTTATTCTTTTTGATGTTGTACGAAAAATAGTTGAACTTTTTTTTTCCTTTGTTATTTTTCTCTTATTTTTATCCATCTAACTCGAGTTGCGCATGATGGACCGGTCAAGGGTTTTGAGTAAATGTGGCATTAACTTTTATTCTTATTTTATATATTTCAAATGACTGGTAAAATTTATTCTTTCTCAATACATTTTGCAATTGTGATGTCTTTTCTATCTGCTAAATGATTCTTCTTCCATCATTTTATTCATTCTTCCAAACCGAAGACAAACAATTTATTTTCGTCATTTCAGTACACTTTAGTGGCAATAACGTTAGTTTTAGCGTTATCCCTGTGATATTTAGGCTTTTATTATTAAGATCGTTTTATGATTAGATAGCAATTCAGATAGTTAAAGCAATTTTGATGTAATACTCTTATATGCAATAGTAATAAATACTGAAAAAAAGTAATGAAAGCTATTACACATACACCACAAAACAACAAAGTATAGAGCCGCATTACATAAAAGTTAAGATAGTTACCATAGCTTCCTGAATGGACCTTGTTTTTTCGGTATTAAGGCTTCTTAAATGACTAATTTCGTACTGGTTGACTTCTGGCGGAAGAAGTGAATGACCTTCAAAGTCACGCAATTTTTAGTTTTTCGCAATTTCAAAGTCAAATATTTTTTTGCGCCAGAAGTCGACCACACAAATTTTACTCTTTTTGGGTAGTTATCATTATGTATTTACAGAAATATATACCTTTGTGATTCACTTCTGGCGCAAGAAGATTTAGAGGGTCAAAGTTTAAAAAAAATGCATTTTCTTTTAGAATTTTGAATGACCTTTGCGCCAAGAGTCAACCATAAGTATTTATGTCCCAATAGTTAGTCTGGAAACAGGAGAATACAAAATAACCTATCAGTACCACAGTTCACTTATGGCGCAAAAATGTTGGCTTCCATAAAATAGGTATGTTTTTCGTAACAAAACAGAGGACTCCATCTTTAAACCGTAAAACTAAAAAAAAAAAAAAAAAACTTTTTTTTTTTCAAAAAAAAAAATAAATAAATAAATAAAATAAAATAAAAAATACTAATAGTCATTTTACATAAAGAACATCAGAAAATTTCAGCAATATCAAAAATGTCAACTATCCAAATTTGCTGAATTTGCCCGTTTTTAAAAAAAACTGGCTCTTAAACTATATGTAATGGTTTATTCGAAAAAAAAAAAAAAAAAAAAAAAAAATACATGCTGCAGTAAAATACTTAAATATTGATAACATTCATAAAAATGAATTTTAAAGCTTAAATTTTAGATCTTTTAACTTGGCTGTCACTTTAATTGACAAAATACAAAGACGACAATATATAAACTTTTTAACTGAAAATTATTACACAATTTATTACATATTCCACATATTTTCATTGTTTTTTATATGCAAGTTTGTATTCGAAATACTGCTATTTAGAAAAAAAAAATAATAAAAAAGTTATTAAATCTAATATGGACATATGGAGCAATAGAACAAATTTCATATAGAAAAATGAACTGAATAATGAGCAGTTTTCACCGTTAAAGATCAGGAATTTATACCAAAGAATAAATGCATGACTTGGGTTCCAAATCAAAAGTTGTGTCTGCAAATATTCCCTGTTAAACGCATTTAGAAAACTTTACATATTTTAAAGCAAACATACGTTGATTATCCGTTTTTTACATAGCTTTACTGTACCACAAATTGTTAACTTTGTAAAAGAAAAAAAGAAAAAACTTTAAACCCAGTTGCTTAAATGGTGGTTAAAAATAATTTATATTTCATTATTTTAGATTCACATGGAGTATAACAAAGTACATTATGGCAAATAAGATGAAAGCTGAATATAACCCCCGACATAAAATTTGATTTATCTTTTTAAAAGTACACAATACCCTAGGCTCGCCGACGGTCAAATTCCTAACTACTGCAGTGTTTTTATTATTAAAATTTCAATCTGGCACAATGTAGTTTTAGTTTTTTATATTAATTATTATTTTTGGAAATCAGAGTTTAGTTTTCGAAATTCAAAAAAAGCTGTTGAGGTTTTCCACTGTTTGAGGAATTTAATGCGGAAACTCTTAATGCTATGCAATACAGTGCGTTAAGAAATTATAAGACCACAAGCGTATTGGTGCATTTCTGAAGAAGAGAGCATAATATGCAAATTTTTAGTTGCGTATTTAAAATTGATAAGAAAACTCATCCTATACTAATTCCAACTTTTATAATTAAATTAAATTTCATTAAAATTTATTAATTTTTCTGAAAATGAAAGAGTGTGACTGTTAAGAAATTATTAGACCACCTGAGAAAATTAGCATATTATACATAACGTCAAACTCAATATAAAGCGCATGCGTCAGTATTTAGTAAAAGCATTACCTAAGAAGCAAAGGCTTAGGTTTAGAATGTGTTATGTACGATTAATTTGACGATGCCTCGAGGTAAAGAATTATCGGAGTGCGAAGTGAGAAAAGTTTTATTTTATAAAGGTTCTGGTAAATCTGAAAGAGATATTGCGAGGTTAATGAACCGTTCTAAAACTGCCATTCATAATGCCATAATTAGAAAAGATTATTCAAACAAAATAAAACGATCTGGTAGAAAAAATATTTTGACAGCACGTGGTAATAGACAAAATTTTCGACTGTCAACTAAAAATAGCCTTTCAACTCGGGAAATTTCGAAACGTTTCAGCAAGAAAACGTCACATGTAACAGTTTGGAAGAGTGTTAAATTAAATATTAATACGAAATTTATGAAATTGAAGAAAAAACCAAGGTTACTGAAATTCCATCGAGAAGAAAGATTAAAATGTGCTAAAAATGCCATGCCATGAGTGGAAACAAATTATATTTTCTGATGAAAAGAAATTTAACCTTGATGGTCCCGATGGTTACAAACACTATTGGTATGACTTGAGGAAGGAACCAAAAGAATGCTTCAGTCGACAAATGGGTGGAGGATCAATAATGATTTGGGGCGCTTTCAGTTATGAGGGGTTGTGTGATTTACAGCGGATATCGGGTCATATGAACTCTACACAATGTCAGTGTATGCTATATGATCATATGATACCGTTTGGACCTTTAATAGGTGGTGCTAACTGGATGTTTCAACAGGACAATGCTGCTTGTCATACATCTAAATCCACACAGGAGTGGTTTAAAAAAGAAAAAATTAATGTTTTGCCATGGCCAAGTAAAAGTCCAGACTTGAACCCCATGGAAAACCTATGTGGTATATTATCTTGCAAAGTTTATGCTAATAATAAACAATTTTCATCTGCCAATAAACTGGAAGTAGCCATTGTAAAAGAATGGTACAATATTTCTATAACTGAATTAATCACCTGGTTATTTCAATGAAAAATAGAGTGTTTGAAGTCATCAGGAAAAATGGAGGACCAATATCATATTAATTTTTTATACAATTTTGTTTTTTGACAAGTGGTCTTATATTTTCTTAACAGGTTATTTTTCACTTATTTCCAATATGTAAGTAAAATATATGGAAATGTTTACTTTGTGTCATTTCATCCAAATAAATTGAAAATGCATGCAAATAGATATCGTGATGCAAAGAAAAAAACTGTGAAATTTTTTGCAGTTTTGGATGGCGTGACGCAAAAGATAGAATAATTCATTGAAATAAATATATTTCAGTACATAATATAAGCTTAATGAAAGTGATATATTTGACAGCGTATTTGAAAATTAAAAGCAATATTTCAATGTGCACATATACTTTAATATGCAAAACAAAATAATTGCAGAGAAATTTAAAAACAAATCACTTAATGTAACACCACTGCGTTACTGGAATTTCATATAATTTCTTTTAAAACACATGCTTTCATAGTATAAGAGATGTGAATGGTTGGTTGGTTGTTGGGTTTAAGGCCGATTGACTCCGTACGTGTCCTAGGCCTATAGGGGGAATGCCCTCCATGGGGGTCTTTCTAAGGGGTCCTAGCCCGTATTTACGCGAGTTTCGGAGGAAACCATGAGATGTGAATGGAAAGGTATCAATGAGTAAATGCTATATATTATTTTATGTTGAAAATAACGTTTACACTGTAAATATAAATAAAAGGAAAAAGCAAATTCAAATAAGAAAAATCTATGTATAATTTAATTAATATCAAAGCGTCACTGAAAATTTGATATAATTATTTTTAAGACCTGTATTTCTAATTCTTATAGCCATAAAGTACAGTGCTGCGTCACAAACTTTTAACCCGTTAAGGGTTTTTTGTATTGATATCATTACTTTTTGGGGGTTAATGATCAAAACCTAAAATTAAAGGAGCATGGTAATGAGTTATAACACTGTATTAAAAGTGTTGTTTTATAGGTCATACTCGAACAAAATAACAAACTTAATAAAATTTCAAAATTTTATAAAAAGTGATAAAAAAGATGGAAACATGCAACATTACAAAGGCATAATATAGTACATTTTAAAAATGACAAAAATTTCTTATTTATACTTATTTCTTATTATAATTTTTTAGGTATAGATTTGATTTAAAAGAGAAAAATAAATAATAATAGAAAAATCTTTAAAAAGTGAAAATTTTATACTGGTAAATATTTAAGTAGTATAGTTTGTTATGAATATAATTTTAAAAAAATCTTAATCTATTCAAAATTTTATTATAGCTTAACATTTTGTGATTTATGTATTATATATACTAGAAACTTAATGAGCAAATTAATTGTTTTCAAATTCTGTTTTAAGAATTTTTTCAATCCGTAGTTTAAGTGATTTATCACCTAATTTTGAAAAAATTACAAATATTTGCATATGATTATCATATTATTTGTCATTTTTATGAAAATAAAGGAAAAAATTTTTGTTGTTGCAATCACCTTTTAAAATAGAACCAATTTTGAAAGTTAACAACTTATCAGCATGAAAACAATGTAAATACAATGAATATTTTTGATAAACAAATGTCATATAAAATACAAGTACCTAAATAAATAACTCATTTAATATATATATTAAAAAAAGATTTTTTTTTTGTGTTTATTTTTGACGCTTCCCGATAGATGGAGCCAAAACGATTATTTGATATTCAGTATTTCAGATGGAAGCGAAGAAATTCGTCCGTGAAACTGCCGCATCACGGTATTTTCGGAGTAAAAAATAGTTCGACTTTTAAACTGAGTTATAAAAAAAACAAGAGTTTTCCTAGGGAAAAAGGAGATGTCAGGCACATCAGATAAAAGCGATTAATATCATATATAAATTAAACTAAATTCGCTCGAGCCATATTCGAGAAAAAATTCTTACACATATAGTCCGTCCATTTATAACTTAAATGAGCCAATTCATATCTCGAAATATATTGCACGCAGAAATGTAGGGATTTCAGGGTAGGATCAGACAGAAGGTGAAAGTCTATTTTGAAAATATCAGAACATAACCTCCCATATTTCCTGAGATATTAAGTGTCGGCTTTCAGCGGTTTCTTTGATCTTAAAATTCCTGTATATATAAGTGTCGCAGTTTTCGTTCGTTTTTCCGTTTCCACTGAGTGTCGTGGCGTTCGTTTATTTTTGCGCTTGCGTTCATCATCAAGAGTTCATCATTTTTAGCTAATATTGAGACTTTGTTAAAAAAAAAAATGTATATATATATATATATATATATATATATATATCCGTATCGAAATTATTATCCTGGTGCCCAATAGAAAAAGACTGATTCAATACAAAATTAATACAGAAAAAATACACGAAACTTCAGAAAGGAAAAACATTTTTTCTCTAAACATATATTAATGAAATGTTTTAAAATGTCTTCATTACAATATATTAAAATATTCTAATAAATTATTTTAAAAATCCTAACACAAAAATGGTTAAATTATTTTTTAAAATTATTCTTAATTTCACAAATGTAGTGTTTATGGAATATCATAAAAAAAATATTAAATGAGCCATGCGTCAATATTTAAAGCATACATAAACTAGTTTTAATAAGTTTTGAATGAATATTTATGTATTAAATTAACCAACATCATTTGAAACATATTAATGAACACAGTTCTGAATAACATTTAAAGAGATGCATGTAGAATACAGATACAGAAGCATCTTAAGATCTTTGTTAAGAAATGACTGTAACCAATGCTTTTAAATACAGAAAGAATTATCTTCAACCCATTTTTACTTAAGACTGTAATAAATACGCTAGTTAAATAATAATACCCTTTTTATAGAAATAAGAAAAAGACATTCAACTTGAAGATCACAAAGTTTTCAGCTAATTTACAATAACAAAGAAAAAAAAAATTAATATTATACTAGACTAAAACGAGAAATAAATCAAGATCGCGAAAATAAATTACGAAAATCACATGTAGAGATAGGGGGGAAAATTTAGCTTGCTATACGTAAGAAAAGAGAAATGTTTGAAACTAAAATCACATATGTAAAATAGAAATAAAATTCATTTAAAATTTTTTTTTTACATTTATTATGTAAAGCATTAAAGCATACATTTACTTGATGATTTGCTTTATCCTGAAAAAGTCCCAATTTCCACTCAAATGTACATGAACTTTTCTCCCCTTTTCTAAGATTCCTAGTTATTAATCATATTTAAACAGGTCTAGTGTCCTGGGACTTCTACACACAAAAACCTATTTTTACAAAGTAACTGAAAAGACTATATAAACTCAAATATATTTTTCATTTATTGGAAATAAAACTTCAGATCGTTTCTGCTTGAACATTTTTCGTATGATGATAAGTTCTGTTTAAAAAACATAAATAAAAAGTTGAGAAAACAACAGACAAGTGGCAATGTTTTGTGCCTCTAAATTGATAAAATCTAATTAAAAATACCTAGGAATGTGAATGCGATGTTTTAGCTTAATACTCTTGACATAAAATTCACTAACTGAAAAAAATAAAAGTTTTTACCCGTCATATGACTTTAGAAATTAAAGAAATATCCAATTAATGAAATGATATTTGTAATATGATTACTGTATTTAAGTGAAATATTTGAATTGATATATTATCAAAAAGAGTAAAATAATCTTCAGTTTATGATATTTTTAACAAAATGTAAAGTAATCATGTGTATTGCTCATAAAAATTACAAAAGATTTCAAACAGCTGTATACTATTTTCAGAAATACGCGCTCAAATTATTACCAAAACAAGGGGGCGATTCATTATTGATTAACTTCAAAACTAATAAAGAGTAATATTTTACTTACCAGCTAGTCCTTGTTTTGAATTTAACGGACAGCATTTATGAGAAACATGATTTTGTATATTAATTTCAAAATACTACTTTTCACAGATATCCAGTATGCAGTTTATCGTCAATGGATAAAAGTACTATTATACTGTATCAATAATAACTCTTCTTAAAATAGCACATTTTAAAAGAACTCTGAAACAGGTTGATGTTTTCAAACACCAGAAACGTAGAAGTTGTGTTCTAATTCAGCAATGAATAACAGAAAGTAAATCCATGCATTTAAAAATATCTAATTACTTTCTTCTTTTTAAACACGGGCTAGCATATAAACAATATAGTATATATGGTTACTCGAAGGGAGGTAAGTTTGTTGATCTTAATTGAAGCTATACCAAAATAGTAGCGAAGTCTGGACCTGATACTAAAAAGCTGCTCATTCGCCGAATTTCATCGTGTGAATTTTGAGAGGACGCGTGCTCGTGAGTACACTGTAAAAAATCACAGATTGCAGCTGGTAATAGTTATTTTTTTACAGTGTATACTGTAAAAAAATAACTATTACCAGCTGCAATCTGTGATTTATTTTATCCAATCACAGAGAATTTCTAGCAAGAAATTCTCTGTGATTGGATAAAATAAATCACAGATTGCAGCTGGTAATAGGTTTTTTTCTTACAGTGTAGAGCAAACAAACCGGTGTTATATGGGATAGCATGTCGTTGATATACTGATATAATATTTATTTAGTAACTATTTAGCATCGCTATTTTCAAAATCCTTGATGCTGCGCAGATGGACAATTTGCGACGGTCTGGGACACACCTCTAGAGGTGGTCCGGAGACATGCCATCACAATTTTGATCATCCACGGAAGGGAGTCCTTGATATGGAGAAAATGTACAGTCGGTAACAAAAGTGTCCGAACACAAGCAAAAATTCCTGTGGAAAAAAAGTACACTTCATACGGTTTTGTTAAATAAATCCTTATCGAATCATGTGCTTACACTGACTAAGAACAGGATTCGACAAGGATTTATTTAACAAAACCGTATGAAGTGTATTTTTTTTACATAGGAATTTTTGCTAGTGTTCGAACACTTTTGTTACCGACTGTAAATAAATACATAATTCCATAAAATAATTCAAATTTTGAAATTTTATTCGTAAACCTAATTTAGTTATCCCTTCCGTGGAGGATCAAAATTGTGATGGCATGTCTCCGGACCACCTCTAGTAGAGCCCCTAAATAAAATAATAGGCCGGCGCTTTTTTTGCCTCCGAAGAGGACAGCATTCCCGCTTGGCGTCCTTATCGCTTCCCTAATGATTTTAAGAAATCGTGATCTGAAGCTAATCCGGTCAAAATGAGAGCAATAATCAACAATAATATTCCTAAAAACACATTTTTTTTCACAATACCTTCTCAGGATGTCATTTTATTCTGAGGATATCTTATGGATGTACTGGGGTAAGATGTGTTCTTAGGGCGGTTTCTGTTTCTTTTAGAAAATGTCGCCAAAACTCAAATACACAGTAACAGAAGGTCTGTGAATACTTTATATTGACTTCTTGCATGATTATAGCAGTTTATCGCTAAACAAACTTCCATATCATAGTTTACTTAGCTAAAATTATGAACTATAATAAAACAAGTTACTCTAAATTAACGTAAGACGATAAAAAAAAAAAAATGTTTGTCGTTTGTTTATCAGAGAAACGCGCTGGGTACATGTGGCAACCCTAAGGCAACAAAATGCCTGATGCGCCAGCTCGTATATATAGGAGCCTTAACCTCTAGGGGTGTGTCCCAGACCGTCACCAATTCCCATCTGCGCAGCACTAGTGCGACGTAAAACCCAACCATCCATCCTAATTTAGTTGTCAACGGTAATTTACAATTCAATTTTTAAAAACTGATAAAAAACGGATTTATAAATAGTAGATTTATATATAAAGAGTATGAATAATCTCATGAAAAAAAATTTATTAATTATAGTAAAGATATATTAGTATAGTACTCTTTAAAAAACGATTAATTTTACATGATAAGTGGCCAGAACCCGCGTATTCACTTGCGTTTCGGAGAAAACTGAGAACGACTAGGCCGACGAGCGTGACTTGGAATTGAACCCGGCACCAATTCTCTATCAAGAAATTTGTGCATAAAATTTTTTAATACTTTAGGAGATTATATCTGTAAATGATTAAATTATTTTGGTTTTACCAAATTCTTTGAATACCTTTATAATAAATGTTTATTTAATGTAGGCTAACCAGATCAAAGTACCTTTATAATAGAGAAGAATTAAAAATTGCTACAATTATCAAATTATGGATGTATTTTTTCATTCCTAATAAATAAGGACTAAAAATAAAGTGTTATTTATTGATTAATAATTTAGTTTCTACATTTTTTTAAAACTTAGAAAAATGCCTTCAGAAAAAAGGCGTATCCATTTGTCCCCAGAAAATGGAGACGTTTGGTCAGTATAATTTAATGGCATTCTTTCGGCAAATAGGAGTTGATTTTTTTCATTAAAGAACTTCCCATTAATTTAAAGACCTTTACAAAATTGTATCCCCTTAATGCTATTGGCGATTAAAAGTTTTCCAAGATCTTTAAACTAATGGAAAGTTCTTAAACCCGGTATCACTCGCGCGTGGTGACAAAGTCACCCCAGCGGGAAGAATTTAGTTGAATAGTATGCCTGCTTCTAAAAAATTTCCAACATGGCGCTTTTTCTGTCGTGTTGTAAATTGCAACCCTGTAGAGTCCACTGAGCTGAAGAACAACTGGAGCAAATGCTTCCAATACTTTTACACAGTGTTCGTGCGTGCCAGTTTTTCTGCAATCGTTCGCCAGCCTTGCATGGCAAGCAACATTTGTCGGGTCGTCTATTACTTTTATAATCATTAAAGAATTAAAATTTAAAATTGTAATGTCATGTTTAGCATATGGCTGTTCGAACAGACAACCTTTACACAATTCTACTTTGAAATATAAATATATCAAATGCTTTTTGCCATGCAACGCTCGGAAGACAAACCTTCAAAAAACGGCACGCGAAAACCGGTCTAGCATTTCCTCCAGTTGTTCTTCAGCTCAGTGGTAGAGTCTACAAAGAGAGCGACAATTTCGGTGAACAAAATAAAATGCTAAATACACTTGGGTTGGGTTGGGTTAGATAGGGGCGATTAATGTTGCACTAGAACTACGATGTGCGCTACTGGAGACTGTCTGCGGCACACACCTTAAGGATATATATTTTTTATATTGTATATCTTTATATATATAAAAGGCAATGTCTGTGTATCTGTGTGTGGACAGCGTAGCGCAAAGACGGTAGCTCGGACAGCCACGTGTTTCTACATGAAGGGGTCCTCCGAGGGGTCCTTGTGCACCTCAAAGCCCGATTTTCAAATTTTTTATTTGTTTTCTTCTAATTAATTAAAATGTGAAACTATTAACTTCATAATAGCTGTAAATATAACCATTAAAATTTTATCCTTAATTTAATTGTTGCCAAAAAAAATAAATAAATAAATAAATAAATAAATAAAAATACGAGTTCATTTCTTTCTTTCTTTTTTCGACGGAAATATAAATACGTTTAGTTAAACGTGAACAATACAAAAAAAAAAAAAAAAAAAAAAAAAATATATGCATGTAGGGTTACATACAAACGGAACGCTTGTAACTTCGATGACGTAAATTCTGCAATTTTTTTTGCAAATACAGTCGGCAGCAAAAGTATCCGAGCACTAGCAAAAATGCCTATGTAAAAAAAGTACACTGAATGGAGTTTTGCTAAATAAATCCTTATCGAATCCTGTTCTTAGTCAGTCTAAGAACACGATTCGACAAGGAGTTCTTCAACGAAACAGTGTTAATTGTGCACTTTTTACATAGGAATTTTTGCTAGTGCTTGGATACTTTGGCTGGCGACTGCAGGCATACATTTGGAACGCTTGCAAACGACGGCTGAAAACGGCTTTGCAAACGGAAGTGTTTCATTTGTATGTACCCCTTAGATTTTTACTGTCAAGCTGTTATTAAAAAAAAAAAAAAAAAAAAAAAAACATGTAGTTTTAAAAATAGAAAATTTATTTCAAGTACTATTTTAAGCCTTAAAAACACTAAAAATATAGACATAATATGAAGAATTCGTACAAATTGACGAAAAGGTGTCCGATAAAAGTATCGCCAAAATAGGATCCACCCTTTTATACAAGAAATTATATTAAAGAAAAAAAAATCATCACTAATATGGTGACAAAACTTCAAAAGCCGCTAAGGGAGGGATATAATAAAGTTCACTAGCACGGAAATGTTTACATGTTTATGTATTTTTATATATATATATATATACCAATCACTACGTTAATTTATAATACAAATATACGAGCTGCTGTGTGTGATTGTACCTGCACGCTGTCCGGCAGAAATTTTTCATTAATTTAAATTAATATTTAAATAAATAAATAAAAAAAAAGAATACGTTTAATGGGAAAGATATATAACCATAAAAATATTAGTTGTCTAAAATACGGCAGAAATAGTGCTCATAGTATATTGTTACAAAGAATTGATTCTTGGCCTCGCATCATTAGCACTGTTGCAATGAAAGCAGTTTTACAGGCGAAGTGAAAATAAAAGGTCAGTTCATTCATTCACTTTCAGTAGGGTCAGCTTTGGCGACAAACTTGGTGAGTGGGCTACAAAAATTGGTGAGAGGGCAACCAAGTTTGATGAAAAATGGTACTTTGGAATTCCTCAAGTTTCGAAGGTCTCCGACACACGGGAGCACAGATCTCGAGTTTTCCATGGGATTCTCGATTGAATTAATCATCGCAAAAAGTTATAAATAGGAGTGAGTGAATTTATACGAGAGAGAGATCTGAATAACTCTGATTCGAAGTGAGTTATTCAGAGACCCATTCTGAGTGATAGCACTTTAAGGATTAAGCTCTAAGCGAATGAACATTTTTCTTGAGTTTGCGAAGATTTATGATCCGGAGTTTTTAATGTTATTTGCTTTACTCCTGTGGAACAAGTGACTGTTTCTCAGAATGTTCGAGAACATTAATCGAATAGTGACATTTGCTATATGAGTAACAGTTTCAAATGTTTCAGAATAGTCGAAGAATAAGCTTTACTATTGGATTGTTTTCGAGAATATTCATTTAATAATAGTTTTATTGTATGGATTCGAGAAGCTAAAAAAAAATTATATTTAATATCACTGAGGAGATCCCATACCCATACCAAAGCTTTGGCGATAATAGTCGCCAATCGAAATATATTTATTTAAACGTTTCAATTATTCAACTAAAAAGAAATAATTTTAATGTAGTGACTAGCGAAGCAGGCAAAGCCTGCTAGTTTACAAATAAATATACATATGTGGTTGATATTGAGCGGGTATTACGTCACACTAGTGCTGCACTATGGGGAATTATCGACGGTCTGGGACTCACTCCTAAGGGTGGTCCGGAGACAACTGTATCTCAATTTTATCCTCAGCAGAGGGGATGACAACTCCACTCCGTTGACTATCATGAGATATTATTTCGGATGGAAACATAAAGGACATTGTGTACACAAAAGATTTTACGTACATCCACTATTCATGTACAAAACTGTCTTCAATCAACTCGTATATCGAACCTGCAATCTTTCAATTATAAGCTTGATGCTCTATCGACCAAGTTATACATACACGCATACACACAATAATTGGATTATACTTAAATTTCACAAAGGAATTATGCATGTTGTGAGTTTACGTTGTGTTCAAGCAAAACAAGGAAAATGAGGATATTAAAACACAACAATTTACTGAAAATTTATGTTAGAACTTGTTATTCACTAAATTATGTGTTTGGTTATCGTATGTGAAGTGAAAAGAATGCATAGAACATGTGTTCGTCTAAAATACTGGCGACAATTAAATCTTACTCTACCAGCTAGATATTTTTCTCTACAATGAAGTTCCTTGAACATGAAATTTCCTCCAGCAGGTCTAGTTGCGGTTCCTAAATTTGCTCTGAAAAAATTCTCCTAAGAAAACTTCGTTAGCGTCGGAAGTCTCCCTACTTAAATAGGTTAAGGATTCTAAAAAGGGGAGCTGACTCACAACTTAATTTGTTGCCCACTGCTCTTGCCATTTCTCGATTTTTATCGAAAATTTTTTTGAAATTATGGGTGGTTTTTCAATTATTAATTGTTCAAATAGTTCAGAGATAGGATTTTGACCGGTACGATTTTGAAAAAATAGAAAAAGAAGGAACACCACAATTTCGATTTGTGCAACATTTTCGATGTGAGTCGGGCTGTATCTATAGGGGCTCTAAAGTAGGTCGTGCCGGGAGTGAGTGAATTTTACATAGCACTAGTTGTACTCTACGGGCAATTGGAAATGTCTCGGACACATCCTTAAGCGTGGTCGAGAGATATACTATCACAATTTTCATCCTCCACGAAGAGGACAGATCATACTAGATATTCATTTTGAATGATCATCATAAAAAATTTTCAGGTAAAATACTTTCAAATCCAACTACAAGGAAGCCATAATTTCGATAAAACTTGTAATTCTTTTAAAAGTCGTATTTCCACATGGAACTTCCTTTGTAATGTTCTAATTTCATTTAATACCTTCATTTAACCAACAAAACAATACAAACTAAGGAAGCCTTCGTATACTGATTTCGTATGACAGACGGTCATTTCAGAATACTCCTTTAATACTACTCCGTAAATATGATGCATTTATTAAATCTGTTTGCGAAGAAAATGATGACGTAAACTGAGCAGAAGGAACAAATAGCACGAGAGTTTGCTATCTCTGGCGAGTTAGCACACTAATGGCATGAGTCCACTCCAACTGAATTCCAACTTTTCGAGAGTTAGCGCGCGCCTTCCACCGGATTAATGAAAAAATCAACTCCTATATGCCGAAAGAATAGCAAATAAATGATTTTAAAATGTTATAAAGCATCCTGAATCTTGCCCTTAAATTGCATTTATAGCTTTTTATTTATTATATATATATACATATGTATATATATATATATATATACATATGTATATATATATATATATATATATATATATTTATTTATTTATTTTGGCTAAAATATGAAATTTTATTAATAAGTAAACATTTGTTTACAATGTTACTTTCCTTGAAAATTAAAATAATTGAAAATAGTTTAGTAAAACATAGGTAAAAACATAACACATTATTAATGTAATTAAAGGGAAATATCAGAATGTTTGTTTTGAACTGTGGCGCCACCTGAAGCCGTTTTCATGCATAACAGAAGAAAGTTTTTTCAAAGGAAAACTGTTGAATGAACAGGTCTTTAGTATCACATGTAGGTCTAGGGCTGGACTCCGCTAAACATATAGTCGGCAGCAAAATTATTGAAGCGCTATAATTCTTATTTAAAAGATGGACACCTAGTACTGCTTTGTTAAGTAAATATTTAATCTTAGTCTTATGCTGTTTATAAAAGACTAACTTGATGATAAAAATTAGCGACCAAACTAAATAATTTTGCTGCCAAATGTACAGTCGGAGAAAAAAAAATGCAACACCCGCTGTAATTTCGTTATTAATTGACGCAGGAACATCTAATAGACATAATGCAACAGGAAATTAAATGCACTTTCTGAAAATGTCGTCGAATTTCGAATTAGGGGTCATCTACATATTGAAATGAGCGCCAACTTTGATTTTTTCAATAGCAACACCAAATTTCAACTTCATATTCGAATTTCTGAGAGTCAGGCAGTGCGGAAAAGTATACTGTTTGTATACTTTATCTGTAGTATATATAGAGTTATAATCAAAAATGTGTTAGGGGGTTATGAGTAAATGTAGAAAAATAAAATTAAGATCCTATAAGAAACAGATAAAATTTTAATGTTTCAAAAAGGAAATCTTTCAGGTAAAAATGAATTATAAAAATTAAGGACTTAACTAACAAAGTTAACTTAACTGACTTAACAAAGTTAATAAATTAACTTTGGTATTTTTTAAGATTTGATTCGTTATCTCATGCAAAACTTTATAAGAGACGGCCTCCTAAACCACTCCAAAAGAAAGATTTATTCATATCTCGAAAACTAATAACTGGAATGAGCTGCAAATTTGCATACCCATATTTTTCAGCATTAGGATTAATTTTATGTAAAAATTAATATAGGTCATAATTCATAATTTTTATGAATATGAATTTATTAATATTTTTCAGAATTAAAAATATTTTTCAGAATCAAAAGTAATGATGGATTATGTTTGGGTTTCTTCACTGTCTCTTGTAAAAAAAAAAATTATATCGTTCGTGTTATTTTTTGTGAAGTTATTAATAAAAGTTTAAAATATGAATTTAACATTAGCACCTTCAAACTTTGAACGCTTATAACTCTGTGAAAAAATAAGTAAAATATACAACCAATATACTTTTTCGCGTTGTCGTGATCCCGGGAATTCAAATATAAAATAAAAATGGGACATTACCATTGAAAAAATCAATGTTGGTGCGCGTTTTAATATGTAGACGACCCCCAATTTAAAATTTCAGTTCATTTTCTGAAACTACTCACAATTATCCGTCGAATGATACCTATTACATTTTTCTACATCGATTAGCAACGAAGTTAAGTTGAGTGTTGCGTTTTTTTTTCTCCGACTGTACATCAATGTGTAAAATACACAAACCAACTAAAGCTTTGAATTAAATAGTTTTAACGTCTCACTGAAGCTACATAATCATAATGAGCAATTGGCGACCTTCTGGGATTCACCCGTAGAAATGTTCTATAGACATGCCATGAAGATTTTGATCCTGTAAAAACGAGGGACCGTCCTTAAGGTGTGTCCAAAACTATCGCCAATGGAAAAAATCCGTTTGCGGGTTCGAGGCTAAATTACACTCAACATGTGATTTCTGATTCCTTATTTCCCTGGAGCCGCAGTAGCTCAGTCATTAGAGTGTTGCGCTCGTAGTTAGAAGATTGCGGGTTCGATCATTGAGTACTGATTGGAAGTAGTAGTACGGATTCCCAATACTAGCTGCGGGGAAAAATTCTGTTTTTGGACGAATCACTTCGGTTTTAAGATGAATGTTGGTGCCTCCTTTTTGCAATAATTGCTTTGGTGGACGTGGAAGCCTGCTTTGGAGGAAATTTGCTTTGGTGGAAGTGAAATATTGGTTTTGGTTGAATTGTTGTTTTGGTGGCACGTGATGTTCGGGAAGAAATAGGTTACTAGTCCGGGATCTATTCTAATATGTACTCAATTGGTTCGATACTCCAGCCGACCAAAGCCCATCGTGTGTACTAATAGTGGCAGGTGTACGTGAAATCCGTCGTGGCCGTAATGTTCTCCATGTTCCCATCCAAATTATGCCTCTGGGGTTCACCTAAGCGTGGAAGCCATCCCCTCCACGGAGGTTCAAAATTGTGATGGCATGTCGCTGGACCATCCTTAGAGTGCGTCTCAGATCGTCGCCAATTACCCACAGCGCTGTACGAGTGCGATATTAAACCCAACCAACCAACCTTATTTCCCTGTGAATTTCCCTATGGGATAGAAAAATTTCCCTATAGAGTACAAACATTCTCTATAGAGACATAAACATTATAATATTGCATTTTTCCCTGCAATGATCACGTGTCAAATGTTTTATCCTATAACACGGAAAAAATCCTTTGTCCATAGTGTAACACCACGGATTAAAAGAGTATAGGATGTATTACGAATGTTACGGGAAAGTAGTAATTTTCATCTTACAAATAGAGGGCGATGAGATCTCAAACATCCATCAATCAGCGCGTCTTTTTACATTTCTGGCTGTTTGGTCGCGGAAATCAGACGATGACTAAAGTCGAAGGCGGAGTTTCGCTTTCTTCCGATAAGTTTCAAAGATACTACACCAGGCGGCGATCGAATCGCTTTCCTACACTCGGCTGAATTAATGCGGAAAAGAAAGCTCCGGTTTTCGCGCTCGCTGCCTTATCTCGTTTTAATTCCTATACAATCTTCTTCCGTGTGTAACACTAATGAGATATAAAACACTCTCACATACCCCTCTCTATCAAGGAGAGAGCTTTCCAATTTCGGTAACCCACAGAATTATTAAATTCATGAAACATGGAAGACATGGTGGATTCTGCGTGCATTAATCATTTTTAATCACGCATTTTTCACACGAACAGATAAGTTGAGGTTGAGAGGGTTTTACGTTACACTAGTGCTACACTATGGGCAATTTTCGACGGTATGGAACTCATCCATATGGGTGGTTCTGAACAGACAAATGGGACACTTCCATAAGCTACATGGTACCCAAAATGAGATTACAGTTTCTGTAGGGGCATTGACTGCAAGCTTCTCGAGCTTTAGGGTTTTCACAATTGATCGTCATATTTTATTAAATCTATCTTTTCTTTTGGCATCACTTCAGCTTTGTTATTTTTCACAAATTTGAACATCAAGCGATATTTTCTTAAAAGTGGGTGTTAAATATTAAACTTCTACATTTAGAAAATATACATTTATAACACATACATTACAATTTAAGCCAATAAATGGCAAATTTTTAATAACAGTAGAAAAAGAGAAGAACGACAACTTGGAATTCTTGTTTGTGCTTCAACAATAATGCCCTATGTCACCACACTGCTAATCGCCTTCGAGTGTAGGAGAGCAGGTTCTATTCCTGTGCAGGTCCTGGGTGTTTTTCCAATTCTTCGTATTGTAATTCTGTCATGTGCTATCTGTCTTCATCTGACGAAGATTTACAAGCGAAGTCAAGCATACAAATCTGATGTATAACAAGAATGCACATAATGATATATTGTAAACATTATGAAAAAAAATTCATTTCTTAAAAAAATAGCTCTGAATATTTTAAATATACTTTTATCAATTCAGTAATTTTTAAAACTACAATAAATTTACTAAAATACATTACATTTTAAAGAAATACTTTATTTAATAACCTATTACTTCTCCATGAAATTAAAAAATATTAGTGTTCCGATCAAAGATGCTGTTTATATAGAATATACATACAAACACAACATGCTGAAGTTCTTGGGTTCCCTTTGTTGCCCGTAGTAGTGGTACTTACAGTCGGCAGCAAAAGTATCCGTGAATCATGTTCTTAGTCTGACTAAGAATATGACTCGACAAGAATTTATTTAACAAAGTGTTATTTAATTAAGTGTACTCTTTTAAACAGAAATTATTGTTAGTGCTCGAATAATTTTGCTAGGAGTTGATCCAAGCCATTTCCATCATTGCATAAAACAATAGGTGCCACCACATGTTTTCTGTCTCTGTCGCATAAGAAAAGCAAATGCAGCATATGAGCTTTATCGATTGCTCCTATTTGCTCTTTGTATTCTTTTACAATATTAACAGCTGGTATATCCAACTTAGTGTCACCCTTCCGTCCTCTTTTAACTATGAAGGTTCTATTTCCACGGTAATTTGATAACATATTAATACATTTTTTATCTTTCCACTTGAAATAAGCAATTCCTTAATCATTTATCCAATAATCAGTCTCCACGCTGTAAAACAAACTAAAGCATTGCTTAAAATTATCTAAATCTATAAAATAAATTTCGCTTATAAATAAACATAACATTTTTTTGAAATAAATATGTAAAAATCAAACATAAATATTTTCAAAATAAAATTTTGATTTCATTTACCATCTGTTATGACAATACAAGGTACTAGTAGAAGGGTAAAAGTACCAGTCAATAAAATAGTTTGTTTGTATTATAGAAATATGCATAAATATATTTTAATTCGAACAACTTCATTTATAAAGTACTATCAAACAATAAAAAAATATATTTGTGACTTACCTTCATTTTATGAATTTCTATCTATATATTAATAGGCAAGCATAAAATTTGTAGTCTCTTAACATATTAATTATGGGAGTAGAGGGTTGAAAATGGTATCATTCGAAAGGTATGGTTAGCCGGAAGGTGCGAATACAAATATTATTTTCTTACGATATTTAAACATACATTTAATTTTTATGCATTTTTCCCTTTTATACACGTATTCCTTTACATTAAAAAATACCTAAAAGTAGAAAGTTGTTAAATCTGGCAATTTCATAAAGCTCAAATAAAACCATAGACACAGTAATAACAGGAGACTTGGCGTTGGAATATTAAAACTCGAATAAACGACTACGTCAGAAACGCCAAAGAAAAATATTGGAAATGCATACAGCTGTTTCAGCAGCTTTAAGCGTGCCGTCCTTTTTGCTCTGAAGACGGCACGCTTAAAGCTGCTGAAACAGCTGTATGCATTTCCAATATTTTTCTTTGGCGTTTCTGACGTAGTCGTTTATTCGAGTTTTCATAGACACAGTAATTTGTATAATGTAGCATCACTATACGCAAGCGAAGTGATGACGTCACTGTCTGTCCATGGAGTCATGAAAAAGATTTTCTATATTAATCGTCCATTGGATTTTTTGTAAAAAATTATTAAAAAATAACGGAAATTATCTGCCGATTTTAATTCCGATATTTGGGTATAGTTATATATAAGTTACTGTCTACATGTGTTTGATTGAGTTATACAAAAAATAAATTGATAAAATTTTAATTTAAAATCACAAAACTCCAGAAAAAAAAATGGCAAACTTCCAGTTTCGAATGTAAACATAAACATTTCATTTCAAAGGGTGATATTTAAACAATAAATATTCAACTAATATACTAAATAAAAGGAAAATGGATTTGTTACTAACTGCTGCATGTATAAGTAGACGATACGGAAAAAATTCCGATTTCCGTTTTTTTCTGAATTTACATGTTTTGAGCTTTCTTTACGTTTCAATTAACTGAAATTGGCTACTTATTTTTTTAAAAAGTGTCTTTATTGCTAGCTTTTGTGGGTAGAAGAAGCAAGTAGAAGATACATAAAAACTTTTGATTTCCGGTTTTCGATGCATTTACACGTTTTAAAATTTTCTTGCATTTTAATTAAGTGAAATTGACTACTTATTTTTGTTTTTTAAAAAGTGGATTTATTATTCTTTCCTCTGCATATATAAGTAGAAAATATAAGATTCAGAAAAGTTTTAGATTTTCGGTGTTCGATAAAGTTACACGTTTTGAAATTTCCCGAACTCAATTCGACCATTTTTGAAAAATATCTTTTTTTTTTTTTTTTGTTCAAACACTGTACTTTATGAACCAATCGAATTAATTTAACAGAATTTGATACTTGGTTGGGCCTTGGTTTGACATGGTACCTATTAGCTTCTGGGCTGTATCACACAACAAGGGGGGTTTTCACGTTGCGATTTTCTCTCATTTCAGGAAATGCTAACATCTACAGAGAGAAATAGTTATATTAAGTAAAACTCTGCTGATTCAGTTAGAGTGAATATCGGCAAACAATTGCCTAAGCTGTGTTGTAATTGCATTCCGTTTAGGACAAGGCAATAACTTTGCTTTGCCAAGCTTTGCAAAAAAAAAAATGGTCGAGTTTCGACTACTGGGCGATACTAGTATAAATAAATGCAAACGCAAGTGATGAGCTCATACAATGGCGTTTTGATAAAGAAAAAAGATGCTAAAAGATACCACCTTGAACGAATATAATTTCATGGAACCACTAATGCCATCTAGTGAGTATAAAAAAGGATATATAGCTTTGATGCGTATAAGCATAGACGGCATTCCTACGTCACAATGGATTTTATTCAATTGATTCTAAATTGTATTTGAAGTACTGTCGGTAGATAAAGCGTTATGTAACACAATTGTATAAAACACTCTGCATTATGATTTCCAAATTATGTAATAGCCCTAGTAGCACAGCAATATTAATCCTAAGCCGTTCAGTATCATCCTTAATCGATGAGCGTCGATGAAGATAAACGATTTTACCAATCTTGTTCAAAACTGCCGGACTTTTTCGAATTTTTTGAAAAATTTGACTTTTGCTTTTAAATTTAATTTTCGAAACATAGAAGACAAAAAACAATTTTAACAACATTATAAATACTATATTCGGTATACAATAAACTGTAATTGGCGATAATGGTAAAAAAAAAAAGCAGGCCTTATAATATTGGGCGTTATTACTGTACTACTTGGGATGACAAAAATTATTGTAACTAAAAATCTCCAAACTCTCAAATACATAAAATAATGTAGTACTGACCAATGTTTTGGTAGACCCAATAAGGTTCCATTGGTAGTCACACTGAATAGACAACTGTTAAATTCATTTGCCCTGCATGAGGGCAACTCCTCCAAAGTCACCCCTAATATACAGAACGGTTTGGTCACTACGAGTATTGAACCGCAATCCTCCATTAAAAAAAGGATTTAACAATTTATAATAAACATAAATATGACTGCAACGATGGAAAACGTTCAATACATCCATGAGGGCGGTACACAAGTTTATTATATACCAAAAGAAATCCGCGGTGGACTTTAAGTATGTTTATCGGCGTATTTGGTAGGTTGATCATTAATTAAAATCATTATTACTGTCTTGAATTCTTCAAGTACCTTCACCTTTCTCGAGTTACGAGTAAGCTGTTTTACGTAGCTTTTAAATTAAACTGCATCTGGATGATTTATGTTTAATGAAATGCTTCTTCAACATTTAACAACTTGATTTTCTTGCAAATTACTAATACGCAAATGTGTTGCATGATGTAGTTTGAAGCAAAATCTGCATATATGACGGAGAAAAGTTTCTGTTGATTCTGTTCTTTATATGATGCTGTTAATAAAGAATGTTATAATCATCTCAATCTCCTTTTAAAGCTTTCTTATAGTAAATATGTATTTTATGTTTTAAGTTTTATAAGTTTTAACGGCATAAAGTGATATGCCATTTTATCTACAGTTTTTAAATAAAAATAGAAAAGATTAGCATCTGATATAATAATAGTATTCCATTGCACATCTCGTATATTGGTTTAATACACAAATCAGCGCTCGCCTTGTTTAACTAGTTTTGCCAAAAGTCTTTAAATAACTGGTTAAAGTTGAAAGCCGAAAGAATAATCGAATTTGAATGCATCACTGGCAGTGATGCACTGAGTTCTGTCCTCTTTCGAGAAATGTGCGAAAAGACCTACAACTAGTCTCCCAGTTAATCTGTTACACACCATCAAATGGCCGACTTTGCGAGTATAATTCTGAAAATACTTACCAAAGTGGTAGAATGGAGAATCAAAATTGAAAGTATTGTCTTCGGAGGCTTCCAGAGCGATTGCGTAGCTTTAGTAAAAATTTAAGTAAATTCAACCTTAACCATTTACAATATAGATAAATTTACTTGTTAGCAGCAATATACGCACATGTCAAATGCTTTTATGGAATGATTTTTCTTAATTGCAGCTATCCTTCTTACATACAAAGTGTGTTTAAAAAGTAAAAGAAATTAATGAAAAACTCAAAAATAAAATAGATTTATTAACATATTTACACTTATCTTGAAGCCCAAATACTGCATCCCTTTAAAATAATCACCATCATTTCTTACACAGTTGTCCCTTCTTTACGCCAGATTAGAAACAAAATATTAGTCACTAACGAAATATAGTTAGGAAGATCAGTAGTAGCCATCTTAATTTCTTTAAATTTTCAAATTTCTCTTCTTTCAATTCCTTTCTTAGCATGCGGGTTCGGTACTCGAGCCGGCCAAAGACCGTCGTATCCACCAATGGTGGCTGGTGCAAGTAAAATCTGTCGTGGCCACAATGTCCTCCATGTTCCCATCAAAATTATACCTTTGGGGGTCACCGGAACGTGAGAGCCATCCCTTCCGTGGATGTCATATCTCCGGACCAACTCTAGGGGTATCCCAGACCGTCGCCAATTGTCCATTGTGTAGCACTAGTGCGACGTAAAACACAACGAACCAACCAAGCTCTCTTACCATGCCAAAAATATAAATAAATTCCAGAGGGCTCAGGTTGAAATTAATTGGGATGGATGGATGATTGGGTTTTACGTCGCACTAGTGCTGCGCAGATGCGGGCAATTGGGGACGGTCTGGGACACACCCCTAGAGGTGGTCCGGAGACATGCCATCACAATTTTGATCCTCCACGGAAAGGATGGTTCTCCCGCTTCGGTGACCCCCAGAGGTATAGTTTTTGATGGGACATTGCGGCATTGCGGCCACGACTAGTGTTGCAAAGGCTGGAAAAAACCCGTTTCTTCCCCGGAAATAAACCGGGTTTTTTGGGAAGGAAATTTTGAAAATTCCTGGGACTTTTGAAATTTTTGGGAGTTTTGAAATAACTTGATGCATGGACACATTTTTTTTCTTTTTTTTTTTTAAGGATTTCCTATTTAGCATTTTTAACTGTAACTGTGAAAAGCAAGTCAACTCTTCTTTCTTTTGCAGATACAAAGTCAGCTTTTGTTATTATTATTATTTTATAAATAGTAATTAAAATAGAAAGACTATTTCTAATAAATTTCAAAATAAAATATTTCTTCAATGCTATTGTGTATTCATAAAGTGAATAATTTAAGTATACTCAAATAATACACAGCAATAATATATAAATATACATATTTATTTTAAAAATACAAAGGAAAATATTTTTTTAAGCGCAGAAATGAATATTCATCATTGTTTATTTTTGATTTTGTTAAATACTGATGTAATAGTAATTTGTCTTAAATTTTTATTTTTATTTTATTTTTATTTTATTATTATTATTATTATTTTTATTTATTTATTTATTTTATTTTATTTTTTGTCTACATTGAAAATTTAATCGCAGATTAAAGAGAGTTGACAGTTGACGGTACTTGTTTGTGAAACATTTAAAATGAATATTTATTGAAAAACCTTAAAAATAAAATAAAATAAAATAAAAAAGAATCATTCAAAATTAATACACTTAAAATGATAAGTAATCTTTTAAAGATCTTTCTGATCAATTAAAATATATTTTTAATACATAATTTAAATTTATTTTCTTTGCCAGAAGTAATTTGAAACAAGAAAGAGTACGCATTGATTAGTAACACTTTCCAACTGTACGTAATTGTTGTACCGAATAACTTTTATTATTCTTTCCCTACGTTATCACACAACAGACAGAAGGATTGAAAAATATACAGATAGATTAACTGATTTTAAAATTACTCTTAGGCATTTTGGAAAGTGTTAAAAAGGCTTAACGCAAAAGAAAATGCTGCCATTAGATTGTAATTACAGTTTTTAATCTCTCTGAATATTTTAGTGTAGCCCTGAAAATCAGAAAGTTAATCATATCATATTCTATACAAAACATTGTTTTAGAATATAAACAATACATTTCAATATTTTTATGATTTTTTTAGTAGAAAGATTTTTAAATATAACTTTCAAAAAATTCTGTCCTAAAGCGTAATGCATTGGCTTTTTTTTTTTTTTTTTTTTTTTTGTTGTTGTTGTCCCTGTAAACAAACTAGTTGTACAGGACCTATTAATGTCATTTTAAATGGGGAACATTCTATAAGGAAAATATTTATAAAAATAACACTCATAGAACACAATGCTTTCAAATGATTTTGGGTGTCCCTGTGCACAAACCAGAAGAGATATTCACTCCATTTTCAATAGGGAACATGCGATAGTGAACTTCAATAAAATATATCAGTTTCGAGAAATTTCATAGATATTTACAGGAGTTAGAGCGCGGGCAGACAGATAGACAGACAGATGGATAGATACATAAACTGAAATCATATTCACACTTAAAAATGTTAAAAAGTGTTAAAAACGCTTAACGTAAACGAAAGTACAATTCTAGCAGTTTTTTATTAATAGCTTTTAATATAAATGGATATTTTTGTGTCACCCTGTAAATCTAATGCTAATAATGCTACATTCTATGCAAAGAATTTTTTTGTGCATATATTTAAATTCCCTAAACATATTTCAATTTCCTAAAACTTCGTGGAAAGTAAATTTATTAAATTTGATTTATAGAAATATCTTTCATAGAACGCAATGCTTTGGAATAACTTTGAGTGTCCCTGTATATAAATCGGTGGTGGTATTTCCTCCATTTTATACAGGACACATCCAATAATGAATTGAGAATAACATATTTCAATTTCATTAAGGTATGTCTACAGTAAAGGTATGAAAATATGATTTATAGAAATAAATCTCATAGAACACAATGCTTTGAAATACTTTCGGGTGTCCCTGATGTACACAAACCAGTAGAGGTATAAACTCCATTTTCAATAGGGAACATCCGATAGTGAACTTGAATAACATATATCAGTTTCAAGAAATTCCATAAATATTTAAGGGAGTTAGAGCTCGGATAGACAGACAGGCAGACAGACAGACGGGCATGCAGATACACAAAACTGAAACCATATTCACACTTAAGAAATGCTATAAAGGGTTAAAAACGCTTAACGTAAACGAAAGTACAATTCTAGCATATTTTTATGAATACCTCTTAATATAATTCGATATTTTTGTGCTACCCTGTAAATCTAATGCTAATCCTGCTATATTCTATGCAAAGCACTCTTTTGCGCATATAAATAACATATTTCAATTTCCTAAAATTTCATGGAAAGTAAAGTTATTAAAATTTGTTTTATAGAAATATCTCTCATAGAACGCAATGCTTTGAAATATTTTGAGTGTCCCTATACATAAACCGATGGTGATATTCTCCTCCATTTTATATAGGAAACATTCAATAGTGAACTTGAACAACATATTTCAATTTCATTAAGATATGTCTACAGTAAAGGTGTGAAAATATGGTTTATAGAAATACCTGTCATAGAACACTATGCATTGAATTACTCTCGGGTGTCCCTGTACACTAACCAGTAGACGTATAAACTCCATTTTCAATAGGGAACATCCGATAGTGAACTTGAATAACATATATCAGTTTCAAGAAATTCCATTGATATTTACGGGAGTTAGAGCACGGACAGACAGACAGGCAGATACACAAAACTGAAATCATACTCACACTTAAAAAATGTTAGAAAGTGTTAACCCCTTAACGTGAGCTGTCCTCGCTGCGAGGACGCAAAATTTAAGATACAGCTGCAAAAATTCATCCCTGAAATTTTTTAGCAAAAATTCACGTTTATAACATATCAGAAAATGCCGGTTTTTTAAACCTTAAAATTTAATTTTTTTTTTTTTTTTTTTTTTTTTTTTAAATTTAGTTCATGAATTCCGGTGGCAGTATAATTTAAATCTTTCAAATTGTCTTGCGCCGCAAAGGGTTAAAAACGCTTAACGTAAACGAAACTACAATTCTAGCAATTTTTTATTAATAGCTCTTAACATAAATGGATATTTTTGTGTCACCCTGTAAATCTAATGCTAATCATGCTACATTCTATTTAAAGAAATTTTTTGTGCATTTAAATAACATATTTCAATTTCCTAAAACTTCGTGGAAATTAAAGTTATTAAATTTGATATATAGAAATATCTCTCATAAAACGCAATGCTTTGGAATAACTTTGAGTGTCCCTGTATATAAATCGGTGGTGGTATTTCCTCCATTTTATACAGGACACATCCAATAGTGAATTTGAATAACATATTTCAATTTCATTAAGATATGTCTACAGTAAAACATGATTTAACGAATTACATTAAAATATGATTTATACAAATACCTCTCAGAGAACACAATGCTTTGAAATTTTGTCAGTAGAGGTATAAACTCCATTTTCAATAGAGCTTTGAAATATCCAGAGGTATTTTATCAGTCAAAATTTAGGAATGATTTTTGCAATAAAGGTGGATGAAAATTTTCGGATATATATATATATATATATATATATATATATATATATATAATATCAAATTAAAAGAAAAAAAAAAAAACTCATTGAAATGTCAAGCAACTGATTATAAAAATTACATTTTAGAATATAAATAAAATATAAAAATTCAAAACTTATCCTACTTCCTTTAATATATATTTTCGAGCAATAAATATGCACGCACAATTGCAGCATTTTATAAATTTATCAACATTATCCGTCTTTCTATTCTATTATTATTATCGAGTTTCAACAACTCTAATGACTAATGCTAGATTTTTTTTCAGAATAAAACATCTCTGTTCGAGAACATGGTTGATCTAGATAAATAACTATATCAGTGGTTTTAACGTCGCAGTACAGCTACCACTGTGCAATTGGCTACGGTCTGGGAATTACTCCTAGGAGTGATCTAGAGATTTGCAATTATAATTTTGTACTCTGCGGAGGGAGTGGATCCCCTAATCAGGTAACAACCCCAGAGGTATTATTTAGAATATTAAGAATAGTGCAACCACGACGGAATTTACTTGCACCAGCCACCATAATGTCTTTGGCCAGCTCGAGTATCGAAAGCGCAAACTTCCATTTACTTATTTTCAAGACTAAGGCTTAACTGGGTAAATGAGGAGAGTAGGTATAATAGTCCCCCATTTTTTACTAAAACTTGTCTGACAGATATTGCTGTAGCACTGTCGGGGGTGAAGAGGGATATGTGTAAGATTTTCTTATGCAAAACCAAATCGAATGTTGGTTCTCTGCTCTTCATGATTGAGGTTGAGTGAGTATAATGTAAACTAGAGTTACACTTCAGGTCCATTGGAGAAAGTTTGAAAATCTCCCTAAGGGGCGATCCGAAGATACGCCATCACAATCTCGACCATCCGTGTGGACTACTTTCTTCTTCACGATTTCAGGAGTCAAGCTGATGAACGTAACATTAACAAGTAAAACCAATTATTTCACATCCAATCACACTAAAAGTTACATATTGGATTTGTTTTTCTATTTTATACTATTGCAGAAACGTCTGTGGAAGCCTCCATGTAAAAACTTAAAAAGGTTTTTGGTTCTGTCTGTTTATCTGTCTGTCTGTATGTATATTTCGCGATAGCGGCCCCAAAAATCACCCAATTGATTTCTAAATTGGAACACGTGTTCATGCATTACACGAAATTTGCTGTATAGTTTTGGATGTATATTGTATTTGTGTGCTGGGTAACTGCAATATTTTTCTTATCATTACGGCCTACGGACAGAATTTCTCTCATTTGCGATAACGGCCTAAAAATTCACATGATTAGATTGCAAATTTTAACACATGTTTAAGCTCTATGGTGTATAGCTTACAGGGACACACGAAATGTTTTCTTATTATTACGGCCTATGAACAGAATTTCGTTTAAACGCATTTTAAAATAGTTCCACTGCATTCAACCAAAGGAAATTAACATACATTATTGTGATACTTAAAAGCATGTTTCTTGTAAAAAAATACACTTAATAACACAGGCCTGTGATGAAAAAAATACAAGAGGATTGATAGCAGAACTTTGTGTACTTTTTGGGTTCTGGTTAAAAAAAAATATCATGAAAAAGTTCTATCACGTCACATTTTTTCTGAAAAATTCAATTTAACTTTTTTTTTAACATAATAAATAATATTTGCTCTTCTTGGTCGGTCATTTGTTTTATGTAAGTTACCTTAATAAAAACAAGTAAAATGGTATGTTGGAGTTCTTCTAGAAACTGCACCATAATTTGATGTAAAAAGCTTAAACTCATGGAGACATTTTGCTTTTTTCTCGACCAGAGGTGGCTCATACGATCTGGCAACAGTGGTTTTCATCCATTTAAAAGTATAAAAAATAAATCGATTGCCGAAAAATCAATTTGCTGCACCAAGAATGCTTAAAAACTACTGTTGATAGATAGTACATGCAAAATTGTTCGAGAGAATTCCTTTTCAAATAAGAATTTAGCAAAGATTTTTCTTGTATTTTTCAAAACTTCAATTTCGCAAGCCTGTGTAATAACCGTAGAAAAATATTCCAAAAATGTCACCTAATCATCCAAATGATGTCAAATTTCGAACAATTTTTTATGAGCTTCACAGAATAAGTTGTATAGTTTTTACTGGTGTATATAAGGTTTATGGCACGTTTACAGGGACACAGAAAATAATTTCGTAACATTAGAGCCGAACAGGTTTTTATTTAAACGTATTTTTAACAAGTTTATACTGCATTCAAAATAATAGACTTAACAAACATTAATACTCTCTAAAATTCCTGGAGTGAGAATCTCATTGTTTAAAAAAGTGACCACTAATTTGACACCAATTAAAGTGAGAAAATTCTATTATCGCTCTTGTAAACGTGACATTTCTCACTTTTCTCAAGAGTGACGGGTAGTCACTCTGTCACAAACAGTGAGATCATCACCTATTGCAAGGTCAACCTTCTGAAAATTGAAAAACTGCTGCCGCCATCTATTAATCATACTTCGAACGAAATATGAAAAATAATTTCTGGTCGATCTCATGCATGTGATTTGTTTAACAGAACTTATTGAAAATATTTGAGAATTAAAAAGAAAAATAATTATGTTAAATAATATTTTGGTAAATATAATTTTTTATATGATTGATAAAATCGAAGTTTTATTAGTGAAAAATCGAAAATCATAAGAAAGATATTAAAATTCGTGAGAGAAAGCAAGTAGTTTTATTCAAAAATATAATAATATAAAAGAAAATATCAGTGCAAATATTTAATGCATAACGCTTTAAAATCTATAGAAATTTATATTTTTATTATATTCATTGATACTTAACACATGTGAAGTATTCAAAAAGTTGGCTATAATATATTACTAATAATTAAAATTATCAACAAGATTTATACTCCTGAACAGACGAGTTTTTCAACAAACTCTGTAGATTTGTGTACAAATATTTAACTATTTTTTTAAGCATGCACACTCATGTAACTTCTGTTTTCTTCTAAGCTACTTTAAAAACAACTATTTGTCTACGGGAATTTCTTTTCAAGTATACATTTTGATTTTAAAATAATTCTAATTTTAGTAATTTAAATTAATTCTAATTTTAAATTTAAAATATTCGTTAGAATTCTGCAATTTTCTTGATAAATGCAGTAAAGTTTAGAAATATGATCAATCTCTTTTGTGAATGATTTACCACTGTTAATTAAGCGACTTGTGTATGTGCTCAGTGGCTCAATGGTAAGAGACTCGCCTGCCACGGGGACGGCCTCGGTTCGATTCCCGACAGATCTTAACTCTATTCTTTCCGCCGTTCAACTAGCGTCAATGCGAAAAAAAATATCGTCTAATGTATCCGAATTTGTTTAGGGGAAAAAAACAGTCAAATGATTTGAATAACTCGGAATATTATCACTCTTAACGGAGAGTGAAAAGTCTTACTATTTCGAAAAGAGACTTTTCACTCTTTAGAGGTTGGCTCTATTTTGGCATGTTTAAAGAGTGATATGCCACTCTTTTAGAGTCAGATCTCACTCTTCACATTGTAAAGAGTAAGATGCTTAAAAGCATGTTTTCTTTAGGGAAAAAAAAGTGTGCACAGACTAAATAATTTATTTACAGTACCACACAAAATAATACCGATGACATTCTGTAATTATCTTAATGATGCCAAACTTGATTCAAATATTAATGAGTTAGAAGGAATTAGTTGTATAGTTTTTACTGGTGGATATAGTAACAATGGTTCTTATACAAAGACGCACACACACACACACAAAAATATATATATATTGTTGCGTACTTGGGGGTTCGTGAGTTGTCGGAGAATGAAAGGCCAAACGTACAAAAATTCAGTAATTTATTCACAGAAAGTTCCAGAAAAATACAGGTCAATAAACCAATTATCAGCTTCAATTCAAGCAGTAACCACAGCTTAAACAACAGCTGTCAATAGCAAATCCACAGTACAAACTGTATAACAATAACACTTGAAGCAAGTCTCTCTCAAAGAGGCTTAAGAGCAATGCAAGCACTAGCGAAGCTGGCTGAGATCTGAACTGAACTGACTGCCTTGGCGAGGAAGCGCTCCTTATATGCTGTTCCATGGAACCCAGATTTTTCGAGAAAACTCTAGAAAGTGGTCAACCAATCAACTTACAGCTTCCATATTTGGTATATCCCATATAAGGATTTTCTCGCCAAGGTCGCCAAAAAATCGCCAATGTGGGAAAAAGTCGCCAAATTTGGCGCCAAATCCATTACCTGCATTACTGGGGCTTTCTAATGCGTTTCTAAGGGAAAATAAGGCTATTTCAACGCTAAAACGACTAGAAATACACAAAATTAGCACTTTATCAACTTACTAAGCCTCTTTGAAAGAATTTATACAAAAATAAACACAATTATTTACAATTTCGTAACACTGCCCCCCTCCCAAGGACTGCACGTCCCGGGCAGTGCAACCCTTGGTCAAGAGGCGAAACTAAACAAATTTACACAATCTAAAACACAAAAACTAAGTTGCATACAACGATAAAATAGAAATACAAATCAAGTGAGAAATATTTACAAAATTGACAAATATGTACAAATACAAATATTTACATTACGCATGCGCAAATTTTACCAGTATTTACATTTTTAATTTTTAATATTACCGTTACTTGTGGTACTTGGCTAGCCTATTATAGTGCACCACCTTCGGTTTTGATGAAGGTGTTTTAGTGATCCGCACCACTACATCATTCAGCCTTTTTAAGACTGTGTATGGTCCGTCCCAGTTGCACTGTACCTTGGGAGAGAGTCCTTTGCGTCGAACAGGATTCCACAACCAGACTTTCTCTCCTTCCTGAAACTCATGTTGCGTAGCCTTTAGATCGTACCTTGTCTTCATTTTCTCCGATGCAATGTGAATTCGCTCCCGAGCAAAGTTGTCAACGTCCTCAAATCGTGCCTGGAGATCTTGGATGTACTCCTCGGGCGATGAAGGCGCATCGGGTGGACAACCAAACAGGAGATCACAAGGGAGACGAAGTTCACGTCCAAACAGCATCTGGGCTGGAGTATAGCCGGTGGTTTCATGGACAGCACTTCGATAAGCCAGCAGGAACAATGGCAACTTGAAGTCCCAATCTTGCTGGTTCCTTGATACTAGAAGGGAGAGGTTATTCAGGATGGTACGATTGAACCTCTCGACCATGCCGTCCGACTGGGGATGTAAGGGTGTTGTCCGGGTTTTGTCTATGCCGAGTAGTTGACACAGTCCTTTGAAAACATCAGAGGTAAAGTTCCTACCTCGGTCGGTATGAAGTTGTAGGGGCGTGCCGTACCTTGACACCCATTGCTGCACTAGGACTTCTGCGACGGTGCATGCCTCTTGATTGGGAATGGGATATGCCTCAGGCCACTTGGTGAAATAGTCCATCACGACGAGAATATATTTATTTCCACTGGAGGTCCGTGGCAAAGGACCCAAGATGTCGATTGCAATCCGTTCAAATGGTGCTCCCACGTTATACCGTTGCAGTCTTCCTCGACTTCGTTTCTGCGGGCCTTTACGTGCCGCACAAGCATCACAGGATTTACACCATTTCTCCACATCCTCCTTTGCCTTGCACCAGTAGAAGCGTTCCCGAACTTTCTGCAGAGTCTTCATTACCCCAAAATGGCCTCCGGTAGAGCTACTATGCAGTTGTTCTAAAACAGCTGGAATTTTTGATCTTGGTAATAAAATCTGCCATCTGAAGCTTTTCCCATCATCAGATTCCCACTTTCTGTATAATACGCCGTTTCTGATATGAAGAGAGTCCCAAAGTGCCCAATAACTTTTCGTAATGGGACTAAATCTGGAAATATCCTGCCTGTTGCTGGTCGTCTCCTTCAGCTGTAATATTGGCTTTATGTCAGGATCTTCCAACTGGGCTTTTCTATGTTCTTCGTCACTCCATGGATCGGGATCTTGATCTGATGGTGTTGAGACAGTAACTTGGCAGGCAACCGGATTTATCGGCAGGTATTTCTGTACGGCTCTAGAGCAGTACTTGCAGCTTTCCGAGCAGGGCTTCCGTGACAAGGCATCTGCATTACCATGTAGAGTCCCTTTGCGATGACGTATCTCGAAGTCATATTCCTGCAGGCGTTGTATCCACCTGGCAATCTGTCCTTCCGGTTTCTTGAACTGGAGCAACCACGTTAAAGATGCGATGGAAATGTTCTATGGCTTTTACGATGGCGAGTAGCACTTTCCTGGTGGTACAGTAATTTCGCTCTGGTTTAAACAGGCATTTACTCCAATAGGCAATGACATGTTCTTGACCATCAATTTCCTGCGACAGAATGGCACCGACACTCTCATGGCTGGCATCTGTATCAAGTATAAACTGTCTGTCGGGCTGTGGATACGTCAAGATAGGCGATGATGTTAAGGCCTCTTTAAGTCGCTTGAAAGCTTTTTCACATTCATCTGTCCACAGGAACTTCTGTTTGGCTTCCGTCAGCTTGTGGAGTGGTCTGGCAATATTTGAAAAACCCTTGACAAACTTCCTGTAGTAAGTGCATAACCCCAGGAAACTTCGCAGTTGGTGTACGTTTTCAGGGCGACTCCAGTTCTCGACTGCAGAGATCTTCTCAGGATCAGTTCTCACACCTTCGGCAGAGATGATATGGCCGAGGTAGCTCTTTTCACAACGGAACAAGTTACACTTGCCTGGATTCAATTTGAGGTTAGCCATTCTGAGTTTCTCTAGCACCTTTCGGATGTTTCGTAGATGGTCTTCAAAGGTGCGCCCCACAATGATAATATCATCCAAATACACCAGACAGGCCTCATAGGAAAGTCCTTTTAGCACTGTCTCCATCAGGCGTTCGAAGGTAGCAGGTGCATTACATAATCCGAATGGCATAACTTTAAATTGCCACAGTCCTTGTCCCGTGGTGAATGCAGTCTTCTCACGATCATCAGGATGTAATTCTACTTGCCAGTAACCGCTCTTCAGATCCAAAGTCGAGAACCATTTATTGCCAGCAAGTGTGTCTAATGTGTCGTCGATTCTGGGAAGAGGGTAACTGTCTTTCTTCGTGACGTCATTCAAACGACGATAATCCACGCAAAATCTTGTTAAACCATCCTTTTTCCGCACCAGTACTATGGGAGAGGCCCAAGGACTCGTTGATGGCTCGATGACGTCATTGTGTTGCATCTCATTTAGAAGTTCAGTGACCTCTTCTTGTTTAGCAAATGGAAGTCTTCTTGGATGTTGTTTGATTGGAGGATGATTTCCTGTATCAATTCTGTGCTGCGTGATGTTCGTTCTTCCGACGTCTTCAGGTGTTCGAGAAAAAAGGTCTTTAAATTCTTGGAGTAGCCTCTCTGCAGCACATCTCTGTTCCTTTCCTAACTCTGCATTATTGAGTAATTCCGTTATTAATTGTTCCGAAGACTTGGATTCGGTTGATTGCGTGGGGCGGTTTATGCATGTTACAGGAGTGCAGGCTGCTAACACCTCATCCTTCTTCACTGTTCGGACCTTGTCGCTGATGTTTGCGACTCTCACAGGAATAGTACTCTTTGAGAGATCAACTAGAGATGAAGCTACCAGAACTCCTCTTGGGCTATTGTCTATATTCGGGTATTCAATCAGTCCATAGCGGAAGTATTGCTTTGTAGGTGGTGTTCCTGAAACTATTGCCTCTGTGTGTGGAGGGATGGAAATTTCAGACTTGGCTCCTATCTGGCAAATAGTCTGAATGTCTTGATTTTCAGTGTTGAACACAGCGATGTCTTCCGAACTCGAATGCAGTTCATTATTCTTGAAGTCCAATTGAGAGTTAAATTTTCTCAGGAAATCAACTCCAATGATTAAAGGATCTCTTATATCAGCCACATATGCCATATGATGGTAACTGGCATTCCCAAAAGTGATGGTCAAGTTCATTTTTCCATATATTTTGACTTCGTCTCCGGTCACAGTCTGGAGTTTAACACAGGACGGCGTCCAGATGATCTTCTCTTTTAGTTCTTGAGCCAAATCCGTTCTAATGATGGTCACGTTGGCTCCCGTGTCCAGAATCATCCGGCAGGTGGTGTTGTTGACTTGGCCATAGACGTGAAGTCCATTATCGCCGCCACTCATCGATGAAACTTGAAATACTGTAAATTGGGGCTCTTTAATTTTAGGCAACCTCCGCCCCGCGAGATGGCCTCCTCTTAGTTTCCCTGCAGTGATATTGAAGGCGGGTGATTTCCTATAGTTGGTCGTACAGGGCAGTTCCTCTTCACATGTCCATCCCCTCCACAGCCCCAGCACTTTATCTTCCGGTCCTTTATTTACTTATTATTCTCCAGGCTGCGCAATCTCTTTAGGATCTCTGCGATACTTCTCTTCATTTCATTTTCATAAGCAGGCGTATCATTTAATGAGACTGCTCTTATCGTATGGCGGTCTTTGCGGGAGGCTTGTTGGGCTGCCTCTATCCTAAGTGCATAGCCTAAAGCTGATTCTACGTCTCTGATGTTGGAGAGTCTCAGCGCTTTTTGAATTTCTGGATCCCGAACAGCATCGATAAAGTACTGAAGAGCTAAGTCGTTTCGAGTGTCAGCTTGACACTCTGAGAATGCTAGGTGTGACAATCTCTGAATGTCCGCTGCCAGCTCTTGCAAACTTTCGCCCGTTTTCTGGTAACGGGACTTTAGCTGGAGGCGACTATAGTCCTTAGAACACTTCTCTCCGAACCGTAGCTCCAGTGCTCTAGTCAAGGCCTCGAAGTCGTTCCTTTCTTCCTTAGTAACATTTCTCAGTATCTCGGCTGCATCTCCCCGTAATGCTGCTGCTAAGTGGACTGACTTGGCGGTAGAGTCCCAGCCGTTAGCTTCAGCTACGATGGAAAACTGCGTTTTATATACATGCCACGAGGAACTGCCGTCGTAGGTGGAAAGCTTAATAAATTCCTGATTCTGTTTCCATTTTCTCTATCAACCCAGATCTTAACTCATTCATCTGAGCAGTGAGACCTTCTAGAATTTTTTTCATCTCTTGCTCCATAGCTCTCGTTATCACCATTCACAGACAAATCCCCGCTTCTGACACCAGAAATGTTGCGTACTTGGGGGTTCGTGAGTTGTCGGAGAATGAAAGGCCAAACGTACAAAAATTCAGTAATTTATTCACAGAAAGTTCCAGAAAAATACAGGTCAATAAACCAATTATCAGCTTCAATTCAAGCAGTAACCACAGCTTAAACAACAGCTGTCAATAGCAAATCCACAGTACAAACTGTATAACAATAACACTTGAAGCAAGTCTCTCTCAAAGAGGCTTAAGAGCAATGCAAGCACTAGCGAAGCTGGCTGAGATCTGAACTGAACTGACTGCCTTGGCGAGGAAGCGCTCCTTATATGCTGTTCCATGGAACCCAGATTTTTCGAGAAAACTCTAGAAAGTGGTCAACCAATCAACTTACAGCTTCCATATTTGGTATATCCCATATAAGGATTTTCTCGCCAAGGTCGCCAAAAAATTGCCAAGGTGGGACAAAGTCGCCAAATTTGGCGCCAAATCCATTACCTGCATTACTGGGGCTTTCTAATGCGTTTCTAAGGGAAAATAAGGCTATTTCAACGCTATAACGACTAGAAATACACAAAATTAGCACTTTATCAACTTACTAAGCCTCTTTGAAAGAATTTATACAAAAATAAACACAATTATTTACAATTTCGTAACACTGCCCCCCTCCCAAGGACTGCACGTCCCGGGCAGTGCAACCCTTGGTCAAGAGGCGAAACTAAACAAATTTACACAATCTAAAACACAAAAACTAAGTTGCATACAACGATAAAATAGAAATACAAATCAAGTGAGAAATATTTACAAAATTGACAAATATGTACAAATACAAATATTTACATTACGCATGCGCAAATTTTACCAGTATTTACATTTTTAATTTTTAATATTACCGTTACTTGTGGTACTTGGCTAGCCTATTATAGTGCACCACCTTCGGTTTTGATGAAGGTGTTTTAGTGATCCGCACCACTACATCATTCAGCCTTTTTAAGACTGTGTATGGTCCGTCCCAGTTGCACTGTAACTTGGGAGAGAGTCCTTTGCGTCGAACAGGATTCCACAACCAGACCTTCTCTCCTTCCTGAAACTCATGTTGCGTAGCCTTTAGATCGTACCTTCTCTTCATTTTCTCCGATGCAATGTGAATTCGCTCCCGAGCAAAGTTGTCAACGTCCTCAAATCGTGCCTGGAGATCTTGGATGTACTCCTCGGGCGATGAAGGCGCATCGGGTGGACAACCAAACAGGAGATCACAAGGGAGACGAAGTTCACGTCCAAACAGCATCTGGGCTGGAGTATAGCCGGTGGTTTCATGGACAGCACTTCGATAAGCCAGCAGGAACAATGGCAACTTCAAGTCCCAATCTTGCTGGTTCCTTGATACTAGAAGGGAGAGGTTATTCAGGATGGTACGATTGAACCTCTCGACCATGCCGTCCGACTGGGGATGTAAGGGTGTTGTCCGGGTTTTGTCTATGCCGAGTAGTTGACACAGTCCTTTGAAAACATCAGAGGTAAAGTTCCTACCTCGGTCGGTATGAAGTTGTAGGGGCGTGCCGTACCTTGACACCCATTGCTGCACTAGGACTTCTGCGACGGTGCATGCCTCTTGATTGGGAATGGGATATGCCTCAGGCCACTTGGTGAAATAGTCCATCACGACGAGAATGTATTTATTTCCACTGGAGGTCCGTGGCAAAGGACCCAAGATGTCGATTGCAATCCGTTCAAATGGTGCTCCCACGTTATACCGTTGCAGTCTTCCTCGACTTCGTTTCTGCGGGCCTTTACGTGCCGCACAAGCATCACAGGATTTACACCATTTCTCCACATCCTCCTTTGCCTTGCACCAGTAGAAGCGTTCCCGAACTTTCTGCAGAGTCTTCATTACCCCAAAATGGCCTCCGGTAGAGCTACTATGCAGTTGTTCTAAAACAGCTGGAATTTTTGATCTTGGTAATAAAATCTGCCATCTGAAGCTTTTCCCATCATCAGATTCCCACTTTCTGTATAATACGCCGTTTCTGATATGAAGAGAGTCCCAAAGTGCCCAATAACTTTTCGTAATGGGACTAAATCTGGAAATATCCTGCCTGTTGCTGGTCGTCTCCTTCAGCTGTAATATTGGCTTTATGTCAGGATCTTCCAACTGGGCTTTTCTATGTTCTTCGTCACTCCATGGATCGGGATCTTGATCTGATGGTGTTGAGACAGTAACTTGGCAGGCAACCGGATTTATCGGCAGGTATTTCTGTACGGCTCTAGAGCAGTACTTGCAGCTTTCCGAGCAGGGCTTCCGTGACAAGGCATCTGCATTACCATGTAGAGTCCCTTTGCGATGACGTATCTCGAAGTCATATTCCTGCAGGCGTTGTATCCACCTGGCAATCTGTCCTTCCGGTTTCTTGAACTGGAGCAACCACGTTAAAGATGCGATGGAAATGTTCTATGGCTTTTACGATGGCGAGTAGCACTTTCCTGGTGGTACAGTAATTTCGCTCTGGTTTAAACAGGCATTTACTCCAATAGGCAATGACATGTTCTTGACCATCAATTTCCTGCGACAGAATGGCACCGACACTCTCATGGCTGGCATCTGTATCAAGTATAAACTGTCTGTCGGGCTGTGGATACGTCAAGATAGGCGATGATGTTAAGGCCTCTTTAAGTCGCTTGAAAGCTTTTTCACATTCATCTGTCCACAGGAACTTCTGTTTGGCTTCCGTCAGCTTGTGGAGTGGTCTGGCAATATTTGAAAAACCCTTGACAAACTTCCTGTAGTAAGTGCATAACCCCAGGAAACTTCGCAGTTGGTGTACGTTTTCAGGGCGACTCCAGTTCTCGACTGCAGAGATCTTCTCAGGATCAGTTCTCACACCTTCGGCAGAGATGATATGGCCGAGGTAGCTCTTTTCACAACGGAACAAGTTACACTTGCCTGGATTCAATTTGAGGTTAGCCATTCTGAGTTTCTCTAGCACCTTTCGGATGTTTCGTAGATGGTCTTCAAAGGTGCGCCCCACAATGATAATATCATCCAAATACACCAGACAGGCCTCATAGGAAAGTCCTTTTAGCACTGTCTCCATCAGGCGTTCGAAGGTAGCAGGTGCATTACATAATCCGAATGGCATAACTTTAAATTGCCACAGTCCTTGTCCCGTGGTGAATGCAGTCTTCTCACGATCATCAGGATGTAATTCTACTTGCCAGTAACCGCTCTTCAGATCCAAAGTCGAGAACCATTTATTGCCAGCAAGTGTGTCTAATGTGTCGTCGATTCTGGGAAGAGGGTAACTGTCTTTCTTCGTGACGTCATTCAAACGACGATAATCCACGCAAAATCTTGTTAAACCATCCTTTTTCCGCACCAGTACTATGGGAGAGGCCCAAGGACTCGTTGATGGCTCGATGACGTCATTGTGTTGCATCTCATTTAGAAGTTCAGTGACCTCTTCTTGTTTAGCAAATGGAAGTCTTCTTGGATGTTGTTTGATTGGAGGATGATTTCCTGTATCAATTCTGTGCTGCGTGATGTTCGTTCTTCCGACGTCTTCAGGTGTTCGAGAAAAAAGGTCTTTAAATTCTTGGAGTAGCCTCTCTGCAGCACATCTCTGTTCCTTTCCTAACTCTGCATTATTGAGTAATTCCGTTATTAATTGTTCCGAAGACTTGGATTCGGTTGATTGCGTGGGGCGGTTTATGCATGTTACAGGAGTGCAGGCTGCTAACACCTCATCCTTCTTCACTGTTCGGACCTTGTCGCTGATGTTTGCGACTCTCACAGGAATAGTACTCTTTGAGAGATCAACTTGAGATGAAGCTACCAGAACTCCTCTTGGGCTATTGTCTATATTCGGGTATTCAATCAGTCCATAGCGGAAGTATTGCTTTGTAGGTGGTGTTCCTGAAACTATTGCCTCTGTGTGTGGAGGGATGGAAATTTCAGACTTGGCTGTTATCTGGCAAATTGTCTGAATGTCTTGATTTTCAGTGTTGAACACAGCGATGTTTTCCGAACTCGAATGCAGTTCATTATTCTTGAAGTCCAATTGAGAGATAAATTTTCTCAGGAAATCAACTCCAATGATTAAAGGATCTCTTATATCAGCCACATATGCCATATGATGGTAACTGGCATTCCCAAAAGTGATGGACAAGTTCATTTTTCCATATATTTTGACTTCGTCTCCGGTCACAGTCTGGAGTTTAACACAGGGCGGCGTCCAGATGATCTTCTCTTTTAGTTCTTGAGCCAAATCCGTTCTAATGATGGTCACGTTGGCTCCCGTGTCCAGAATCATTCGGCAGGTGGTGTTGTTGACTTGGCCATAGACGTGAAGTCCATTATCGCCGCCACTCATCGATGAAACATGAAATACTGTAAATTGGGGCTCTTTAATTTTAGGCAACCTCCGCCCCGCGAGATGGCCTCCTCTTAGTTTCCCTGCAGTGATATTGAAGGCGGGTGATTTCCTATAGTTGGTCGTACAGGGCAGTTTCTCTTCACATGTCCATCCCCTCCACAGCCCCAGCACTTTATCTTCCGATCCTTTATTTCCTTATTATTCTCCAGGCTGCGCAATCTCTTTAGGATCTCTGCGATACTTCTCTTCATTTCATTTTCATAAGCAGGCGTATCATTTAATGAGACTGCTCTTATCGTATGGCGGTCTTTGCGGGAGGCTTGTTGGGCTGCCTCTATCCTAAGTGCATAGCCTAAAGCTGATTCTACGTCTCTGATGTTGGAGAGTCTCAGCGCTTTTTGAATTTCTGGATCCCGAACAGCATCGATAAAGTACTGAAGAGCTAAGTCGTTTCGAGTGTCAGCTTGACACTCTGAGAATGCTAGGTGTGACAATCTCTGAATGTCCGCTGCCAGCTCTTGCAAACTTTCGCCCGTTTTCTGGTAACGGGACTTTAGCTGGAGGCGACTATAGTCCTTAGAACACTTCTCTCCGAACCGTAGCTCCAGTGCTCTAGTCAAGGCCTCGAAGTCGTTCCTTTCTTCCTTAGTAACATTTCTCAGTATCTCGGCTGCATCTCCCCGTAATGCTGCTGCTAAGTGGACTGACTTGGCGGTAGAGTCCCAGCCGTTAGCTTCAGCTACGATGGAAAACTGCGTTTTATATACATGCCACGAGGAACTGCCGTCGTAGGTGGAAAGCTTAATGAATTCCTGATTCTGTTTCCATTTTCTCTATCAACCCAGATCTTAACTCATTCATCTGAGCTGTGAGACCTTCTAGAATTTTTTTCATCTCTTGCTCCATAGCTCTCGTTATCACCATTCACAGACAAATCCCCGCTTCTGACACCAGAAATGTTGCGTACTTGGGGGTTCGTGAGTTGTCGGAGAATGAAAGGCCAAACGTACAAAAATTCAGTAATTTATTCACAGAAAGTTCCAGAAAAATACAGGTCAATAAACCAATTATCAGCTTCAATTCAAGCAGTAACCACAGCTTAAACAACAGCTGTCAATAGCAAATCCACAGTACAAACTGTATAACAATAACACTTGAAGCAAGTCTCTCTCAAAGAGGCTTGAGAGCAATGCAAGCACTAGCGAAGCTGGCTGAGATCTGAACTGAACTGACTGCCTTGGCGAGGAAGCGCTCCTTATATGCTGTTCCATGGAACCCAGATTTTTCGAGAAAACTCTAGAAAGTGGTCAACCAATCAACTTACAGCTTCCATATTTGGTATATCCCATATAAGGATTTTCTCGCCAAGGTCGCCAAAAAAATCGCCAAGGTGGGAAAAAGTCGCCAAATTTGGCGCCAAATCCATTACCTGCATTACTGGGGCTTTCTAATGCGTTTCTAAGGGAAAATAAGGCTATTTCAACGCTAAAACGACTAGAAATACACAAAATTAGCACTTTATCAACTTACTAAGCCTCTTTGAAAGAATTTATACAAAAATAAACACAATTATTTACAATTTCGTAACAATATATATATTCGTACGTCTTACTGTCTAAAGGTGGTATTTCTTTAAGTTTATTTTAAAATGATTACATGCCATCAAACATGATGAAATAAACATTTGTTATTGGAATGTTTAGAAACACAAAACATTTCCGATATGTTATGCAATCATTCGGTATGAAATTTGGTACAAGTGTTTATGAGTTACAAACAGTTAAGCAAGGCTATTAGTTACAAAGAAGTATATATATATATATACATTTATACAGATAGATATAGACATAGAAATACAACGGGGGGTTCAGTGGCAGATCCAGAACTTGACTTTGGGGGGGGGGAGGGCTAAGATTTTTCAAAGTGTTATTTTAGACCAATAAAAAATTTACAATTGCAATATTCAATTGTGAATGTCAGTTTTTTTTTTTTTGGGGGGGGGGGCTTCAGCCCCATAGCCCCCCCTTAAATCCGCCACTGCGGGGTTTGAGAGGAAACATATCTGATTATACAGCGAATTAATCATATAGATGTGTACTGTGTGTGTGTATATATATATACATAATTGTTTTAAATAATAAATAATAAATAAAAATGATCTGATGAGTAAGGAGTGATGTAAATAGAACTTTGAGGCTCCTGATCTGCAGATCTACAAGTTAAAATATGTTTGAAAATCATAAAAAGTGTCGCTGTAAAAGTATCCGAGTATTTTTGCTCCTAAAGCTGGTAAACGAGAGATGCCGGATCAGATCCCAAATCGTGTGCAAAATTACCAAGCTGCTTGGGTTTTTCCGTGATTTTTGAACTTGCGTGACTATGGCCTAGGATGACTTAGAAAGGTCCCCACGGAGGGCACTCCGCCCAGGCCTAGGATCCTGGCGTATTCAATCGCCTCAACACCTAGCAACACAATCTTTTAAAAATATCTGGACTAGTAAATTGAGAATAAATTTCTGATAGTTGGGGCTACTGTACCACGTTTTCAGTTTCACAGATTATTAATTTGTCCAAATTATTTTTCTAGTACTTTCAATATTATATTTATGTATTTCCAAACTGTAGACTGTGAGGAATTGTTTCATAAACCCTAATTATATTCAAAATTTAAATTAAAGTAATTATAAAAATTCTTGTGGTTAACTTGGCTGACCAGATCAAACTACTTTTATAATAGAGAAGCATTAAAAATTGCAAATTTATCAAATTATGGATGTATTTTTTCATTCCTAATAAATAAGGACTAAAAATAAAGTGTTATTGATTAATAATTTAGTTTCTACAATTTTTTAAAACTTAGAAAAATGCCTTCAAAAAAAAAAAAAAGGGCGTCCCCATTTGTCCCCAGAAAATGGGGACGTTTGGTCAGTGTAGGTTAACGTATGCTGACCAAATACAAACGACCATACCAATGCTGCATGTCAAAACTAAATTTTTGACTGAATAGAGTATTTCTAAAACATATAATAGTCGAGTGATGGAAGTAAAAATTCATTAGCAGATAGGATTTTTAAAATTCTGTAGAGCTAGATTTTTAATGTTATTCGATATTTATACATTTTCTGAGATATATTAGTTGATCTAGCAATGTTATAATAAATATCCATAAATTTTTTCGATATAACTATAATAGCAGGCTTCGCTAATAGCTATATTTAAATAATTTTTTTTTTTTTTTTTTTTAATGAATCACTATTATATATATATATATATATATATATATATATATATATATATATATATATATATATATATATCACTTTATAAATAAAAACTAAAAAAAATTCCATTAAAATCAATCTGAATCTCGTTTCGGGTAACCGCTACTAAGGACATCATTACTCCCACCCGCGTTGTATTGGATCCAGATTTCTACAGTATGTAGAAACGTCTTTCTTGGGTACTTCAATTTGGATATTTTTCTTGCGATTTTAAAAATGGCTCTATCTCAGCATCCATTGAACATTTTAGGTTTGGCACCATGTAATTTATAGCCCTCGCACTGTTTACTATATTACCATATGACTAATAATATAAAAAAGTAAAAGGTTTTTAAAGGAATTAAATAAATAAATTTCAATTAAGCTTAAGTAATTTTTTCTACTATATTACCAATTTGAGTTAATTTAATAAACAAAATTCAATAGTATAACAGCCGTTGCTATGCGATACAAGCGATTGAAATGAAAGAATAAATTTAAGAAAAATAAATGGATAATATATATATATATAGTAGATAACGTAATAAAATTTAATCTTAAAATTTAGCAATTAATAGAACTAAAACAATAACAGCACACAAAAATATAGAACTGAATTTAACATAGAGGAAAGACTGACACAAAAAGTTGCGATATAGATTAAGAACCAATGAGTTACAATAATAACTTAAAATACTTATGCCGACCTGAATGATAGTAAAAAAAGGCCATTAAACTTATGACATAGAAAACAAATAATCAACCACCAAATTAATTGGATATAAATGATTATAATTAGAAGTATACTTATCAAGGGGCGAGTACTTCATAAAGCTGTGAAAGCTGCATCGATTTCGTAAAACGATATTGCTAATCATAGCAATTTATATCATTTCACGCCCCGATCGAAGCAGCAGAACCTTATAGAATGAGAAATAAGTGAAATATTAAATTAAAACAAAGATTAAATAAAATCTTCATGGAAACCAAAGAGAAAACATGAAAGAAGCATTGTAACCACATGTAAAACAGTTAACACAAACTGGAGAAAAGGATAATGCCAAAACAAAAATTGAAATTAAAAATAAAAGCTCTACAGAAATCGATTAATCGAATGAACTTCAGAGCATTTTCATTAAAGATAAAATACACAGTGTAAATATTAAATGATAATGTTAAAATTTATTAAATGATAATGTTAAAATTATTATTAAAGATAAAATGCACAGAGTAAATATTAAATGATAATGTTAAAATTTATTTTAAAGTTAATTAAATTTTAAACTAGTAGAGTTAAATTATATCGTACCTAAAACATTAATAATTAAATCGTTTAAGAAATGCATAAGACAATGAAACTGCATAAGACAATGAATGCATAAGACATCAGTGAGCAAGCGCCATCTTTTGGTTAGCTATTTAAACAGTAAGTCAGTTAAATTATTTCAGGAGAAAAAGCCAATGCAATAAGGAGTGTAATTAAGAAATATTGACTGCAAGACTAAGAGAATTTTTAGCACCGATCAAATAATAAGAGTTATAAATATTGGAACATGTTAACGTTAAACCTAAATTAATAAGCTAAGAATTGAACTTATTATTATTAACTCAAAATTAAGTAAACTTGAAGTATTGAGAAGAATTAAATGTTAAGTTGTAAGAAGACTCAATCACAAGCAATAATGCCAAAGAGCACACATATAAGGATAAGCATTATAATGCAGTCATCAATAATTAAATTTATAATTTTAATGATTTTTTTTTTATGCACACAATTAAATTTAATGATAAAAGAGTTCAAATTTCATAGTATCAACCAGAAATAACAAGAATGTAACTTGCAGTAATCCCCCCCACCTTTTTTTTTAATAATTTTATTCAACATCAAACCCTTCCAACCAACCAGCCAAACAACACCACCCATCCTCCTTAATCAAACATCTGCCCACCCATCCACCATTTTTTTTAAATTAAACCTTAGTAGTTTTTTTTTTTTTTTTTTTTGTGTGTGTGTGTTAGACAGAGACCCTTAATGATAAACAATTGAATAAATAATTTTTTTGGGATAACCCATTTTTGTAGCAACATTAATTATGTGAGAGATATTTTTGTTTTTAAACCTATATGAACAAAGATTATGTATACGAAAGAGGTGATTGAGAATGATATTTCTGTAAACAGAGATATGAAGACAAGAAGTAAAATGTGTAAATAAATTTACTTTGAAACAAAAATCTTGTCTTTTGTCATACAGATCAGTATAGATTTTACTACCATCAAGTATAAGTTTTAAATCTAAGAAACTAATACAGTTATTGTTGAGAAGATTATGAGTTAAGGTAAGGTGAGAAGGATATTCAAATTTGAATAAATTAGGGGAAAAATTATTGACATAAAAATAATAATGTCATCAATGTATCGGTAAAAATAGACATTTTCAATACATAATCCCTGTTCATAATGGTAAAGGTATAAGTCAGCTAACATACTCGAGCTACATCCTCCTTCTGGAATACCGACCTTTTGAATATAGATCTTATTACAGTGTAGAATGTAATTGTTATGAATAATAAAATTTAAAAGTGTCTTAAATGATGTTGCCGAAAAGCATTTTGGTAAAGAGATTTGACTTTTAAATTTTTCAAAAAGGTTAAAGATGATATGATGAAGAACTGTTAAATTAATATTAGGTATTAAATAAGTCAGCAAAATCATAAGTCATGATATCAGTCACATTGTTCATAGATAAGACATTAGCTTTAAGTTGATAACTATTTTTAAGGCAAAAGAAATTTTTTGATTTACTAATTAAGTCATAGATTTGTTTGAGAATATCAAGGAGAATTTTGTTAGCGTTATTGTTGTAAGTGTTACACCCTACAGTGACTGTTCTAAATTTAATAGGATTTTTGTGAAATTTAGGGATGAGTACAATATAAGGATATTTAAAATTATTAAATGGAAGCTTTAGCAATTTATAAAAGCAGTGAATTTTGCGGTTATTGATTTTAAGATCATTATTGGTAGGATGAAAGTTAGGACTATTAGATATGGATGAACTGAGTAAAGAAAGATAATAATGTTTACAGATTATAGCATAATTATTAGGAGATTTAGCTACATAAGAAATAACAAAGTTTTGTTGCAATTCTTTGATAGATTTAAAGAGATTTGATTTATTGTAATGTGTGAGATTTGATCTATGTTGAATTAATTCAGCTTTAAGTTTTGAAATCACTAAAAATTTCCATTGATTGAAATATTCAATAGATATATATATAACTGTCGCTGAAGTCCCCACTAAAAATAATCTCAAAATTTTCTTTAAAAAAAATCTGCAGAATATCTTAAGTTATTTGGCCCACTTCTTAAGCTTATATGTTCTGAAGAAAATCTACAGAATATAATCTTCATATTTTTTTCAAAATATATAGGCCTAAGAAGTGGGCCAAATAACTTAAGATATTCTGCAGATTATAGTTTTTTTAAGTTAATCTTAAAATTATTTTCAGTGTGATCTACAGAAAAGTTTTGCATTCAAATCAGATGGATGATAATTATAAATGAAGTAAAATATAAAGTCTTTTCAAATTTAATATTTTATTCATTTAGATTATTTTAAATACTTATTCAAGACAGAAAGAGAAGGTTTAGAAGAAATTATATATTACTAAATTATTATGACATTTTGCATAAGACAGATCTGTTTATACACACACACACACACATATATATATATATATTGTATCTCAGCTACTAATTAAAATAATTTCATAAGTAATGCATCATTTGAAAGATTTGTTGATCTGAAACAGAACAGCAGATTACAGAAATTTCTACCGCCAGATGGAGCTGTAATATTTTAAAATTTCAATATTTCAAATTCTAATTATGATTAAATTATTTTTAATATATCATTCGAAAGATATTTTAAAGTTCTTTTATATTATCGAAAGTGGAATTCGAGATTTCACCTGATTTACACGTTTTAAGGTCTCCTGATTAGGTTTTCTTTTGAATCATAGCTATTTGAGTTAGACCGTTCAAGATTGGTATATGTAGGTTAATTAGGGGGGCTGGAAAGCTGGAGAAGGAATAGGCACATGCAGCGTGCAAAGGACTGCACTGCCGAAGGCAGTGGAGACCCGGTACGACTTTTTACCTGATGAGAAATGATTTTTAAAATTTTCTTTTCTTAAGAATAAAAGTTTGATTTCAGAAGGAATATGTGCATACACCGCACGTATATCTTCACACGTGCAAGTGAAGCGCGCATGGGTTGGGACCCGGTGCAAGTTTTTACCCGATGACAAATGATTTTTTTTTAAATTTTATTTTCTTAATAATAAAAGTGTGAGTTGAGAAGGAATATGCGTGCACAGTGCATGTATTATTAAGATTACGCATGCAATAATACAGTAATTTTCATGAAAATTTTTAAAAATGACACTTCGTTTTAATCGCCAATACAGTCGAACCTCGTTAACGTGAATCTCAAAGGTGCTAACAGATCTCTTCATGTTATCAGTAGTTCATACTATCAGTAACTCGAAAACTAATCTTCCTGTCTACAGGGATTGTGGAAACAGTTCACATTAAAAGTAATTCACGTTAAGCGTGTTCCCGTTAACGAGGTTCGACTGTATTCAGTAGCTTGCAAAAAGGGATTTGAGCCATTAATGAGAATTTTTTTAGTTAAAAGTAGATTTTGTTACTAATTTTTGGATTAAAAAAAAAAAAAGAAAGAAAAGAAAAACATATAAAAGTTTTATAAACTATTAAAATTCACTTTTATTGATGAATTTTCAGTTTTTTGTGAAAAAAGTGAACAGATATTTTATTATTTTTATGTTTTGCACAATTTTGAATGTTGAGCAAATTTCTTGTAAAAATATTTAAAAAATATTCATAACAAGCTTAATTGAAGTATAAATCATGATTGCTTTGCCTCATTAAGATTACGTATGCAATATAATACAGTAATTTTCATGGAAATTTTAAAAACTGACACTTTGTTTTCATCGCCAATATTGTCGAACCTCGTTAACTTGAATCTCAAGGGTGGTAACAGATCTCTTCATGTTACCAGTAGTTAATACTATCAGTAACTCAGAAACTAATTTTCCTGTTGACAGGGATTGTGGAAACAGTTCACGTTAAAAGTAATTCACGTTAAGCGTGTTCACGTTATCGAGGTTCGACTGTATTCGGTAGCTTGCGAAAATGGATTTGAGCCATTAGTGAGAATTTTTTTAGTTAAAAATAGATTTTGTTACTCATTGTTGAAATAAATAACATATAAAAGTTGTATAAACTATTAAAATTCAGTGTTATTGATGAATTTTTAGTTTTTTTGAAAAAAAGTAAACAGATATTTTACGATATTTATGTTTTGCATTATTTTGAATGTTGAGCAAATTTCTTGCAAAAATATATTTACAATATTCATAAAAGGTTTATTTGAAGTATGAATCATTATTGTTTTACCTTATTGAGGTGAAATATGCAATAATATAAGTATTTCCTTGGAAATTTCTAAAAAATAACACTTGGTTTTTATCGCCAACATTCGGTAGTTTACAAATATTGATTTTTAACCATTATTAAGAAATGTTTTTGATAAAGAGGAATTTTAATGCTCAATTTTGAAATAAATAGCACATAACTGTATTTTCAAGGTCTAAAATTTAGTTTTATTCATGAATTTTCAGTATATATTCAAAAAATGAAAATAAACACTTTCAAAATTTCATGTTTGTAAAAATTCGTAATGTTGAGCAAATTATTTGTTAACATATGGTAAAAATGTTCATATAGGCATATTTGAAGTGTAATTCATGATTATTTTGCCTTATTCAGATGAAATATAGAATAATACAGGGATTTTCATGGAAATTTTAAAAAATAACACATTATTTTCATCGTCTATATTCGCTCCCTCCCAGAAATTAATTTAAGCCATTACTAAGAAATCTTTTAGTTAAAAATGGATTTTGTCATTCACTTTTGAAATAAATAACATGTATAAATTTTATAAACAATTGAAATTTAGTTTTATTGCTGAATTTTCAATTTTTTGTGAAAAAAAAGTGAACAGATATTTTATGATTTTTATGTTTTGCACAATTCTGAATGTTGAGCAAATTTCTTGTAAAAATATATTAAAAATATTCATAACAAGCTTAATTGAAGTATAAATCATGATTGCTTTGCCTCATTAAGATTACGTATGCAATATAATACAGTAATTTTCATGGAAATTTTAAAAACTGACACTTCGTTTTCATCGCCAATATTGTCGAACCTCGTTAACATGAATCTCAAGGGTGGTAACTTCATGTTACCAGTAGTTAATACTATCAGTAACTCGAAAACTAATCTTCCTGTTGACAGGGATTGTGGAAACAGTTCACGTTAAAAGTAATTCAAGTTAAGCGTGTTCCCGTTAACGAGGTTCGACTGTATTCGGTAGCTTGCAAAATGGATTTGAGCCATTAGTGAGAATTTTTTTAGTTAAAAATAGATTTTGTTACTCATTTTTGAAATAAATAACATATAAAAGTTGTATAAACTATTAAAATTCAGTATTTATCATGAATTTACAGTACTTTGTGAAAAAAAAGTGAACAGATATTTTACGATATTTATGTTTTGCATAATTTTGAATGTTGAGCAAATTTCTTGCAAAAGTATATTTACAATATTCATAAAAGGTTTATTTGAAGTATGAATCATTATTGTTTTACCTTATTGAGGTGAAATTTGCAATAATATAGGTATTTCCTTGGAAATTTCTAAAAAATAACACTTGGTTTTTATCGCCAACATTCGGTAGTTTACAAATATTGATTTTTAACCAATATTAAGAAATATTTTTGATAAAGAGGAATTTTAATGCTCAATTTTGAAATAAATAGTACATAACTGTATTTTCAAGGTCTAAAATTTAGTTTTATTCATGAATTTTCAGTATATTTTCATAAAATGTAAATAAACACTTACAAAATTTTATTTTTGTAAAAATTTGTAATGTTGAGCAAATTATTTGTTAACATATGGTAAAAATGTTCATATAGGCATATTTGAAGTGTAATTCATGATTATTTTGCCTTATTCAGATGAAATATAGAATAATACAGGGATTTTCATGGAAATTTTAAAAAATAATACTTTATTTTCATCGTCTATATTTGCTCCTTCCCAGAAATTAATTTAAGCCATTAGTAACAAATATTTTAGTTAAAAATGGACTTTGTTATTTACTTTTGAAGTAAATAACATGTACAAATTTTATAAACAACTGAAATTTAGTTTTATTGCTGAATTTTCAGTATTTTGTGAAAAAAAAAGTGAACAGATATTTTACGATTTTTATGTTTTGCACAATTTTGAATGTTGAGCAAATTTCTTGTAAAAATATATTAAAAATATTCATAAAAGGTTTAATTGAAGTATAAAGCATGATTGCTTTGCCTCATTAAGATTACATATGCAATAATACAGTAATTTTCATGGAAATTTTAAAAAATGACACTTTGTAATTACACTTCTAATACAGGGGTTTTCATAGGAATTTCAAATGAAATTTACTAAATTTTATGAAAATATTTAACACTTACCTCTAACGTTAATATGGAAAGGTTGTTGTTGATTTGATTTTTTTTATGATGCTTATTATTTCTCATGCATCTGAAGTTTGAAATACGGTATTAAAAGAACATATAAAATATTTTAAAGAAAATAAAAGTGAATTACTGCCATTACCTCTGTGTGTGCACTTACATGTATAAATACGCATAAGGTGATTTTTAAAAAGATCGAAATAAATAATAAGTTTTTATACTTTTTATAAACACACTACCAATTGTTTTCTTTAAAATATAGCAACGTAAATTATTTTGAACTGAGCAATTTTTCAGTATGAGCTGATATTGAAATTTTTGAAGTGTGATTATTCTACATGTTTAAATGATTTTTTAAAAGTACTGATTTCTTTTATTTATATATTAAATACTAAATTTTATGAAAACAAATATAATTAATATTTACACAACACATGAAACACAAAATATTTTTTAAAAAAATGAAATCGAGCAACAGCGCTAATCGCCATTTTAGCTACCCCTATCGCTAGCACGCCGGCACGCCGGCTGAATATAGTAAACAAACATTTTTTATTTTTACCTGATCACATCTTCGAGTTGAGTTGTAATTCTCTAAACTTGAGTGAATTCCATTGCAGGAAGTAAAGCATATGGCCGTTGTTTTATATTTATCTAAATTTTAATAAAAGCGAAGAAATGGATTATCATTATTCACACACGCACCACACTCCATGAACAAACACGCGTACGTACTAAAAGCTGTTTATGATTCAAAATGCCCACAAAAGTTCTACAAATATTTTTCAGATTTAGTTTTAACTTTTTGCTATAACCTAAAATAATAAAAGTGTTCGTGTTAAAACTTAAAAAAATCTGAAGTTATTTTAATGATGAAACAAAATCTTTATAATGCCTATAAAACGTCGTAAAAAAATCTGTGGTTATTTTGGTTATAAATCTAAAACTGCAAAATTTATTCAGATATTTTTAATATTTCTGTAGAAAGTCGAAAATTTTTAAGATTATCTCAAGATAATTTTTAGTGGGGGTGCACTCCTGCAGAGTCTAAATTACTCCTCTGCCAAGTTTTGTAGCTCTGCGGTCAGTAGTCTGAGCTCAGAGTGCAGACAAACACACAGACCTTTCTCTATATTTTAGTAATGTTATAATGTTATACATCTTTGTTATTTTTTAGTTAAATTAATTATATCAGACTACAAATTTAATTATAAATATTTTTAATTAAATTTCACTGTTGCATAATTCGCCGGATAACTACTGAAATCCTGAAACGGGCTGAAAATATCATAATACACTTGGTCGGATCGGGCTACGCTATTAAAATACATATAAATAGATAACAATAAATGAAGAAAGTTATTTCATATCATGTGAAAATGGAAAAGAAAAAAAAATAAATAAAATAGGAAACACAAAAATAAAAAAGAAAGAAAGAATAAAAAAAAACAAAGCTTTCGTAAAACCACAATATAAACGCTGCTGATTTTTGATTTATTCTTCTAAAAAATCAACGATTCGTCAGTGAATCTGTCAATCTTCTCAATTAGTTAACACCTCCTGTCAAAACCACGTGGTACACTTCTTATCTGTTTTTTGCCGGCATCGGAAATTTTTTTTAAGGGAAGAGGACTGTTAAAACATGAATATATTTATAAACTAACATATAATTTTGTCCAAACACTAACATATCTAGAAACTACCATCAAGTTTTATTAACACAAACATATTTAGAAACTAACATAAAATTTTATTAACCCTTTAACATTCATTGGTTTCGTAGCGAAACCAAACGTTTGACATCATTTAACATTTTTTATGTAGCAGTTTATTTTTAACATTTACCCCTTGTTTTAATCAGTTTTAAAACTTTTGTTCCTTTTCTGTTCGGTAGATCGCACCACTTTTCCAAAATTTAACAAATAGTGCTTCAAAGAAAGCTAAATGCATAAATCACTTGAAGTTTCTTAGTGAGCGCGAGTGCGAAAGCTGGTTTGATGATGCACTTATGTCTAGATTTTTTCATTTAATTAAGGGCTGGACTATTTTTGTTTCCCCTGAAACAACTTTTACGAGCTTTTATAGTCGACAATGTTTACTTACAAAGTGTTTTATTTATTAAATTAAGTATTATTTGAATTTAATAAGGTTAACTTACAGATAATTCAAACCAAAAATTTCTCAAAAAGGGACGATGATAATTTTTTATTTTTTAAATATTTATGAAAAATGAGTTTACTAATTTTTAAAATAAATTAAGTAGTAGTAGTAATTAAATTAAGTAGTGAACTAAGCTTCTATATTCCTTGACCGTGGATCTTGTTAGTTGTGAAGGTATATAAAGATGACTTCAGTTCATTTGGAAGCGTCACGAACATAGGATAAATGTCTCGTTGTTCTTTTCATTGCTGAGCAAATTTTTTCATCATAATTTGTTTTGTTCTGATGAATCTGTAGAAACAGCTGAGGCGTTTCAAAAGAGTTATTAACTGTGGTTGCATGCATCTTTAGTTTCTGATGTTTGAGATTGTGCATCTTGTTTTGGAAATCCCTGTGGGGCTGGTTCACATAGTTAGCTTTCACCATCAAATTCCTACCAAATCGATGGCGAGGGTTCTCATTCGACACTTTCCACGAATTCGGGAGAACCTCAAAAAGATGTCAACATGTCACATCGAAGAAGCTCAACCACAATATTCAGGATGTCCGTAAAGGACTAGTGAAGCACTAAGCCAACTAGTACTTTGTAAAGATACGGCAACAAGATTAGCATGTCAAATAGGGGGATATTGGTGATGGTCATTTGCTACGACAAAAATAAAATTGTGCAAAAATTGAACACTCCTGGTGAAATAAACGAATGCTCAACTCCTAAATTTTAGTTTATTTCAGTAAACTGATATTATTTTAATAAATATTGGTAGCTATAAGGATAAGCAGATTATATGTTTCTTCAAGAATTTATTGTTTATTCATATATGTAAGCAGTTTTTTTACTATCCAAGTATTATTAAAATAAAATGTTTTTCTGCGAAAATTCCTACGTTCTGCCTAAGTTTCTCTATCCATATAATGTTATGCAGCATAACCTTATATGGATAGGAGTGAGTTAGCATAACTTATGCCAACTCACTCCTATGGTTATGCCAACTAAACTCCTGGGGCCAATGTTTTTTTTGGATTTTCTAAACAGTTAATGGGATCTACATGATTCTGTAGTCAAAAACGTCCGCCGCATTCCCCAGAATCTTTTCAAGTATTGTATCAAAAATAGAAAAGTCAAAATCTAGTATCTATACCAACTAGCCAGGGTGTCTCCTAATAGAATTTTAATGAGGGCATCTTTTACGTTGCCACATTAAAATAAAAAGTACATCTTGTGTATGCTATACATAATCCAAGAATATTATGAAAAATTTATTCAAGTTATTGCCTAATATAAGTATATATTATTTATTGTTAGACTTCTATAATAAGTTTAATAAATTTGCACACATTTCAAAGTCTGGCTATTCAATTCAAATTAAAAAAAAAAAAAAAAAAAAAAAAAAAAAAACACATATATATATATAGATGCTTTTCTAGATATAAATTACTAGACTACTGCCATTAAATTGTTAAAATAGTATTAAATCTAAAAATAGAAGACTTTTCAGCCACATATATATTTCAGTTTTCTAATAAATTAATAGAAGAAATGCAGTTCCAATGCATTTCTGTTTGTTTTGAGTTACGAATATGGGTATGGTATACAAAGATTAAATTACCTAACAATCTCTCTAAAAATATAGAATGTGGCTCTCCTACGTCTTAAGCAGAATAAATCTTGCGCGTAAGATGAATTATATAGTCGGTAACAAAAGTGTCCCAACACTAACAAAAATTCCTATGTAAAAAAAGTACACTTAATACAGTTTTGTTAAATAAATCCTTGTCGAACCCTGTTCTTAGTCAGTGTAAGAACATGATTCGATAAGGATTTATTTAACAAACCGTATGAAGTGTACTTTTTTTCCATAGGAATTTTTGCTAGTGTTCGGACACGTACTGTATATAATACATAATGTTCATTGATTATGAAAAGAGTTTGTACTTTAAAAATTATTTTCAAATGCAATTATATGCTTTGTTCTAAATTGTTTTATATGGAATATTTTAAATAAAAAATAATATTTAATTAATCGTGGAGAAATATTTAATTAAAAATAGGTTCTCGAGTAGATATTTCACCTTTTAAACGTTACTTTAATTATATGTAGATCCTTTAAAATAAAATCTTTTCACATAAATTATTTGTGAAACTTTTCAAAGTTTCTTGAATCAAAGCAGTTTCTTTCTAATATTTGATATTTCTATCAACATTTCCTTACCACTAATACTCCTCGAATGAAACTTAAAATTGTTCTATTCCAATTTAGCATCGCAGACTTTGATTAATTATTCGATGTCAGTGCTTCGACCGATTGTTCCTTCACTCGAAACAAAATTCCAATAAACCGATTGCATGGGATTCTACCTAATTCGTTGTTAGGAGATTTCCTGATCCCTATGGATGGATCACAAGGAAAAAAGGGATCGATAAAGCATTTGCTTTTCGGATATCTTTTGCAATTTGAGCTGACTATTTTCAAAACTGAAAAAAGGAAGGTTTCTTTTTAAATAGTATTTTTCTTTAAAACATTTTAAACGTATTTCAATATGTTGTGTTTTGTCTATTTTTCTAAAATATTTATTAGGGGTATTTCTGTAATAAAAATTATTTAATTTTTGTTAAATTTACAGCTTGTATTCATTTCATGGGAATAATTTGTTTGGAACACCAAAAGAGTTAGAGAGTGTTTGAAGTTGACAATGTAAGATCTAAAAAAAAAAAAAAATGTTTAATCTTACTTTATTTTTTTACAATGAAACAGACATTACTGATAACTTTTTTATAGGCTAATTAGATTGTTTTTATATAATTATTATTATTATTATTTTCTAAATCCATATTATTTAAAGCATGGAATTTTCGTGGCAATAATGACAATTTATTATTCCTCATTTGCATCATTTAAAAATTTTCTATATTTTTGTTGAAACGTATTTTTCCTCTCTGCACTTATTACAGGAAATTAAAAATAAAACGAACATTGAAACTTTTTTACGGTATTTAACTCTCTGATTTTTAACTGTTTAGAATTCTTCTTCTTCAAAGTTGAAACTTTTAAATGTTTAATCAAATGTTCTCCTTTTTCAAACAGTGTCATTGATAGTATTACAATTTCGAATTTGATCAGAAGTTTCCTGTTTACAAATGCAATAAGTATTCATTTTCAGGAGAGTTTTGGTATATTTGAAAGCTAAGAATATTTTTTAAAGATTGATTATTAGTATAAAGATTGATTAGTATATTATATTTAATATTAGTATATTGATAAATTAGTATAAAAGTTGTAATTAGACTATTTTTATAAAATTTGACATGTTATAGTCCATCACAGACATTGTTTTTGTAAAGACATTGTAATCACATTTCTCTAAAATAACAGAGTTTTACAGACGATATATTTTTCAGTTTTCTTTTACTTTTCAACGATTATTTCATTGAAACTTTTAAATTCTACATGCTTTTTAAGAAAATTTAGTATAATAATCTTCCTATTATAACATTTATTGGATTGACTTAAAGCACAGAGTTACGTTATTCATTTTTATGATGATTTTCACTTATGAAAAAATGCACCTAGAGGACTATTTAATAATTTATAAAAAATATTGAAGGGCATGATTATATTGAAATAATGATATTAATGATATCAAAAGGAATTTTTAATTTCTACAATAGCTATCGATTTGCAGACACTCCTAAACATATGAATGCAGTGTTGGAATATGAAAGTATAGTCCAAATAAATGTTATTCATGTTATCGAATTAGACTATTTTTATAAGCATTCATTTTTGTTTGGGATAAAAGACAACGGCCGAAAGACATTTTCATCGGATAATGTAATAAATAATAATAATAATAATAACCATAATAATAACAAATAAATAAATAAAATAAAAATTTGACGTGATAGAACTTTTTTATTACAGTTTTCAGTTTTAGTTCGCTAAAATTTATAATAAACAGTAAAAGAAAATCTTATCCAATTTTTTGGCTGCTAAACTGTGATACTGAAGAAAAATAATTTTAAAAGAAGAAAGTTTTAATTTTTTTTTTTTTTTTTTTTTTTTTTTTAAGAACACCAAAATTATCTTGAAAGTAAATGAAGGAAACAAATTTCTCCAAATTTTCATTATGTTTTTAAATACTGAACAAAGAAAACTTTTATTTCAAGTCACTTACTAAAGGCGCCGGTGCAAAAGTTTACAGTCTTTATTTTTTCTTTAATCAACACTGTTAATAATTTCAACAGAAAAACTACTGGAAACCATTTACCTCAAGTCTTATGTAAAATTATAGAAAAAATAAAATCGGAGGGAATAATAAATCAATTTTATCTATGCATTTGGCGGGAGTAGATTGACTATTTTAAAAAAGTATTTTAAATACTTAAATTCATTGTTTATTTTTACTGAGTTAATTAAAAAAATAAAAATAAAAATACAGAATAATGTTTGAGAATCACGATTATTTATTTTATCTGAGAACTATTCTAAATTTATAGAGACTCTGGATAATTATTTCAGTAAATTTATTTTTATAATGTATATTTCAATAAAAGGTAGATTAATATTGGCAGAATTTCATTCATCATTCAGTTCGGAGAAAAAATTTAAGTATTAAGAAAATGTTTTACGGGGTGAGAATTTTCTTTTTAAATATATTCTTTTCAACATTTTAATTTTTTTAAATAAAAATTTTATTTAAATCATTTGTAGTATACATTGGTTCCTCTATTTTCACAACAGAAAAATCGGAAATTAAAAATAAAGAGAAAAAAAATACTGAACAATGAAAGCAATTCTAATTTTGCAGTACATAATTCTCTTTAATATAATTGTGAAAGTCGTTGTATTCAAAATACCGCCTACCCATTGTTCAAACATGATCTGTTTGCATTAGAGACAGCGGAATGGATTCTGAAAAGAGCGTTCATTTGCAGTTGCCTCATTGTCTACAGAAATACCCAAAATGAGTTGCGAAAGTGACAAGATTGAAGCCATTACCCTAGGTTAAGATCCCCCTTGCTGATTGAGGTTTAATGTTGTTGACCATTACTGCGGAATTAGAGGGATTGCCTCATAGAAAACAGACAACGAATGTTCCAAGATCTTCATGAAATGGAATTTGGTTACTCTGAAACTTTATGGAAATAAAATTGAAATGAAAATCTCATTCACTATAGAGAGAATAAAAATTATAATTAAAAGGGGTTTTTTTATTCGTTCATGAATAAGGCTTTATGTTAAATTTTGTGTCAATGAAAAGTATGTGAAATGGCTTTGTAAATACTTCTGAGGATATTTATTAATGTAACAGATCTCTTCACACATCACATTGAGGGGATAAAATGTTTAGATTTCTTTAAATAACTAACATTGTAAATAAAATTAACAGATATGCCACTAAAAGGAAATTAAACTACTGCTAAAAGAAAAAAAAAAAAAAGTTATATTACAAGTAGTACAGATTTTTTTTTTGTCATTTTATAATACATATTTGAATTTTAAAGCTCTAGTTAATTCGGCTGAAGTGGCGCCTGTCTTTCCCTGTGTCAGCTGTCTCCAGAAAAATCTACCGCACTTACAGACGTGAAATTTGGCACACACATAGTCTTGGAATGACACTTGTGCATCTTCCAGTCGAACTTTCAAATATAGAATTATGAAGAAAGTTATTAATAAAACGTGATTAACAATCGAGGTTTTTTGTAAAATTTTTGCCGCGGAATGTTCCCTTTCACCCTCCGAGGGTATAAACCGAAAACTACGCAATTTTTTCAAACAATGGGCGATAAAATGACCTTTTTTAAATTCCAATCGTATGTTTGCTAATGGATCTTTTTTTTGACACCACACTAAACTTTATAACATATTGTAGTACTACATTTGGAGGGAAATTGTTGTCATTTTAGGGTCAACCGGGTAAATCGAATGAAATGTAGGATGGATGGATGGATGGTTGGGTTTTACGTCGCACTAGTGCTGCGCAGATGGGCAATTGGCGACGGTCTGGGACACACCCCTAGAGGTGGTCCGGAGACATACCATCACAATTTTGATCCTCCACGGAAGGGATAATAAAATGTAGGAAATATGTGATATTAAATAATATGTATAGTCCTCATAGAGTTGTTCAATGTAATCGCGATTTAAATATGAAAGACATATTTTGATTTTTTTCGATATTGTCCATTTCGAAACTGTCGTCCAATAAATACCCAAATTAAAGTCGAAGGGTAAGGCGCTAGTTGTCTCAAGAAATAGGGGCACGGATTCAAGATGTTGCGGATGAGAAATGCGCTACCCAGGACAATGGTGACCCGAAGCAACTTTTTGAGTGATTTTTTATTTTTTATTTATTTATATTTTAGTTTTTAGTTTTTATTTAAAAAAAGTAAATAATGTTTCTTATAATTCATTTAAATATAGTGATCTGCGAAGTGGGCAAAGCTTGCTAGCATTATATATAAGGCTGCATACAAAGTTTGTTCGTAAATTCAATTAGTTGTCTTGAATTTCTATCACAGATTTTTATTTATAGTATTGAAAATTTTACATATTTCTATACATATGTATTATACATAAAGGGGATTCATCTTAATATTTTATAACAATTGTATTTTTGCTATCGTATTTTTATTTTGAACTAACGTTAGAAATAAGTTCTGCATTTACAAACTCTCATTCTAAAAAAAGTAATAACACAAGTTATATTTCTACAAAATGATCTTCAAAGCTTCCTAATACAAACTTTTGGATTTAACAGTTAAAGTCATTTCGGGTAAAAGAGTTTGGCTTTCGATAATGTAGGTGATAATTTAGAGGTTTCGGTGGCATCTAAAAGCGAAAAAGTAAAGGATCGTGGCAACATATGAAAAAAAGTATCAAACTGACTTACGTGTTAAGAAGGGGAAAATTATTGAGAAAAAGTACAAGGACACTAGATACTTTTAGAAATAAATGATATCTTTTATTTTTAATGAAATTATTTTTATATGTAACATTTTGCACATCATTTAATAAGAAAAAATCAGTACCATTACCATGATTTTCAAAAATAAATTATTAATGACAACAAAAATACTTTCTATTTCTTTTAGCTCTGTAAAAAAAGTAGAAGGACAGTAATACAAAATATAAAATACAAGCAATATTAGTAAGGAATACTCTTCCTATTGGCTTTTATGACTTCGAATATTCTATTTGGTGGTGAATCATACAAAGATTGTATTCAAAGCTACTCGAAGCTCAGTAAGAAATTTAAGCATTTTTCCACTAGCATATACTTGACGAGCAATCATTGGCCAGATTATTTCCACTGTGTTAAAATCATGGCTTTTAGCTGACAGGTAAAACCTGCACATTATTTTCAGCGAACCAATTTTTAACTCTATGGTGATGTGAATGGCGGCTTCATCTTGTTGAAACATCCGCTCTTCTCCTAATTCAGAGTCATGAGGAAGAAGCTCATAATACAGCACTTCAATATAGCCTGTATGTTTCTGCATACCACTGAAAAAGATTAGACGTTCTTCTTTCATATTCAATCACTTACTAGATCATCACCCTTCCCCCTCATTTGTCGAGTTGAATAAAATTCTTCTACATTCTTCATACAATGTCAATATTATTGGTAACCATCTAATTCGTCTAAGCTAAACTTCTTCTTGTCTGAAAATATTATAAAAGTACCATTTGAGGTCCGTAATACGTGTTTTTTAACTCGTGATAAACGGTAATTAATCTGTGTTTTTTTTTTTCACTTTGGATGATAATTTTGCATTTTGAAAATGAATTATTTGGACCTTGATATGTTGCCTTGAAACATGAGTAAGTTTTGCTTGATTTGGGACCTTTTCGATGCTACCACTGCTATTTTTAAGCTCATGAGCAAGTTTTCTTTTATCGCAAGGCGTAAACTTTTTAGGCCTACCAGTCTTCTTACTTTTCCTATTTCTATCTGGCTTTCTGATAAAGTTAGAAAGTGTATTGGGGCTGACGTGCAGTATACAAACAATCTAACACTTTTACCATTAATTTTACACTGTAAATACAAGTGTCTGAAATTCAGACAAAATTGTGTCTGAAACGGGTGTTTAATTTGAGGATGCTAAAAAGTGTCTTAAAAGGCACATCGTTTCACACTCGAAACGTCTGAAATTCCACCATCATTGATCCTGTCTGAAGTGAATATTTTTCATAAATAAATAAATAAAAAGATGCGTTTTATACTGTTTACCTGTGAGAAATCGATTTTAGAATCTCCTACAGTATAGAATATATATACTAATAATTTTGACAATAATAGTCCCCGTTGCCCCTGGCGGGAATCGAACTGACAACCAATGGATTCAAAGTCGAGTGTCTTCCCAATCAAGCCATCGGTACTCACGCTGTACTCTGCTTGTATAACGAAATATATTCTAGTATCCGTAAAACAAATTGAAGCTTTATGTCTTTGCAATAAAACTGTTCATAAGAAGTAAAGCTTAATACATATATTATCTTAAATTTCATGTGTTTAGAGTTTTTTTTTTTTTTTTTTTTGTAAAATGCGTAATAAATATGAAAAAAATAGTAGCCTATGGATTTTAAACGATTTTTTTTTTTTTTTTAACTGGTATTTGCAAGAAAACAAACTATATACATGAAACGAAAAAAAAAAAAAAAAAAAAAAAAATGCTCTTTTACATTTTGAAATGTAGGGAACATAAAATAATTTTTAAAACGCGAAAAAAAAATCAATTATGCAGAAATTGTTTAAGATTGTTTAGCTACGAATTCGCTTTCTTAGCTACAAGTTACGTGCTTCGTTTATCTTAATATTTTTTTGTTTTATTACATGTGAGAATTTTAAATAAAAATTAACTTTGTTTTTTAATTTTTAACAGAATAAGATCCGTGTCTAAGTATTTTAAATAAGTCAACTACTTATATTACATAAAATGTCAAATTTATTTGTTAAAAAAAATGTTAAAACAGGATATGCAATGCATGCTGCTTAAAGTAGATTCCATATAGAAAATTTGTTAAGTAATACAAATGTCTGAATTTCTAAGTGTCTGAAATTTCTAATGTTTGAATTTTTAAGTGCATAAATCGTAAAATGTCTGAAATTTTATGTGTCTGAAAATTTTATATGTCTTAATTTCAGACATATCGACCTTATTCAGACACTTATCTGAGCTCATTTATAATAAAGACACTTACGTGTCTTAATTTAAGACAGCACATGCGTCTGAAATTTTGCATGCGTAAGTGTTTCAGACATTTATGTGTCTGAATTGACATTTCGGACACACTTCTGTCTGAATTTAAGACGCTTCTATTTACAGTGTATATGCAGAGCCTGATTAAGGGGGAAGCACACATTATTTATACTTACACCGTTATTTTTTAACAAATACTTCCCTCCTATAATAAACAGAAAATTCTCATTAAAAATTATTTTAAAAGAATTCTGGTGTCTAATAACGGTGAGTAAATTCGATTGTTTTACACCGTTCATTTTTTATAAAAAATATTTCCTCTTCAAAGCGTGGAATTTCTATGACATGAAGTAAAAAATTATTGTAAAAATATTCCGGTGAGGGCGGAGATAATGTGTGCTTCCCCCTTAATCAGGCTCTGTGTATATGCAACAATTTGCCCCTTTTGGAAATAATTTTAATGTATTATTCTAGGCAGTCTGAAAAAAGAAATAATAATAGCATTGCAATTTTTAACAAAATACGTTTTCCTCAACAAAAACAGTTAAAGAAAATTCAGTATTTACTTTTTTACTCGTGCACAATCCACCAAATAACAAATTTTGGAAAGTGTCCTACATTTTTTTACACTCTCGAAATCACACTGTAAATACGTGAATTGTAAAATGCGTAATAAATATGAAAAAATAGTAAACTATGGATTTTAGACGATTTTTTTTTTTTTTTTTTTTTTTTTTTTTTTTAATACTGGTATTTGCAAGAAAACAAACTATATACTTGAAACAAAAAAAATTGCTCTTTTACATTTTGAAGTGTAAGGAAACATAAAATAATTTTTAAAACGCGGGAAAAAAAATCAATTATGCACAAATTGTTTAAGATTGTTTAGTTACGAATTCCCTTTTAGTTATAAGTTACATGCTTCGTTTATCCTAATATATATATATATATTTGTTGTTGTTTTATTACACGTGAGAACTTTAAATAAAAATTAACTTTGTTTTTTATTTTTTAACAGAATAAGTTCCACGTCTAAGTATTTTAAATAAGTTAACTACTTATATTATATAAAATAATATAAAATTTATTTGTTTAAAAAAATTTTTTAAACAGAATGCGCATATTGCTTAAAGTAGATTCCATATGGAAAATTTGTTAAGTAATACAAATGTCTGAATTTCTAAGTGTCTGAAATTTGTAATGTCTGAATTTTTAAGTGCCTAAATTGTAAAATGTCTCAAATTTTATGTGTCTAACTGTAATATGTCTTAATTTCAGACATATCAATCTTATTCAGACACTTAGCTCATTTTTAAAAAAGACACTTACGTGTCTTAATTTAAGACAGCACATGCGTCTGAAATTTTGCATGTGGAAGTGTTTCAGGCATTTATGTGTCTGAATTGGCATTTCAGCCACATTCCTGTCTGAATTTAAGATGCTTCTATTTACAGTGCATAAATGCTAGTTTTTCTACAATCCACTAATTAGCATTAGTAGCAGAGATTTCATTTTTACGTGAAATTAAAGAAAACTTTATTAAACAAAATCTTTATAAAAATCTAATAGCCAGGATAAAAATACAGAAAATAATTTACAAAAATCGATTGTCCTTCTACTTTTTTTACACAGTGTATAAAGATTTAAATTTATCGTTTAAAGTGGATTAAGAACAGTTTGCGCCTTCCAGAATGATTTATGACTCATTTGAAATAAAATCTTTCTCAGTAGTTAAATATCATGCTTAATTTTGTTATCCTTCTTTAATTTTGTATATTGATTTATTATGTTCTAGAGAAATCTTTTTACAAGCATATTGAATAGAATGGATATTATTAGATATGTTCGATTAAAACATACTGAAAAATGGTTCGAATCATACAGTGTTTAAGGTCACTGGTAGAAAATTACATAAAGGTGTGGGTTGTCGCCCAAATACACTAACTTTTCAGAAATGACCGGACACTTTCGATTTCAGATGGTTTATCAAATATCTCAAAAAATACTTCACAAACCATCTTGAAACTTCAGGAGTGTAAATAACATATTACACCTCATATATTTCAGCGAAAATTTTGACCAGAAAATAAAAGTGGAACAAGTAAAAAAAAAAATGAAAATGAAAATGTTTGGGATCACCCTGTAAAAAGTAATACTTGAAAGTCAATACGGCTGTAGTATGTCATTATGAAGCTTTTTCGTATTCTCTGTATAAATTTTTATTAGGCTAACACATACATTCATGGAGATATAACTTTTTAAAAAAATGCAAAAAAGAAATTGTCACTTTTTCAGCTATAACACGCAAGTTATTAAATCCAGTGCAAAGCCATTTTCAGAAAACTTGACACACAATATTAGAGACGGCATCCTGGAATCAGAATGCAAACATATTAAATATCTAATAAAATATAAGCATTTTTACTAAAGAATTTGTAACTGGACATGCGCAAGATTTTAAAAAATTTCATTTGCGTTATTTAATAGCCAAATGTATTGAGCTACCTATATAAAGGTCTCAAATAAGTATCGTGTAAATTCTAAAAGTTGTACACGGTAAAATGAACTGCTTTCAGTTCTTCTCAAAAAACCAGCTAAACTATAAGGGGTTTTACTTATATTTTTGTTTTGTTTCACTCAATAGTAATACAATGTTCGTTGATTATAAATAAATATTGAGAAAACCCCTTATCATTTCCCTTATTTTTTAGAAGAACTGAAATTCAGTTCAGTCTCTCGCGTACAACTTTTTGAATTTCCATGACATTTGTTCGGGTTTTCGCATAAGTTGCTCAATAATTTCGGCTATTACATTATGCAAATGAAATTTCGCTAAAGCTTGAGCATGCGCAGTTAAAAATTTAGAAAGAAATGCTCATAATTCATTAGATATTTAATATTTTCGCATTGTACTGCAGCATGCTATGTTTAATGTTGTGTCAATTTTTCTGAAAATGGCTTTGCAGCGAACTGAATACCTTGCGTATTATAATTTAAAAAAGTGACTTTGTTTTTGCAATTTTTTAAAGAAACTGTTATATCTCCATGACTATACGTGGTAGTCTCATAACAATTTATACAGAGAATAAAAAAAAGAGCGTTATAATCACATATTGCAGCTAGATTGAATTTCGAGTATTATTTTTTACAGGGTGATTCCAAACTTTTTCATTTTTATTTATCTTTTCTGGTCCTCCTTTTATTTTCGGGATAAAACGTTCACTGAAATATATGAGGTGTAACATGTTATTCACACTCCTGAAGTTTGAAGATGATTCGTGAAGTACCTTTTGAGATATTTAAAAATACATCTGAAATCGAGAGTGTCCGTTCATTTATGGAAAGAAAGTGTGACATTTTTGGAATAGTAAGATTTGACCGGGACATGCGGGTAGTGTTGCAAAAAACCTGCAGTTTTTAAAAGACAGAAATAAACCCGGAACTTTGGGGAAGGTTGGGAATTTTGAAGGTGAACAAGTCCAATCACTTTTAAAATGGAAGTCAGATCTAACACACTGATATTAATAACTAAAATGTCATTGAGTAGTGCACTAACTAATTTTAAATGGGTTCTACCTAATTTTCAGGCTTTCCTGTTTTTGTTCATTGAAATCATTAATACTTAAAATATTTTCGAAAGAGTACACTAAAAAATTTATTGAAAATTTGTCTTTTTTCTCCCCCACACCTCACAATTCCTCTTCCTCTTTCGCTTTTTTTATGCTTTCTAGTAAAGTAAATAATTTAAATTATGCATGTTCTGTTTTCAATTTACAAGAATGGTTTAACACTAAACTTACCACGACGGGTCAAATGACCCATTTTAAACTTTTTGTCAGAATTTCTCGCAAATAACATTATCACATCGTCCTCGTTTCGTGTACCAAATTGTGCTAAATAATATATTTTTGCTATACATAGTAATATATATAACATTTTAAAGACAGGTCACTTGACCCGATGTGATAGGAATAGGTAAACTTGAAGTATCGGTAGGTTTAGTGTTAAGGGAGTGTTCAGATCAAGATTATTCAAATAATATTTTCATTTAGATTGCAATGATCTTGAATGATTTCTTTTAATTTCTTGTTTAATAAAAAGCAATTTTTTTAAAATAGATATTCATTTTAAATTCAACGTATTACTTTATTCAACTTTTTAAATTACTTCACAAAAAAAAAAAAAAAAATTAATTCCAAAATACTACAGATAAGAGGCTGTTCGCACATTTTTTTAGACGATGTTGCTTTGCTATAAAAACTAATCGGCTGCTTAGAAATTTTGTTTTTAGTTGCAACTATATTTTTGAAAGTATAAATTATCATCTACTACTTGAGAGTTTTGTTTTCATGCAAGATGGCGCTTTTAAAAAAGCAGAGGATGGAAGGCTATGTTTGTGCTCTTTCCGAAGAAAATTATTCGTATCTAAAAATTAAAAAAAAAAATCTGGAGTGACTCCACTCGACTTTCCGAACATTGAGTAACTAACAGTTTTGTAGATAAAATAAAGAAAGAGGAATTGCTAAACAAACAAAAGAGAGAAAACCATAATAGAGTGTTTTTTTCTCCATATATCACACGAGGTTTTATTTAACGCTACTGAACTTTGAGCCCTTAAATCATAATGATAAAGAATTTTTCGTTTTGTCCCTGTAAAAATCTATAGATGCTAGATTCACCAAAATGCTTATAGTTAGTGCAACAGTGATTTATAATATTCATACAAATTTTCAGCTCAATTGAATAAGGCGTTTAGATGCTATCGCACTTTTAAAAATTTGGTCTCATAGGCCATAATGATAAAGAATTTTTCTTTGTGTCCCTGTAAAAAAACTGTAGTGCTAGATTCACCAAAATCTATACAGTTGGTGCAAATGCGACCTATAACATGTGTACAATTTTTTTGCTCAGATTAATAAGGCGTTTAGACGCTATCACACTTTTAAAAATTTGGCCCCATTGGCCTTAATGATAAAGAATTTTTCTTTGTGTCCCTGTAAAAAAACTATAAGTGCTAGATTCTCCAAAATCTATACAGATTGAGTATCTGTGACCTATAATATGGGTATAAAATTTTTGCTCAATTGAATAAGGCGTTTAGATGCTATCGCACTTTTAAGATTTTGGTCCCATAGGCCATAATGATAAAGAATTTTTCTTTGTGTCCCTGTAAAAAAACTATAAGTGCTAGATTCACCAAAATCTATAGGGTTCGTACTATGGTGACTTACAATATACGTACCAACTTTCAGGTTAATCGAACAAAGCCTTTAGACGCTAGCGTGTTCACAAACATACACACATACACACATACACACATACACACATACACACACACATACATACATCATCGTAAAAATAGTGAAAACGGACTCAGGGGACCTCAAAACGTATAGAAACATCAAAATCTCGAATTCGGATTTTTGACATGATTACAATACTTTCCTCACTATAGTGTTCGGAAAGTAAAAAACATGTGAAAGCCATGGTTTTTAGATATCTAAAGCTACAATATATAATATTGTCCAAACAGAAAAAAAAAATAAAAAGAGGAAAAAATCGTCAAAGTTTGGCTTTAAATGGAAATTTTTTTCCAAATACATATCCAAGGAAAAAATGGAATATTTCAAACGGTGCAAAATTAAGATCTTTACTGTTAAAAGAAAATCCGCCAAGTCAAAGGAGAGTTGCTGAATTATTAAAATGCACAGTGTCAACCGTAAACAAAGTAATTGATGCCGATTTGAATCTTAAAAAGGCGAAAAAAAATGTGTGCATTGTCTTTCTCCACGACATATTGTCGAACATGCAGCCGAACGTAGAACGCGCTGCTGAATTTTTTATGAGAAACATTTATCCGGACAAAACTGGAAAAATGTTGTCACAATAGATGAGTCTTGGATATATCTAAATGACCTCAATAAAAAAGGATCAATTTATTATCCTCAAAGAGGTAAAAAAAAAAAAACAGTAAAATATTGTTCCAGGAATGTAAAGAAAGTTTTTTAAAGGGATTTATGATTGTTGCTGGTTTTGGATATAATAGTAAATTAAAAATGAAAAAAGTGGAGAAAAATGTAAAGATCAACAACACACATATTACCAGGAACATATTTTATCCCCAATTTTAAAATATTAGATAACACCTCTTTACCCATTGTGCCATCAATCAGTTGAACTGCTTCAAGAGAAAGCAAGCAGCCATACGTCAAAATCCATTCTTAATTTCCCGGAAAAAAAAATGGAACTAGAAAAGTGTAACAAAACCATACCCTTCACTGATATCCCTTCTTAATCTCCTGATGTATCACCCATGGATTTCTTCCATTTTAGACTTTTAAAAAGCGGATTGTCTAAATGTCGACCTACAACCCTCCTTGGACTTTGGAAGGCTGTTTAAGAGGAATGGGACAAAATATCTCTTCCGATACTACAAAAAACTTTATTGTCATGGAAATTACGATGTAGAAAGATAGTTAACATCAAGGGAAAACAAATGGAATATTTAAAACACAAAAAGTTTACGTAAGATATTTCTATAAATACTAGGAAAATCGTTTAAAAAAATGTGCGAACAGCCTGTGTCTTAGAAACAATCTTTTTTTTTTTTTTTTTTTTTTTTTTAACTGTTCTTTTAGCTAAAAACTGTTTTCGATATTGAATTTTTATAATGTGAAAGCATTCAAAGCTTCACATTTCCATATTACTCACTTATTTTTCTAGGAAAAATGTTCATGCTTCAAACTATTTCAAAATTTCCAAAAAATTTTCAAAATTCTCAGGAATTCTCCCAAAAACCCGTTTTATTTTCGGGGAAGAGACTGGTTTTCTTTTTTTTCAGCAACATTACTTCCTTTGCAACATTACTTCCACTAATGTTTTGGCAAAGATTAGATAGTTCAGGCTTGGGTGAATTCTCACTCCGAGATGTCTTGTAGAGAGATTTGAATTTTATATGAAATGGAAGGAACATTTGTATTTCGAAAGGAGTGATAAATGAAACAAATGGCTTAAGAAATTAACTTTTTATTGAAGAACTCTTGATTGGGGAGATGGATACTATCAGTGCATTGGTCTAGCAGCGTCTAGTACAGTCGGCAGCAAAATAATTGAAGCACTAGCGCAATAATTCGTATTTAAAAAATGTACACCTAATACTGTTTTGTTAAGTAAATATATGTCGAATCATGATCTTAGTCTTTATGCTGTTTATAAAAAAGTAAATTGATCATAAAAATTAGCGGTCAAACTAAAAAATATGAAATAGGTCGATGCGTGCTTCAATAATTTTGCTGCAGACTGTATTTAGGCCAGTCCAAGAGTTCAACCAAATTTTGAACGACGGCAAGCCAATAAGGAAAGGGCACGTGACGTCACTCACAGTCAAGTTATGGGTAAAGTGGCATAACACTGGCATTTCCACCAATACAGGTTGATCTTTTGCCACTCGAGAGTGGCAAAGATTGATTGACGGAGCGTTTGTTTGTAAACATGCCCTTTCCTTATATACGCTCCACTTCTACGTTCCAATCTACGCAACCGTAAACAAGTCATGGATAACGTAGTGACATCCATAACGTAGTAACCTCGTGCCGTGCCCCATCTGAAAGGTTGCTGTGAGACAAGGGCAAGATGGCGATTCAGGACGGTTGGTTGAGTTTAAAGTCGCGCTAGTGCTGCGCTATGAGCAATTGGCGACGGTCTCGGACTTACTCCTCGGCGGGAACCGGAGACAACGCGATTCAGGACGGAACTGCGCTGGCGAATTGAAGAACTGATGGAGGTTGGTTGGTTGGATTTTTACGTCGCACTAGTGCTGCGGAATCTGATGGAGGCAAAATGCGATCTGGTTACGGAAAAAGGAGTCAAAACGATTGCGTGAAACGGAAATGTTCTGGAAATTCGTTAAACCATAAAATAGGGATTTAAGAGGTCTATTAACCTATAATTAATTTAATTTAAAAGTTAATTCATAAATTTGTATATTGTGGGATTTATCTTTCCCACACAAAGCTTGAGAGTTTTAAAAGATGCAAAAATTACGCTTAAATGACATAAAATTTATGTAGTGATAAAATAAAAAATCTACACATTACTAGATAAAATAAAAATTTCAAAAATGAAAGAAAAATATAAAAATTAGAACATTTAGCTTTATTCCACAACATAGCATAAAATATTAATATATATGTAATTACAGTTATAATACAATTTATTACGCGGGAAAGTAATAAATAAGTTAGAACGAACAAACTACATTACTAGTAACTAAACTAAAGTAAGGAAGCATCATTTGCTAAATTCAGAGTAAAAGTGATATTCTTTTCTCCTTCTCATTTTTAAATTTTCGAATATTAGTGAACCTTGTCTAATTAGCTTTTTGTTCCCCATTAAATTAATTCACTTTTCAAGGTAAAATAATTACAAGATAAAAAGAACTTTTCATATACCATGTTTTTAAATTTTCTGTTGAATCATATAAACGCTACCGAAGGCAGAGGGAACCCGGAACAATTGGCTAAAAGTGTTTGAAAAATTCATTGATATCGAGTTTTGAGCTATTAAAAAAGTTTCAAATGGCTTGCTAGCTAGCCGGGAACTTAGTTAAAAATCGATTTCAAGGTTTGTACTGGTAACGCAACGCTGCCGAAGGCAGTAGGGACCTGAAACAGTTGGCTAAAAGTATTTAAAAAATGCATTTTCACCGTGTTCTGAACTATTCTGAAAGTTTCAAATGTCTAGCTAGTCAGGGAATTAGCTAAATAAATTTTCTGCTGAATCATATAAACGCTGCCGAAGGCAGTGGGGACCTGAAACAGTTGACTAAAAGTATTAAAAAGAAATGTATTGTCCCCGTGTTTTGGTCTATCCTGAAAGTTTCAAATGTCTAGCTAGTCTGGAAGCTAGTTAAAAATTGATTGCAAGATTTGTACTGGACAAACAAACAAACAAGGATCGAAGTTAATAAAAAACATAGTACCATGGTAATAAAATACTTTAACTACAACTGTGATTCTTAAAAATATATTTAAAAATTTTCATTTTGATATCACAGTTATCCTAATTCACTAAACAAGTTTATAAATCTCTAATTAACCACAGGAGTATGTTATGTATTCGCTGTTTTCTGAAAAAAAAAAAAAAAGTCCAAATATATTTTCTAGATTGTTTTTATACAATTTTAACATGACATATATTTCATCGTGAAAAAATAGTTTTATCAATGAATTGATTTTTAAAACATCGAAATAAAACATCTCGACAGAATTGAAATAGAACGGTTGTAAAATTTTATGTAAACAATGAATTAAGCCTAAATTGGGGGGCACGTAACAGTTTCCTGTTAGATATAAAGATATAATGCTTTCAGAGTCAAAACGCAGATTCTCTTTAAATAAAAATAAAATATTTAATCTATAAAAATTTAGAAAAATATGCTGAATAATTTCAATAAAATTAAAAATTAAACACCTTTTATTATTATTCTTTTCTTTAACTATTTTCTCAAAAAGATGCTATTATTTTCTTTATGTAAATAACTGGGAGAAAAAACAAAAATTGTCCAAAATGAAACTAGTACTTTTTCATTTCACAACTAAAACACATGCTTAAATCTGTAGATTTCGAATACGGGTATTCTCAGGGGCATTTTCAAACAGTTTTTTCGAATTCCAACAAACGAAACACTTCTAGTCCCTAAAGAAAGTGAAAATCGAATACGGTGATTCTTTCGGATGCTATTCAAAGTTTCATCTAGCTCCTGAATTAAACTAGCTCCTGAAAAACAATGTCAAATAAAACAAAGTATCAGTAAAAGGTAAAACAGCAACAGTATAAATAGAAAAAACGAAGCATGTAAGACTAATAGTTTTTTTTTTTTTTTACACTAACTATATAAATCCCAAAACTCATCTCTATTATTTCTATTCTAGGACCATTGTTCGGGATGATTTTCAAAGGTGCAAGAGATATCACGAAAATTTCACAGTCATAAAAGTCGACAATAAAGTTCCTGTTTTATTTAAGAGGATTTTCCCGTGTGTATTATAAAAATGGAATGTTGCTCAGAAATCTCCAAATAAGGCACGCCTTCAGTTTTTTCTAGATGTTTAAATATATTGTAATTACGAATTAAGAGCATACGAAGAAATTTAGAAAAATATGAAAAAAAATAATATTATTATATTTAGTGTTTTGTCTCTTCGTACTGACGAAGGAAAATTATTTCACATTAAAAAACGCAATAAAATAGAATTTTTAGGAATGTATTCAAAGTGGTTTTTACAACTTACCGTTCTACTTCTTTAATGTCAGTATTTTTTTAACAATAAAATTTCTTATTATTTGTCGATTTCTTTTGATTAAATTAAAAAAAAATCATTAAAAAAAATAATAATAAATAAACTGTGGTTATCCAAAAGGACGACGCTACCACCCCTGAACTTAATCTTCATGCTGATTTGAAATGTGAAAGTAAAAAATTTCAATAGAAAAAGTTTTATTTACAATTCCAAAATTTTTAACTTAAAATTGCAAGTAAACAACATTCTCTTCCACGTTTTCTGTTTTTTCCTAAAAATTATTTTCAATGTCATTTTATGTTTTTTAATTTATATCAAACGCAATAAAAATCATCACACATCTTCTATTATGCAAGAACACAGATAAATATATTATATAAATATTATTTCTCCTTAAAAGTTAATTAAATAGATATTCCTTGCATAAAGATTATTTTGTATATCAGTTACCTGTGAATTACCTACTTTGAGGCCTATATATTTCATTACTCCTATTTTATGAAGTAAACTAAGTTATCTTGAATACATTTTTCGTCTCAAGTTCAGTCACAATGGCTAGGTAAAGTGCAATTAATTAATTTATATGAATAGGTAATAGTCACGAAACAAATATGCATTACATCCACCCATGCATTACATCCATCCCGCTATTAACATGAAAAAATTCTCAAAAATTAACCTTGAACCGAACGAACCTCTGACTCGTGTTACCGCGGCCTGTGGCTGCGGCACCGTATAGCAAGCATGCTAAGCACGCACTGCAAAATCCACTTTCCTCCAACAGGGAGTGCAGTATGTTGTATACGAACATCACCAATCACCTTGAATTTCCAAGACCTTCAAATAAGGTGTCACATGGTGGTGTCAATTGCAAAATACTTTAGTTGCACTTTCCACCGCCAGGGGGCGCAGTTTGTTCTGTACGAACATCACCAACGGTGAGGAAATACTAAGACCTTTAAAATAAGATATAACATGATAGGGTCTACTACAAAATTATCTAGTTCCATTTTTCACCACCAGGGGGTGCATTCTATTGTATACAAACATCCCCAATCAACATGAAATTTCAAGACCTCTATCACCAATCGCCTTGGATTTCTAAGACCTTTTAAATAAGGTGTCACATGGTTTTGTCAACTGCCAAATCCTTTAGTTGCACTTTCCACCGCCAGGGGGCGTACTGTGTTCTGTACGAACATCACCAACGGTCAGGAAATTCCAAGACCTTTAATAAGATGTAACATGATAGGGTCTGCAGCAAAATCACTTAGTTCCATTTTTCACTACCAGGGGTCGCACTATACTGTATACAAACATCCCCAATCGACATGAAATTTCAAGACCTTTAAAATGAGGTGCTACATGTGTGGGTCTAGAACGGATTTCCCTCTCAAACTAAATTCCCCCCTTTCCCCTCCCCTCCAAATCTACTTTCCCCCTTTTTTCCCCCTTTAAAATCGAAAATTCCAAATTGGCAGATATTGATTTTTTAGTATTCGACTCTAGTCCCCATATGTACAATTTCTTCACCGTGAAGTAATTTGAAGCTTAGTTAAGCTCGTAAACGTGTTTTTAACCCGAAACGGGTGGGAAACGCTTTTCCACCCGTTTCACCCGGGGAGGAAACGCCCCGTTCGACTTTTTTTATTTTTCTCTTCTCATAGCACATCTACAGACCAAGACCTTTTTTTAGACACCTCAACCAAATTTTTACACCAAGTAGTTCTCTCAATATAGTGGAGACAGACAAAAACATGTTTCAAATTAATATATAGACTAGCTGAAACCCGTCGAATTCGACGATCACTTTATTGACTGTAAAGTTTCAAAAACCATCGCATCATTATAAATGTATTTCAAGTTAAAATATATAATATAATTTACGACATTTCACTTAAAAAAAAAAGAAATTCGGAAAAATACTTATAAATAGAAATACTATATATGGCATCGCTTTCAACAAAGTACTGTCAATGTGACGTCAAACTGACTCCAAATAAACAGTTGCTATCTTTTATTTTCTATTCCGTAAAATACTACATGTTAGCTGACCCGACCGACGTTATTCGGGCCTATGGTAATAACCTTAAATGAGCCTTAAATTTGTATGGTTTTACATCTTTAATTCGATTTTGTTTGAATTTCTATTTTTAAATAAAAGCATCGCAAAAAAATAATCAGCTATAACAAAAAAATTACCTTGAACCGAACGAAACTCTGCCTTGTGACACCGGGGCCTTCGGCAGCGCATACGCCGGTCGCTAATAACATCAAAATGTTCCCAAAAATTAATCTTTAACCAAATGAACACGCTCGCTGTTGCCTGGGCCCATGATACCTTAAATGAACCTTAAATTTGTATGATTTTATGCCTTTAACTTGATTTTGTTTGAATTTCTGTTTTTAAATAATAACATCACGAAAAAAATGATTAGCTGTAACAACAAAAAAAAAAATTACATGGAACCGAACGAAACTCTGCCTTGTGACCCCGGTGCCTGCGGCAGCGCATACGCGGGCCGCTAATAACATAAAAAAAATTCCAAAAATTTAACCTGGAACCGAACGAACTCGCCCGGCAATGCCCGGGCCCAGGATAATAACCTTAAATGAATCTTAAATGTGTATGGTTTTATATCTTTAACTCGATTTTGTTTGAATTTCTATTTTTAAATGAAAGCATCATAAAAAAAATAATCATCTGTAACCAAAAAAAAAAAAAAAAAAAACCTCAAACAGAACGGAACTCGGGCTCGTGACCCGGTGCCTGCGGCAGCGTATATGCAGCCCGCTAATAACATGAAAAAATTCTCAAAAATTAATCTTGAACCGAACGAACCTCTGACTCGTGTTACCGCTGCCTGTGGCTGCGGCACCGTATAGCAGGCATGCTACGCATTCGCTGCAAAATCCACTTTCCTCCACCAGGGGGCGCAGCATGTTGTATACGAACATCACCAATTGCCTTGAATTTCCAAGACCTTTCATATAAGGTGTCACATGGTGGTGTCAACTGCAGAATCCTTCAGTTGCACTTTAAACCGCCAGGGGACACAGCGTGTTCTATACGAACAACACCAACGGTCAGGAAATACCAAGGCCTTTAAAATAAGGTGTAACATGATAGGGTCTACTGTAAAATAACCTAGTTCCATTTTTAACCACCAGGGGGCGCACTATATTGTATACAAACATTCCCAATGAATATGAAATTTTAAGACCTTTATCACCAATCGTCTTGAATTTCCAAGACCTTTCAAATAAGGTGTCACATGGTGGTGTCAACTGCAAAATCCTTTAGTTGCACTTTCCACCGTCAGGGGGCGCAGTGTGTTCTGTACGAACATCACCAACGGTCAGGAAATACCAAGACCTTTAAAATAAGATGTAACATGATAGGGTCTGCAGCAAAATCACATAGTTCCATTTTTCACCACCAGGGGTCACACTATATTATATGCAAGCATCTCCAATCAACATGAATTTTCAAGACCTTTAAAATGAGGTGCTACATGTGTGGGTCTAGAACGGATTTCCCTCTCAAACTAATTTCCCCCCTTTCCCCCTCCTCCAAATCTACTTTCCCCCTCCCCCCCCCCTTTAAAATCGAAAATTCCAAATTCGCAGAAAGTGGTTTTTTAGTATTTGACTCTAGTCCCCATATGTACAATTTCTTCACCGTGAAGTAATTTGAAGCTTAGTTAAGCTCGTAAACGTGTTTTTAACCCGAAACGGGTGGTAAACGGTTTCCCCCCCAGGGGGGGAACCGTTCGACTTTTTTTTATTTTTCTCTTATTGTAGCACATCTACAGACCAAGACCTTTTATTAGACACCTCAACCAAATTTTTACACCGAGTAGTTCTCTCAATATAGTGGAGACAGACAAAAACATGTTTCAAATTAATATATAGATGATAGGGTCTGCAGCAAAATCACCTTGTTCCATTTTTCACCACCAGGGGTCGCACTATATTATATGCAAACATCTCCAATCAACATGAATTTTCAAGACCTTTAAAATGAGGTGCTGCATGTGTGGGTCTTGAATGGATTTCCCTCTCAAGCTAATTTCCCCTCTTCCCCCCCCCCCTCTAAATCTACTTTCCCCCTCCCCCCCCCCTTTAAAATCGAAAATTCGAAATTCGCAGAAAGTGGTTTTTTAGTATTCGACTCTAGTCCCCATATGTACAATTTCTTCACCGTGAAGTAATTTGAAGCTTAGTTAAGCTCGTAAACGTGTTTTTAACCCGAAACGGGTGGGAAACGGTTTCCCACCCATTTCCCCGATGGGGAAACGGTTTCCCCCCCGGGGGGGGGAACCGTTCGACTTTTTTTTTTTTTTCTCTTCTCATAGCACATCTACAGACCAAGACCTTTTATTAGACACCTCAACCAAATTTTTACACCGAGTAGTTCTCTCAATATAGTGGAGACAGACAAAAACACGTTTCAAATTAATATATAGATGCCTAGCGAAGCGGGCAAAACCTGCTTGTACATACACTAAGCGACAAAAAAAAAAAAAAAAAAAAAAAGCCGCACTTGGATATTTTTCATTTTTCTTTCTGTAATCGCTAATTTTATTGTTTCAAAAGTAAATTTTTGAACAGATTTTATTACATTGTGTTCCGCGTGCAATTTAGGATTGATCCAAGTGTTAAAAACAAGATGCAATTGTTTAGAAAATTGTAATTTTAGAAAGTATTTCAAAAATGGCAAGACTAAGGTAATTAACGATACCACAAAAAATATTAATTTTAGAGCGAAAATCAAAAAAATATTTTAGTACATGGGATGTCAAAATGATTAAATGATAACAAAATATTAGTGATCTGGTTTTTAGCAAGATATAATATTTTTTGTCTGTTTAAACTGTAAATTTTTCCTTAGGCGGCCACGTTACTCATCCAGTCGAGGTGACCGCTAGTTAAAAAGCCAGCGCTTAAAAAATCAGTTTGTATTACATTCAGAACTTAGCAGAGATTCCGAAAAAGTGTTTAGTAACATAATTTATCTAAATACAGTAAAATAACAATTAAGCAAAGCAGGTTTAATTGCCAGAAAATCTGAAAAGAATTAGAAAACCAAGACATTAGAGGGCTAAAAATTTTTTTAAATGATCAATTAATTATTGGGCTCAAGTTGTTTTCTCTGATGAGTCAAGTTTAACTTATTTCGAACTGACGGAAACAAGCAGATCTGATCACGAAAATGTGACTTACTTAATGAAAATCGCACTTTTAAAACAATGACATATTCCCCGTACATTAAGATAAGAAAATGCATATTTTTTCGGTGAGTCTGGCAAACTTTCATGTTCAAGGGATCAATTAACCCGAAATAAAAGTTGGTCATTAAAAAACTGATGCCTGACCGACTACTTTGGGGGTATTTCAGACTCTTCCATAATCAGCATTTCAAGATGATAATGCACCTTCTTATATGGCGCTTGTGATACATTTATTTGATTCAAGTTGTTAAAATTTATTATCCATTCTCATGAGCGCCTATAAATTTGTAAGTTATCATAACTTTTTTTACTTAAAATTAAATCCCACAAAGAATATCGCAGGATATCTTCTTTATTAGACCAGAAAATTGTCCTAATCTCAATCCGCTCGAAAATTTTTAGTCTATAAAAGAGGGTGGGGATTAGAAATTTGTAGCCTACAACTTTGAAAGAACTAGAAAAAAATATTTATGATATTTGGCACAGTGAAATTTCCGAGTTTCATGTTAATAAACTGTAAAATACTATGCCATTGCGCATTAAAGCAGTAATTCCATATAAAGGCGGAATTATTCAATCCAAAATGCATATTTTTATTAAATAATTGCTTAGATCTAACAAATAAATAGTTTTATTTCATATATTAAAATAGCACTTGTTTATTTCATATAATAAATCATGATATAATACAAAGTATATGTTTATTATATTATGTTTAAAAAGATAATTTTATGTAGATTTTTATTAAATACTTAAGAGAGTGTAATAAAACGAATTATTAAATCGAAAATGTACATAGGTATCATGTTATGACTTCCGTATTATACAAACATAACAATTTTATCTGTTGCAATCATTAGTTTTTAAATTATTACAGACGCAAAAGTTATAAGTCAATTTTTCTGCAGTGCGGCTTTTTTTCTTTTCTTTTTTTTTTTTGGTCGCTTAGTGTGTGTGTGTATATATATATACATGTATAAATGATAGATAACTTAATAAAATTTAACCTTAAAATTTTAGCACTTAATAGATACATGCCAATACCAATATATATATATATATATATATATATTAAATACAGTCATTTGGACAATTTATTTATCTAAACTTCATTATCTGTGTTTAAATATGTAGTAAACGTGCAGCTTTGCAGGTGGGCAATCACTAAATATTTGTCAATAAAACGACACATATATAAAGAGAAATATTTTAGGTGTGTTTTATTTTCTATTCTTAGGCCCGAAAGTAGTCACTTAAATATATATATATATATTTCCATTTATAGAATAAAAGAAATTAGAAATTTTAAAAAAAGATTCCACTTTTATTTCAAAATGTACTAAATACTCTAATTGAGTTGATAAAGACCATTATCACTTAACCATATATTGTTCTAGATGGATGCAAAATTTCAATTTAAAGTGGGGGAAAATGAAATTCATAAATAAACAACTTTCCAAATTAAATTATCTGGTGTGTCACTCACACGACTTTCTCTTACCCTGAAATTTAATACTACAATTACAGGTTGGAGATTAAGAGGTAAGATAACGATGTTATGTAAACCTATGTTAAACAATTCAAATTAGGCTTCGGGAGAGTTTTATATGATAATTAGTTCTGTGTGAGGACGGGGGGCTTCCGCCCCCTCCCCTCAACCCCCCATTTCATTAATGCCCCAACATTTATATAGAATTTAATTCGGTTATTAAAAAATAATTCTGTTTTTACAAAATAATTTATTAAAATTATTATTTAAAAAAATTTATCTTTTATGATAATGCAGACGATTTCCATATAAGAGAAGTAGTATAACACCAAATATCCAAAAAAAGTCCATTTTATTCTCAATAATTAAAAAAAAAAAAAAAAAAATAGGACTTTTTTTTCTAAGTTTTTCTTCGTTAAAAGTAAAAAGAAAAATCGATAACTTTGTTTTAAATTATCGCAGATCGATGGTTCAGCCATTCGTTTTAAAGGTATTGGCGAGCTCTTTTGAAAGATACCCATCATGAAAGTTTAATCCCCTCGAGGGGGGACTTCCCCCAGGGGTGGGGGGTGTGGCGAGGCTCCTACATACACAAACATTTTTTCCTCAGTTGACTATCTCTATTACAAAAAGTATATATTCGTTTCATTTTTTTTAGTGCAGTCTATAGACGTTAAACTCTACTTACCTGCAATTTCCCCCATAGACGTAATGTATTAGAATTCTCTTGATTGTCCCTGTACACAAACCATTTGCTTGATTTTAACGAAAAGCTTACTGTAGCATCCCTATATGATACACATTTCGAATACCAAGTTTGGAATGTCTGCTACTATTTGTTCTTGAAATATGCTGATAACAGACAGACACACACACAGACCAACCGCTAAAAACATGATTTTCGTATTCAGGAGACTTCAAAACGTGTAAATATAACAAAATCTCATTTTCGAAAATTTGACCCCAAAACAATACTTTCTCGGTTAAGAGAAAGTAAAAAACAAAACATGTAGGGGAGAGTGGGGTACAATGGAACAATTTTCAAAATTTTAGGTGCTTACTGACAAAGTAATAATTTCTCGCTTTTGAAAATATGTGTGCATATTACCTATATATTGGGTCTTATGTGGCACTCAATCAAAAGAACAATTATGTTTACTTTTTTTAATAGAATTTTTTTAATAACAGCTGACAAAATGGACTCAATTTGTACCATTGTACCCCGACGGCAGGGTACAATGGTCCATGACATGGGGTAATATAGACCAGGGGTGGCCAACCCGCGGCCCGCGGGCCGCATGCGGCCCACCACGTAGCTTCTTGCGGCCCGCGAAGAGACTGGAGATATTTAAAGTTTGACAACTTTTGGTTAATATAATGGATCAAAATTAATAAATAACGTTCTAACTTTTCGAAGTGAAAATAACTTTCAGCAATTACGGTAGCTAAAGAACTGCTGTAATGAAATATTATTAGATCCATTATTCATTATATTTATTATAGTTTTAAATTATAGTCATAAATTTTTCACAATTTTACTGTTAATTTATGAATGAAAATAATTTAAGTTAATGTATTTTGCTCCGAATTTTCACCCTGCCCTTCCCCGAAAAAAGTATATACATACATGAATCATATACTCACAAACATACATGCACATATGCATAAGTACAGTCATAAAATAATAATAATAATTTCCTTCCCCGACTAATTTCACTGGAAATTATCGTAGAAACCAGCAGCTGATGCCTAACGATTGGTAATAACATCTAGTTTTTAATTCAATTGTTAAATTTTGTTTAGGGGTCATCTACATATTAAAACTTGCATAATGTTTTTAATACCCATTTTTGACTACATATTCGAATTTCGGAAGTCAAGGCGGTTCGGAAAAAAGTATAGTTTATATTCCTTATATCAAGTTTTCATAGAGTTACAAGCAAAAATTAATCAGGGGTAAATCTCTATATTTAAAAAGAATAAATTAAGATATCACAGAGAAATGTATTATATCTATTCAGATAATAATCGGAAAAGTAGAATAACAATTTTAAATATAAACTAAAGTAAAGTAATGCTAATTAAGGAATGATGTGTACATATAAACTTATTTGAATAACTATTTTAAATCATTCACAAGCAAAGTAATATATGACACAAATGATAACAAGTGACAGCCCCCTAAGACCAATAAATTTGAAATATAACTGTAATTCGAAAAATGATAGGAATAGACTGTAAATTTAGAAACACATTTCTTTGATTATGTCCATTCTATTCGTGCAAAAATTAATGTAGGTCATAACACATAATTTTTTGAAATATGAAATTACTAATAATTTTCATAATTCAAAAAACGTTTTTTAATCAAAAATATGCATGGACTATATCTATGTTGCTTCATTTTAACGTAAAAAAAAAAAAAAAAAAAAAAAAAAAAGATATTTCAATATATTATTTTTTGGGGAAGACATGAATTAATGTTTATTACATTCATTTAACATTAGCATCTCCATATTTTAACAAATTATGCGAAAATTGAGAGAAATTCCCGGCTGATTTGATCCAAATAATCGAGAAAATCTTGTCGAAATTAAGAGTTGCCTTAAAAAAGAAGAAGAAGAAGTTGATGCCAGTTTTAATATGTGTATACTCCCTTAAGCAAAATCTAACTAAACCGTTCTAAACTAGGCTTTACTACTAATCGATCGGTACCAGCCGCATGTCTCTACACTAATTTACGGCGAAATTAGTCGGGAAAGAAGGGGAGGGGAGGCATTTTTTATGACTGTACATACGGTGCGGCCCGAATGAATAAAATAGATTTCCAATGCGGCCCACCAAGTATTTTGGGTTGGACAGGCCTGATATAGACCACAGGTCAAATTTAAAAAGCATACTAATGTAGTATGTTTTTTAATAGTATAAAATGTAGAATATATTATATTTATTTATTTATGTCTTCGATTCATACAAATAATATAAATTAATAAACATTAAAATTAGAAAATGATACGCTAAACAAGTTTTGTGTTACTGAAAATTTGCTGTTTCCTTGTGAAGTTGTAGGGTCTAGAAAACTCATTATTATAATAGCTTGAAAATTTACAAGAGATATAGCAACACACTCAGGAAAAAATGTAGAGATCTGTATTAAGTTTTCGTTGCATAAATCTCACAGAAACTGATTCTTTACCTTTTATTTCTGTGATTAAACCAACAAAATGTAAAACCTATTACTTACAACCTTTGAATAAACACCATAAAATGCAATAAACTCGCAACAATTGTTTCGGGTCGAAAAAACACACGACCCTTCATCAGGCGAATAAAGTAAGCACGAATGCTGCAGTCAAAGCGGCAACGCACAAAATCGTTTAAAATGAAAAGAAAAACTTTATAAAGTAGAAAGTAAATATAGCTACTGGTGTGAGTAGAATTGTACAAGAAAACAAGGAAATAAATAAATGAGTGAGATTAAACATATAACAATCTAAGGATAACAAAAATTAAACGAAACTCTAAGTTACGTGAGTAATTTCCAAGCATCAGAGAAGAAAGGAGTGGAAGAAATATCATTAACAAGATTTTTCGAATTTTTAAATATGTAAAATGCTTCATGAATATCCAAATGGGAGGAACAGACAGGAGATGAAATTATGTTAGTTTTGGAAAAATCAAAACGATGACCTTGAGACCAGCAGTGGGAAGCAATAGAAGATTTGGTAATCTCTTCATTACGAACATTCCGACGGTGCTCATTTATTCTGTATTTCAAATGCCTCCTAGTTTGACCAATATAACCTAAGTTGCAGTACGAACACGGAATTAAATAAATTCCAGAACGGTTTTCGGTGGGAATGGGATCCTTAAGAGAAGATAATTTAATTTTATTGACAGGTTTGTAAATAACTTTGAAACCAAACGGTGAAAGAATTTTAGAGATTTTAAAAGAGAGTGGAGAATAAAAAGGTAAAACAACTGGGATGAGACTGTGATCGTTTAATTTGGGAGCAGAACGTTTAGGATTCTTAAATTTATATAGAGCTTTATCGATGCTAGATGGGTTATAGCTACGAGAGAGAGCAAGAGATTTTAAATAATTAATTTCTTTCGAAAGATTAGACGGATCAGAACAAATGTGTAAGGCACGATAAACATAAGTGTAAAAAGCAGACATTTTTTGTTCAGGGGCGTGGTTAGAGAGAGCATGCGGGAAATACAGAATAAATGAGCACCGTCGGAATGTTCGTAATGAAGAGATTACCAAATCTTCTATTGCTTCCCACTGCTGGTCTCAAGGTCATCGTTTTGATTTTTCCAAAACTAACATAATTTCATCTCCTGTCTGTTCCTCCCATTTGGATATTCATGAAGCATTTTACATATTTAAAAATTCGAAAAATCTTGTTAATGATATTTCTTCGACTCCTTTCTTCTCTGATGCTTGGAAATTACTCACGTAACTTAGAGTTTCGTTTAATTTTTGTTATCCTTAGATTGTTATATGTTTAATCTCACTCATTTATTTATTTCCTTGTTTTCTTGTACAATTCTACTCACACCAGTAGCTATATTTACTTTCTACTTTATAAAGTTTTTCTTTTCATTTTAAACGATTTTGTGCGTTGCCGCTTTGACTGCAGCACTCATGCTTACTTTATTCGCCTGATGAAGGGTCGTGTGTTTTTTCGACCCGAAATAATATTTGCGAGTTTATTGCATTTTATGGTGTTTATTCAAAGGTTGTAAGTTATAATTTTTACAACGCCAGTTTTGTGATGTTTCTTTATTAAAAATGTGTCAAATTTACTTTTATTATTTTTTTTTAATTGTATTATTTAATTTAGTTTGTTATAGCTGTATGATAATTGTAAAAATATAAGATTACAAAAGTAACTGAATAATTATTAAAAAGAAATAAAAAGAAACCTCAAAGTAAATTGCTTTCTTATCCATCTTTGAAGACATAATAGATCTAATTAAGGTTAACTCTTAAATTTTTAAATATAATTTATGGCTAACACTTCAAAAATGCAGATTTCGTAAATCAGTTAATTATGACAAGAACTGAGGTAAATGGGCCATGGTCCATTGTACCCCATTTCTTAGTGGTCCATTGTACCCCGTCTGGACCTCTGACAGCAAATTATTAAAAAAAATAAAAAAATCCTTTTAAAAAATATTTTAATGATATTAAATATAATAATAGATGACCTTAGTTCTTTATTGTACTAAATAGCCTGTCCCAGATCATTATTCCTGAAAGACGAAAAGAAAAAATGTTTAACTGAAAATATTTAATTTTGGCTTCCGTAAACTGAACTTCACGAATAAAGTGGCTAAATTGTCAGTTAGGCATAAAGTTGCTGGCTCATTGCAGTGCTGCTATCTATGTACCGAAATATGAAGCATAAAAATAAAACAAATTATAGGGAGCAGTCCATTGTACCTCACTCTCCCCTAAAAATGAGGGCAATTAAAGGTTAAACTACAGTTTTACTTCTATGGTAGGAGAAAAAACTCGTTATCTTATTTTGTGCAAACTATACAAAAATGTTTTATTATTACTTTTCTAATAGGATATTGATTTAATTCGTGTGCTGTAAGAGGTGGCAAAGTTGAGAAAAAGAATAGACAGCATTGTCATTTTTTCAAAGGCTCTTATGTTAAGCAGATAAAACTGAATAACCAAATTCCAAAACAGAAATACTCAAGTGTAATGTATTTGAATATCGCAATGTACGGAGACTACTTTAGTTTGGGTATCAATCCAAACTGGAGTTGCTGCGGATATTTTCTATTCACTCATCTGTTATACTGTTACAAGTTTGCAAATAATTGTAGTAATTTTATGTAAATTCATTCAAAGAGGCTTAGTCATAAAGTTTCCAGCCTCTGTAAGATTCGCCTTTCTTTCTCGGATAACTCACGAACCCTCAGGTACGCAACAAAACTCATCTGTTATCAAGAACGAGGGAAGAGAAAAGAAGGGATGAGCTAAGTAATTCCGAATATTTTTACACCCTTTTGTTCTACTCAAGAAACCAATAAGTAAAATGTTTGTTTTTTTCGCGTGGTATTCATGTATCAATATTATACTTTGGTATATTTTATACACTGATTCTTCTAGTTATTAGAAACTTTCAATTTTTCAATACGTTAAGCCAATTTTTTTTTTTTTTTTTTTTTTTTTTTTTAAATAAAAATTAAACCTATAAAAGTGCACCAGTGCTTGTCACTTGAAAAATGCGTTTCACCAGTAGTCGTCAGGTGTTTGCACCAATGGTCGTCATGTAAATAAAGCACAACAATTTACTGAATAGTTTGATTTTAATTGCGCTTTTACAAAATTTAATAAAACAAATATCTTTAGAACCTAAATCCATTCTTAGGGTTTAAAACACAAAACATTAAACGGTAAAATTCAAAATATTGCGAATAAAACATATTCCAATGTGAAATAATCTTAAAATTGTTTGCTTTTAAGAAAAGTTCTCAAAATTTCATTCGTTCTCAAAAATATCTTTACTTAAAGCAGAGGGTAAGTAGCAGGGGAGGGAGTAATAATCTGTTTTTTTTTAAGAGTGACTTTGCTTCAAATTATCGCAGTAAGATTCATTTTACCATGTTTTTATTAACTCGTATTCTTGTTTGTTTGTCCAGTACAAATCTTGCAATTGATTTTTAACTGACTTCCCGACTACCTAGACATTTGAAACTTTCAGAATAGCCCAGTGCACGGTGACAATGCATTTTTTAAATACTTTTAGCCAATTGTTTCGGGTAACCGCGGCCTTCGGTAGCGTTTACATGATTCAATAGAAAATTTATTTAACTAACTTCCCGACTAACTAGACATTTGAAACTTTTAGAATAGCTGAAAACACGATTACAATGCATATTTAATACTTTTAGCCAATTGTTTCGGCCTTCGGTAGCGTTTCAGCAATGATAAACTCATCCCGATCGTCAATCTTCCCTACTAGCTAGACTTTTAAAATTTTCAGAATAGCTCAGAACACATTGACAATGCATTTTTAAAATACTTTTAGCCAATTGTTTCGGGTTCTCGCTGCCTTCGATAGAAATTATATGATTCAACAGAAAATTTAAAAACATGGTATATAAAAAGTTCTTTTTAACTTGCAATTATTTTTTTTTTTAAACGTATGGGTTTATTATGCGTACCTGACGCACATTATAAAGGAATTTTGCGAAACCTTTGGCTTCTCCTTCCTCATTAAGTGTGGGGTGGATGTAAAAACACGTTTTCAAGAGTAATTCTGCTCAAATTATATCAGGAAAGCCCTTTTTTGATGCGTTGATTGGTTATGCGTACCCAAGCATATTGTAAAGGGATTTTGCGTAATTCTTTCCGACCAAATTTTAAGGGATGGGAGCAAAGACATTTCTATGCATAACTCTGTTCTAAATTATCATACAAAGGTGATTTTTGATGTGTGAGTTAGTCATATGTATCCAACTCGTAGTATAAGGAGATTTTGCGGAAATCTTTCGTCTGAAAAAAAAAATGTTTTCAAGCTTAACTTTGCTGCAAATTATTTTAGTGTGGGGGGATTTTTTTTTATGCGTTGGTTGGTTGTGTGTACCCAACACGCATTATAAGGCGATTTTGCAAAATTACCCCCTCCCCTCTTCCCTCGGACGGGCGGACAGAAAACCCGTTTTTAACTTTAGCTCTACTCAAAATTAATTCAGGAAGATGAGTTTTGATGTGTGGGTATTGGTTAAAAGTACGCAATATGTAATTTGATGATATTTCGTTAAAATTTTAAATTTACCCGTGGGAGAGAGGGGGGGGGGGATAAAAAGCGGTTAAGTCTTTGCCGAAGGCAGTAGAAGCCAATCATCATATTGCGGGACGGAAAGCTATTACAGAAGACAGCGGGAACATTAACTGTGGTTTCGACTGATTTCAAAGTTTATTTATTTATTTATTTATTTTTAAATGATGATATGCATTTTTTCATATTTTATTTAAATATAAAGACCGGCGAAGGGGGCAAAGCTTGCTAGTATTATTCTACACATCAAGCTAATATGTTATCAAATATTATGGATCTGTATCTTACAATTTTTATTATTTAAGAACAACAGTCAACAGGGTAATTTTGTTCAACATTTTAACTATTTGTTTATCTTACAAAATTAATATAATGTATAAATAGAGAACTTGCTTAAGAAATGTTTTTAGTATTTAATATTTTCTATATAAATTTTTATTCACCTGCATCTAACATAACAAAAATGCCTTAACATAATTTTGAACCGACTCACAGTCAAGTTAATTATGAAATTAAGCCTTTGTATTTTATAATTTTCGTAATATTTAAGAATTAAAATTAAATTATCACGGTCAATAAAAAACTTATACAAAATGCATAAAAAAGTGCTTAAATGGTACTTATTGTTTGTAACTAATTGGTATGAAGCAACTTTAAAACATCACTTAAATACAACTTCGCAAAAGCATCACATCATATAAATAATCTGGTGTGTCACTCACACGACTTTCTCTTACCCTGAAATTTAATACTATAAATACAGGTTGCAAATTAGTAGGTAAGATAACGAGTACTGTTATATAAACCTGTGTTAAACAATTCAAATTAGGATTCGGAAAAGTTTTATATGATAATTAGTTCTGTGTGAGGGGGGCTACCGCCCCCCTCAACCCCCCGTTTCATTAATGCACCTACATTTATATAGAATTTCATTCGGCTATTAAAAAATAATTCTGTTTTTAAAAAATAATTTATTAAAATTATTATTTTAAAAAATTATCTTTTATGATAATGCAGACGATTTCCATATAAGAGAAGTAGTATAACACTAAATATCCAAAAAAAGTCCATTTTATTCTCAATATTAAAAAAAATATATACAATTTTTTTTCTAAGTTTTTTTTTGTTAAATGTAAAAAAAAAATCGATAACTTTGTTTTAAATTATCACAGATCGATGGTTCAACCATTCGTTTTAAAGGTATTGGCGAGCTCTTTTGAAAGATACCCATCATGAAAATTTACTTCCCCCCCAGGGGGGGAAAGGCGAGGCTCCTACATACACAATTTTTTTCCCTGTTGACTATCTCTATTACAAATATATATATATTCGTTTTATTTGGTTTAGTGCAGTCTATAGATGTTAAACTCTACTTACCTGCAATTTCCCCCATAGACTTAATGTATTTGAATACTTTTGAGTGTCCCTGTACACGAACCATTTGCTTGATCTTAGCGAAAAGTTTAGTGTAGCATCCTTATATGATACACATTTAGAATACCAAGTTTGAACTTTCTGCCATAATTTGTTTTTGAGATATGCTGATAACAGACAGACACACACACAGACACACAGACATACACACAGACACACAGACACACATACATACACACAGACCATTTGCTAAAAACATGATTTTCGTATTCAGGGGACCTCAGAACATGTAAATATAACAAAAACTCGCGTTCGAAAATTTGACCCAAAAACAATACTTTCTCTACCTTATGGGTAAGAGAAAGTAATTTAAAATACATTAAACAGATGTATAGATTAATCTTGTCTGTTTTCCTAAAATGTATAGCAGAAAACTAGAATAAGCTCTTTATAACTAAATATGATTATGTGCGATTGTTTAATTTTTCCAGCTAAATACAATGAAAAATTTTAGGTGGCTTAAAGTCAGTCATAGTGAATTAAAGGTATCATGACTGACTTTATTTAAACAAGCTATACAAAAGTTACAAGTGCAATAAAGTTCACATTCTTGAGGTTAAAATACATTTGTTTACATTTACGAATACCCCTGACGACTACTGGTGCCGATAGTCCAATTAAAGTAAAACGTATACCATCATAATTCTAAACGAAAATATAGTATTTTTAATCAAAAAAGTTACCCAGTTATTAAAAATGTTAAAACACCAGGGTTCGTCAGGGGTGACGAGCACTGGTAAAACGTGCAAAATATGCACCAGTAGTCGTCATACCTTAAAAATCTTTATATTATATGAAATTTTAAAATGTTGCACATAAATCGTATTCTACATGTCATAAACATTATATACAATGCTTTATGAGTAATGTCAAATACAGCAAATAACAAAATATATCAAGAAATTCATATCTCTTTCCTTAATCATTTGCTTTATGTTGACTCAATCCAATTGTAATTTAACATATACTTCCCTTATTTTGCTTCTCCCTACTCTTCCCCAATAGTTAAAATCGAACTTTTTATGTTATAAGAAGCAGAAGGCTTTGGAAAATGTTGTGCGGGTCGATTCAAATTCATACAGGTTATAAAACGTTTATTTTAACACTTCTTTTAAGAGGGAGACGACTACTGGTGCAGATTTTAGGGGTGACGAGCAATGGTGTCGTTACCTTAGATATGATTGCATTGGTTTTTTTATGCAAACTTATGCAAAATTTTAAGTCTACTGGGTGAATGAGCTTTACACGATGAGCAATTACAAAATTTAAGAAATGTTGTTAAACGTTAAACTTTTTCCACATTTCTTCCTTAAAAAATTCTTTTATTAATGAAATGCCAATTGTATTACTGCTACCCCTTTAAACTATGGAACTGCTTTTGAACATTTTGCTTATCCAATGCAGGATTTAGCGATGAAATGGAACAGAACGAGCATCGGGTTTTTACTTATCTGGAGTTCCCGAGAGTTTGGATAATCAATCTCAAGTCATCTGTTGTCTGTTGTCTGAAAGATTAGTTGGTAGAAAAATTCTTTCTTCAAATGAAGACCGGAATAAGTTTTTTAACAGAAATCTCTTGTATTATTAATACCTTGATGACCGACTTCTTTCGGTCTCATTGTAAAAATCATTCGTAGTATAGATACAGTGATTTCTTTTCAGATAATTATGTTTCTTTTCCCAGGGTGGAACGTGAGTTACACTGAAATTCATTTTCCTGGAGAATGCCATACCCCTCTAGAATTTCTTATCAAAATCATTGAAGCATTTTTCAAGATTTCTGCTATATATTATTCAAGGCAAAGATCGGCGACGGTTAAATTTTCTGAAGATCCATTTTTTATCTAAAATAAAAACCTCTGAACCTTTTTTTTTCCAAAACCGTTCCAGCGATTTCCAACAAATTTTATGCCGTATTTTTCCCGAAGGAAATGTGAGTTACCAGTAAAAGCTAATTATACTGAAGATGAGGGTATTTCAGATAGAAATGTCATTAAAAAAAAAAAAAAACTAATTCTGAATATTTATAAAAATAATTCGAGTACCAATAAAAGGAAGAAAAGAAAACGAAGTTTTAACCATATTTTTCTGGGGGAAGTGTGGGTTACCGGTGAACGCTAAATATTCTAGAAAAGATGTCAGATATCTGTATTTACAATTCAACTGTAAAGGCGAAAATTCCCCCAGATCTATATTTTTAACATGTCTCTGCCACATTTTGCCACATGCAAAATTGGAGTTAACAGTAACGCTAATTTTTATAAATATGGGGATAAATAAGAGGAATTTCTCTCCTCAAAAAAATCCTTTATGCAAAAGTTTTATGAAAATCTTGAAAACTATTTTCTATAAAACCAAGTTTCTGCCACATTTTGCAACGGGCGGACTGAGGGTTAACACCGAATGTTAACTTTCCTGAGGATAATTAAAATTCCTTTTGAATTGTCATAGAAAAACCTCAAATCTTAAATATTTATCAAAATTGTTAAAGCAGTTATTAACAAAACCAAATTCTAGCCATATATTGCCATGTTGCAATGAAAGTTAACACAGCAATGAACGCTAATTTTCTTGATGATAAGGATATGTCACATAGATTTCTCATTAAAAAAAAGAAAAAAAAAAAAAAAAAAGACTTAATTCTATGTTGTTAATAAAATCGTTCAATTTATTTCCGAGTAAACCAAGTTTCTGCCATATTTTGCAATAGACGGAAAAGAGTTAACAGTGAATGCTAATTTTTGTGAGGAAGACAACTCAGGTGTACTTGTCATTTCAAAAAGCACTTAATCCTAGGTTTTTACCCCAGACAACCAAGTTTCAGTCATATTTTTCAACAAGAGGAATGAGATTTAACAGCGAATGCTAAATTTCTAAAAGATAAAGATAAATCAGGTGAGCTTGTCGTCGCAAAGCAGCCTTACTTATAAATTTTTATCAAAATCATTTAAACCATTCAAGAGAAAACCCGATTTCTACCATTTTTTTTTAAAGCGGTTGGATTAAAAATTAGCAACCAATGCTAATTTTCAAATGAGTTTGTCATTTCAAGTAATTCTTACTTTGACCCTAAGTTTTTAGTAAAATCTTTAAATTCATTTCTTAAAAAAAAAAAAAAACTTTTTTTTTTTTTCATATTTTGCAGAAGGCAGAGTGTGACAGAGAACACTAATTTTCGTAAATATGAGGCTAAGTCCAAATGGGTTTGTCTTATTAAAAATCTTTAACCCTATATTTTTATTAAAATCGTCAGATCTATTTCCCAGTAAACCCAAATTCAGCTATATTTTTCAATCAGTGACTGATGGGTTAGCAGCGAATGCGATTTTGCGTGATGATGTGGTTAAGTAAAATTGATTTTTCACCTCAAAAAATCCCTAATTCCAATCTTTCCTCAAAATCATTATATCCATTTCCGAGTAAACCCAATTACTATCATATTTTGCAATAGATTGATAAAAGATAACAGCAAATGAAAATATTCCTAATATTAGAATGAATATAATCGATGTTACACTACGAAATACGCTTAAACCCAAACTTTCATGAAAATCGTTATACTTATTTGCGAGTAAACCAAATTTCTAGCGTATTTTGAAGCCGGTGGATAAAGGGTTAACAGAGAGCGCAAGATATTCTGAAAAGGAGTGTAAATTTAATAATTTTTCATCATAATCACTTATTAACCCCAAACTTTCATCAAAATTGTTATATCCATTGCTAAGTGAACTCAATTTCTGACATATTTTGTAATTCATAGAAAAAGGTTCAACAGCGAACACCAATTTTCAAGAAGATGAATATAAGTCTAATTGATTTTTTATTCCAAGAAACACTTAACCTTAAATGGTCATCGAAATCGTTTTACCCATTTTCAAGAAAATTCAATTTTTGCCATATTTTGCAAAAGGAAGTTAAAGGGTTAAAAGTAAACACGGATTTTTCTGAATATAAGGGCATATCTAAATAATTTTTCACCCCAAACAGCTCCTAACCGCAAACTTTCATAAACCGTTATATCTTTTTGCATGTAAACCCAATTTCTGCTATATTTTGCAACCACTTAATGAAGGTTTAAGAGCAAACGTGATTTTTCCTGATAAGTCTAACCAATTTAGAACCACAAAGAACACTCAACCGCAAAATTTCATGAAAATCGTTGTATGCATTTCCGATTAAAACCAATGTTTGTCATATGTTGCAACTGGTGTATAAAGGATTACCATCGAAGGCGAATTTTCTAAAGAAGACGAAAATCCCAATCGTTTTTTCACCTTAAAAAACCCCTATCCCCAAACTTTCATCAAAATCGTTAGAGCCATTTCCAAGAGCCCAACACATATTTATAAATATACATACACGCACATACATATTTATATATGACAAATCAGTGATTAACTCGTATAATATAACGGAAGGATTATTTTGTAAAAGTTTCTGTAATCCTCAATATCTTCAAGTAAACTAGGGAATACAGAATAAAGAAATACTTAACAACGGTTCTGATAACTATTTAAGGAATTGTAAGACAAAAATTACTTTAATTACGCATGAACTTTTCCTTAAATTTAAGTTATTCAAATATAACATAACTTTCAAAAGAAAAAAAATTAAATATTTCTTCTCCATTCTCAGCACGTTTTATAATATTTTAATATCTCCCCATCCCCCTTTAGCAGCTAAATTTCCGAAGATTAACGAAGAATCTATGACTACTCTCTCTCCAAGTTTTCTTTTTTAAACACATGTAGGGAGCAACACACCCGTCAATTTATTGACGATAATTTATACGAATTCTGATTTTGGAGCACATGTTTGGAACAGGCTTTCACAGCTTGTCTAACTCGCCCCCTTTAACAATGAATGCAATAGCTAGTTACAAGCATGCGGACCCATCTCCAAATGTAAATTTAATCGGACATTTGCGTGCCTCACTGCTTAAGAGAAACGTGTGAGATATACATGTATAAAGGCCAACAGTAATTGCAGTGCTCACGTCATGCTAATTAGATTATGTTTCGTACTTTACCGCAAGATGGCGTGCTTCTGCTGCCAGATTTTTTTTTTTTTTTTTTTATTATTATTATTTTTATGCGCATTTGAGTTTCTTTCCTGCTCCACTTTTTTAAGAATATACATTAACATCAGAAAAGTGTCAAGCGTTTTCTAATTCACTTTCTTTCATTTCATCAATTAACTATTTAATACTTTTTTTTAATACTTTGATTGTTTGAATTCATAATTTCCAATAGATGCTTACAAATTTATACACTTAAAAACATTGCAATACCAATTTTATAGTACTCTTTTTTGAGTACTAAATATCCATCAATGTTGACTGGAAAATACAAACTTTTTAAATCACTTTTCATTTTAGTTTATCTGGTTTAGCTAAACTATATTCAGACTTCAGAGGTAGGCAATATACTCCAAAAAAGCATATTATATACAGTATGCAATTACTCATCTATTTCTTCCAAAATATACAAATACTTTTTACAATTTCGGAAAATGTACAATATATTCTTGATTCAAAAAATATATTTGATATAGTTTCAGTTTTTTTTTTTTTTTTTTTTTTTTCGAATTAGTGGTACAGTAGAACCTCGATCCATCGTTTTTCACGGAATGTGTGAAAAAAAAAAAAAAAAAAAAAAAAAAAAAAGCTTGAACGAGGGAAAACGACAAATGCGGGTTAAAGGCAAAACACGAAGAAAACTATGTTTATGGATTAATACACTCAATGTATACAGCGTACTACTAATAAGAACTAATTTGTTACTTTCCAAACTGTCATAGACATAAACCAATATTGTAGAACATTAAGTAAAATTTATTTTTTAAATTAAAAAATTTTATGTTTTGTTTTCTGTTCCTTTCAAAAATGAAACAGGAAATTTTTCTTGTCCTTTTCTGTGCTGATATAAAAGTTTGTGCATTTCCAAACGCCATAATTGAGTCATTCGTGTGAAAATTCTCCTCGTTATTATTTTCAGTTTTTGAAATCCCACATTTCTTCTATGCTTTAGGATACCGTCTTGATTAAGGCAAATAGTCAATTTTGTACCAGACGCATCCTGTGCTACACACGACTGCATTATCAACATCAGCATCATTTTCTATCCCTTATATTTGGTATTTATTCTTCATCATTTTCTTCACACGTAACCGCTTTTCACGAAACAATTTTCTGGATTACTAAAGAGGTTACTTCTTGCCATGCTGAAAATACAAAATGAATAGATGGTCCGGAGACATGGCATCATAATTTTGATCCTCCGTGAAAATAAGGAAAAGAGTTATTTTAGGATGGAAGAAGTAATTCCAGTTCGTATTCCATATAGAACCGCTTGACCTTTTGGACAAAATTTTTACAAGGTCAGGAGAAAGTTTTTACAACGATGAATGCGAGAAAACGACTTTTTGAAGTACGAGTTTCGATAATATTATTTAAATACAATTTGTGCAGGGAGCATCAAAATAAAACGATCAATGTGGGAAATCGATGGATACGGGAATGATAAATCGAAGTTTCATAGCAGTAATATTTGTAATATTATATAAGCAAATCTTTTCATTTATTTTTTACTGAGAATGAAAAAAAAATTAATTTAAAGATTCTAATTAATATTTTATGACATTTAAATAAAAATCTTAAGATGTTTATTAATAGAGAGGAACTTCTAATGAGAAGATTACTCTTTGTAGAATGCAGTATTATATCTCTCTGATTAGGTAAGAGTTAAAGAAAAATTAATTTGCTTCGTTCAGTTATGTTATCTTTTATGTTCTACTAGACGTTTTGACATGTCTTTACATATGAGGAACCTGAAAGTCTCAAAATCAATGTGGACATTATTTCAAGAAGCTAAAGAAGTTTTGAAATACTATTTAGAATACTGGCAAGCATTCTATTCATTCTAAATAAAAAACTTTAGAAGTTATTTAAAATTTACGATTATCTTTACACGGACAATCGAGCAAAATTTGCATACGAGCATTGGCATGTTTATATTCATTGGAAATATCTCGGACCAGTTTGAAAATATCATTTATAATACTGGCATGAATATCATTGGTTATCAAGCATCCTTTTTTTAAAAATTCGTAAGTTATTTAAAAGCATTTTAATATGGGACACCTTCACAAAATCGTACACTATGAGGATTACTTTCATTGTAAATACACTAGTGGTGTTCAAAATTAATGCAACAACACGTTTCCCATTTTCTTCTTTTCCTTGTAATTTTTAAACAAATAAACATATAAACATTAAATTTGGAAAGCATGTCCATAATTGAATTTTATATAATTTCAGCATAATGATTTGTAAACTCATAATTATTCAATTTTTTTTCAAAAATAAGCTATGGAAAAAATGAAAAATTTCAACAATATTAGAAAAGAAAACGTAATGAAAAATGGTCATAAGAATGCATTACTGATAGGAGAAGAAGCACTGCATCCATGTGTTAGATTAAAACCGGATTTTTCCTCCTGCATTCGTTTTTCTGTTTCTTCTTTTTTTCACATGTGAATAACTTTTTTAAAAATATACATACAAAAAATTAAAATTGGATTCATTATAAAATTATCTATCGAAATTCTTATTATTCTAGCGATGCTCATAGTTTACAGATTAGTAATTACATTTTTTCAAAAAGTCCGTAAGAAAAGTAAAAGAAAAGTGAATACAAAAAGAAAAATCGAGATTTAGTTTGACATTTTAAAGCATGCGCGTTATCATCTAACTGCAATGCATCCTTAACACTATTTTTTACCATGTTTTTATTAACTTCGATTCTTGTTTGTTTGTTTGTATGTTTGTTTGTCCAGTACAAATCTTGCAATCGATTTTTAACTAACTCCCCGACTAGCTAGATATATGAAACTTTCAAAACAGCTCAAAACACGGTGGAAATACATTTTTTTAATACTTCTAGTCAACTGTTTCAGGTCCCTACTGTATTCGGAAGCGTTTATATGATTCGACAGAAAATTTATTTAACTAACTTCCCGACTAGCTAGACATTTGAAACTTTCAGAGTAGTTCAGAACACGGTGAAAATGCATTTTTTAAATATCTTTAGCCAGCTGTTTCGGATTCCTGCGGCCTTCGGCAGCGTTATCAGTACAAAGCTTGCAATCGATTTTTCACTAACTTCCCAACTATCTAGACATTTGAAACTTTCAGGATAGCTCAGAACACGGTGACAATACATTTTTTTTTTTCACTTTTAGTCAACTGTTTCAGGTCCCTACTGCCGTGGGCAGCGTTTATATGATTCAACAGAAAATTTATTTAACTAACTTCCCGACTAGCTAGACATTTTAAACTTTCAGAATAGTTCAAAACACGGTGAAAATGCATTTTTTTATTATTTTTAACCAACTGCTCCGGGTTCCTGCTGCCTTCGGCAGCGTTACAAGTACAAAGCTTGTAATCTGTTTTTCACTAACTTCCCGACTAGCTAGACATTTGAAACTTTCAGGATAGCTCAGAATACGATGACAATACATTTTTTAATACATTTAGTCAACTGTCTCAGGTCCCTACTGCATTCGGCAGCGGTTATATGATTAAATTTATTTAAGTAACTTCCCGAATAGCTAGATATTTGAAACTTTCAGAATAGTTCAAAACACGGTGAAAATGCATTTTTTTATTGTTTTTAAACAACTGCTCCGGGTTCCTGCTGCCTTCGGTAGCGTTACCATTACAAAGCTTGCAATCGATTTTTCACTAACTTCCCGACTAGTTAGACATTTGAAACTATCAGGATAGCTCAGAACACGGTGACAATACATTTTGTTTTCACTTTTAGTCAACTGTTTCAGGTCCCTACTGCCGTGGGCAGCGCTTATATGATTCATCAGAAAATTAATTTAACTAACTTCCCGACTAGCAAGACATTTGAATCTTTCAGAATAGTTCTGAACACGGTGAAAATGTATTTTTTAAATATTTTTAACCAACTGCTTCGGAACCCTGCTGTCTTTGGCAGCATTACCAGTACAAAGCTTGCAATCAAGTTTTCACTATCTTCCCGACTAGCTAGACATTTGAAACTTTCAGGATAGCTCAGAACACGGTGACAATACATTTTTTTTAATACTTTTAGTCAACTGTTTCAGGTCCCTACTGTATTCGGTAGCGTTTATATGATTCAACAGAAAATTTATTTAACTAACTTCCCGACTAGATACACATTTGAAACTTTCAGAATAATTCAAAATACGGTAAAAATGCATTTTTTAAATATTTTTAACCAATTGCTTCTGGACCCTGCTGCCTTGAGCAGCATTACCAGTACAAAGCTTGCAATCAATTTTTAACTAACTTCCCGGATAGATAGCCATTTGCAACTTTTATAATGGCTCAAAACACAATATCAATGAATATTTTTAATTCATTGCTATCGTGCTATCGTTTTTATTCATTATTTTGTCCAATTGCTCCGGGTTCCCGCTGCTTTCGGTAGAGTTTATATGATTCAACAGAAAATTTAAAAACATGGTGTATAAAAAGTTCAGTTTTTTTTTTTTTTTTTTTTTTTTTTTTTTCTAAAATTGTTGAAATTTTTCATTTTCTCTAAAACTTACTTTTGAGAAAAATTGAATAATTGTAAGTTCAAAAATTATTACTTTTCTAAAGTTATATAAAATTTGATTAATGATATAATAACAAACATGTCATACAAATTTTGTGTTTATATGTTTATTCGTTTAAAAATTATGCGCAAAAGAAGAAATCGAGAAAAGAGGTTGTTGCTTTAATTTTGAACGCCAGTGTATGTGTGATAAGTTTTTAAATATCATGTATCATACTGGCATTAACATTATTAAATGTCAACATTCTACTTCAAAGCCTTTTTGAGCTACTCGAAATTAAAGATTTTTTATAACATAGCTGAAAGTTTATGAAACATTTTTAATTATTTAATCGCAAGTGGTATACGTGAATTAAGGCAATATATCACATAAGGCAAACAATACATCCCATTATTAGAATTATTGTATTGAAAAAGTAAATAAAATTGCATGAAAACTAAACTAAGAAACTGATCGTAATAAAAATAATATGAAAATTACGATAAATTAATTGTATGGAAAAGTAGCCTAATAGATGTGATATTGGGATTTTCCACCGTTCTTTTCTAGAAATTTTATGAAAATTAGAAAGAAACTGTGCATAAATAATACAATAATTTCTTTTTCTTATTAATTTAGTTTTTATTTTATAAAGAAGATAGCATGGTAAGAAGAACAAAATTGACGTAATCAATCACACGCATAACAATTTTCCGGTAATAGCAAACTAAAATATAAGACATAAAACATATAAAAAAAAAAAAAGAATTTCTATAGCGAGTTTACAGGAAATCGGTTGAGCCGTTTTCTTAAAACACTAACTTTAGAACCGTATTTAAATATCGATTTTCAATTGCTCTTCCGATTTTCACCAAAAATTAGCAATCTCATCTGTTCACCGGCAACCAATAATTAAAGATGTCTAAAAAGGAGCTAATATGGCGAGTTTTAAAAAAATCTGTTGAGTAGTTTTTTTTTAACAAAACCGATAAGTAAAACTTAAAAATAACCTATTTATATAGGATGCCTATTAATTTTTTTGAAGAAACTGACTAATACATACGAAAAAGGCATTTAAAACGGAATTTATATAACGACATTGTAAACATTTCTATAATAGAGGCGTTTTTGAAATGCGGATTTGTCTTTTCTCGGTTTTACTTGTTAAGCTTTCTTTCTTTCTTCTTTTTTTACCAAAAATTAAAATTTAAAGTTTAAAATGACGTTTCGTCGTTATATCTTTAGATTAAAAAATTCATCAGTCGTCATCAGACGATTCATAATATTCACCCTTTCTCCCCCCCCCCCCACACACACAAACTACTTTTCAATAAATTTATGCTTTTTTACATAACTAAAACAAATTGATATATACATAATGACCAATTTCCTAAAACCTCTTTTTTGGACTCTGAGATCTTAAAACATGTAAATCAGACGATAAAACGATATCCAAATTTTCACCGCATACATTACTTCCATTAACTACAGTAATCGGGTAATCAAAGCAAAAATTGTTATATATGTACTTAATTATTATAGATTGTTTGTAAGATCCATATCCGCAGATACAGAGAAACTGATATCAGTATTCATAGGGATCCAGAATTTCCGCCCCCAGCATTTCGCCCCCGGGAAATTTCACACCCCGAAAATTTCACCCCCGGGAAATTTCGTCCCCGGAAATTTCGCCCCCGAGTGGTGTAAAATATAAATGTAATTACAAATAAAAATATAAACATACATGCAGTATTTCCCAAAGTATTACCATGTTTTTATTAAGTTCGATTCTTGTTTGTTTGTCTAGTAAAAATCTTGAAATCTATTTTTAACTAACTTCCCCATTAGCTAGACACTTGAAACCTTTTTAGCCAATTGTTTCGGGTCCCTGCTGCCTTCGGCAGCGTTTATATGATTGAACAGAAAATTTATTTAACTAACTTCCCGACTAGCTACACATTTGAAACTTTCAGAATAGTTCAGAACACGGTAATAAAACAATTTTTTAATACTTTTAGACAACTGTTACGGGTCCCTGCTGCCCTCGGTAGCGTTACCAGTACAAATCTTGCAATTGATTTTTAAATAACTTCCCGATTAGCTGGACATTTGAAACTTTCAGTAAAGCTTAGAACACGGTGACAATGCATTTTTAAAATACTTTTATCCAACTGCTTTGGGTCCCTGCTGCCTTTGGTAGCGTTTATATGATTAAACAGAAAATTTATTTAACTAATTTCCCGACTAGCTAGCCATTTCAAACTTTTATAATAGCTCAAAAGACGATAACAATGCATTTTTTAAAATACTTTTAGCCAATTGTTTCGGGTCCCCGCTGCCTTCGGTAGCATTTATATGATTCAACAATCGTATAACTTCCCTACTAGCTAGAAATTTAAAACTTTTAGAAAAGCTCATAACACGATGACAGTTTTTTAATACTTTTAGCCATTTTTTTCGATTTCCCGCTACCTTCGATAGCATTTATATGTTCAATAATCATGTTGCTTCCCGACTAGCTAGACATTTGAAACTTTTAGAAAAGCTCAGAACACGGTGACAATGCATTTTGTAAATACTTTTAGCCAATTATTTAGGGTTCCCGCTGTCTTCGGTAGCGTTTATATGATTCAATAGAAAATTTAAAAACGTTGTGTATAAAAAGTTCTTTTTATCTTGTAATTATTTATTGTATAAAAATATGAAGTTTATACAATATTGATATATGTTTTGGTTTTAGTCATAATAACGGTTCACAATAGCATGTCGATAAAAATATGATTGAATGAATATTGAATATATTCATTCAATTTAGAAAAAAAGAAGAAGAAATTAGAAGAATAAATTGAGAATAAAAAATTTACTACTTCTCTTCTAACTTCGTTCATAAATTCTACTCGTTTTTAACTTTCAATAAGCAAAATTACTCTGCTTCTCAATCCCTTCCTTGGAGAATCAAAATTGTGATGGCATGTCCTCTAGAGGCGAGTCCCAGACCGTCGCCAATTGCCCATTGCGCAGCACTAGTGCGACGTAAAAACCCAACCAACTCTGTTCTTCAAACAGTTTAGGAACCCCCAACTGAAAATCGAAACTGAGGTTATTTGCAAATAAAGTATATTTTCAAAATTAACTGTTAACTCTAATAGAGTATAGAAAGTTTTATTACGGGTTTACATTTATTATTTTACGCTATTTACTAGTAATGGAGCATATAATTAATTAAATTGCATTAAGCCAAAACAAATAATGCTCGCTTTACTCTACCTAAGTATGTGTTCGTTTGTTTCGTAATTCGTAAATAATTCGTTTTTTATCAATATCATTACAGGCTTTATCTACAGGCTGAATATTCATAAATAAAATACATTCGTCGACTAGAACATGCATCTGTCTTAAAGAATCAATTTCGAAACGCTAAAATGTCGATAACTTTCGCCACAATAAAATTACGGGCTTTATGTACGGGCTGAATATTCATTAATTAAAGTGCATTCGTCGACAAGAATCTGCTTATGTCTTTACAAATTACTACTCGCAAAAATGTCTTCAACTTTCATAATAATATCATTACTAGCTGTATCATTAGCTTCTTTTGACATGTCTATGATGGTAGGTAATATTTAATGGCCAAAATCTTTGTATTCTTGGTCATTATAAATAAAATTTTCCTATATATCTCCAAAGCGGAAAATTATATAAAGTCCAAGAAGGGAGGTGCACAACTAGATGTTACAAGAAACCCATATACCAATTTGCAACGTTCTACGTGCAACCGGTTTTCAGATATGCGAGACACATTACAGGATCTACACTGCAAATAAAAGGGTCCTAAAGTAAGACATAAAAATAACTGAAACGGCATTTAAGACACGTAAATGTCTTAAAATATAGATTAGACGTTATAGATATCTTAATTTATGACAGAAATATGTCTGAAACACATAAATACACGAATTTTCAGACAGCAAATGCGTTTGAATTTTCAGACACTTTAGAAAGTCAGACGCTTGCATTACTTAGAAAATGTTTCATACGGAATCTACTTTAAGAAAATGCGCTTTTCCTACTTCTTTCCACATTCAATAAATGTATTATTATTTTATATAATAAGCAGTTAAGCTACTTACACTATGGTAGTTTTATGAAATTAAATTTTATGGAATAATACTCCAGGGATGTGAATGATATTTGCATGCTATTATCTTTAACATAATTCATAAACAACATATTTAGACACAAAGCCTATTTCGTTAAAAAAAAAAAAAATCTTTGTCTTTAAAGCTTCTTTATATTAAAAGAAAAAGTGTGAAGACGGACGTAGCAAGTAATTTGTAGAGAAGAAAGCGAATTTATAAGTGAACAATCATAAAAACATTTGTACATAACATTTTTCTTTCTTTCTTATTACTATCATTCATTTTAAAACTTTTTTCTTTCACTCATCTACCTACATCTAAATGTAAAATAACAAATTTTTCTGTATTAATGATTATAGTTTTTTTTTATTTAAATATCACTTTAAGGAAAGAAATCGTTATCATCGAGGAATGCAACCTTCACATACTTGTTATGCATTATGAAAAAATTCTAGACCTCTAGATATGAAATTTAAGATAATAATATTTATTAAGTTTAAGATACCATACTATCAATAGTTTTATGGCAGAAAATTATAAATAAAACGTAACAGTGCGATTTGTTTCGCGAATACTGCAGTATATTTTATCATAAAAACACGTGTTGCTGTATTCAACGGTGGCGGGATTGGTAAATGTTTGACTCCAACAATGCTTTGCTCGAGGTTTCGGTTTCCTTGGACTGTGTGAGTTCGAATCCCAACGCCGAATAATGGGATATATTAATGATAGATAAATCTTTTAGATATGTATAAATCTTTCATTAATGCTCTAAATAATTTTAAAATCTATTTTTAACAGAAAAACATAATCGCACGACATATTTATTTATTTATTTAGTAAAAAGTCTTAAAAACGGTAGTGTTTTTGAGCCTAACATGGCAGCGTTTTAAGACACTTGCAATGTCTTAATTTCAGATGCAAAAAGGTGTCTTTTTTCGCTTAAAAAATGACCATCCATTCAAGACACTTTTTTAAACTAAATTTGAGTTTACAGTGTATCTACGGGCGGAATATTCATTTAAAAAAATCTGATGTCGACACCACATGACTTCTTTATACACCCATTAGAATATACATATTTTTATGAAAACATTGACATTTTTGTGTGAACTGAAAAACTACAACTCTAAACACAAAAGTCATGATAATAGGATTATATTTACCGCCAAACAAATATACTATTTTTTCATGAATGGCTTATTACAGAATCCCTCATTAGCAAATACATAGTTCAGTTTAATGAAAGTCCTTCGAGTATAGATGGTCTACTTTTGTTCTCTTTGCCAAAAATTAGGAGGTGAAGAATGATACATTTTCATTTTACCGAAACAATTCAGTTAAATTTGAGAAAGTATTTACTGATTCTGGCTATCCTGTAACAATGCCGATTTTGATAGCTAATCTCGCCAAGTCGCCAAGTTTGCAGCCAACGCTTATTTTGGTCTTGACATCGATTTTGGCGATTTTGCGTCGAATTTGGCGTCTTGGCGACCGAATTTTGCGAAAATTTGTTGTTTATGGATGCCAAAGTTTGGAAGCTCTAACTTCAATAAGAACAGAATTCTGGAATTTTTTGAAATATTCATTGGTTTATAGCATTGAACTAAATACTTCGAAAATTCTTTAAATGCCAAAAAATAGACTAAAACAAAATAAAGTGCATTCGTCCACTAGAACCTACTTAGACATTAAGAATTACTTTTTACACTCAAAAATGTCGGCAACTTTCATAACAATATCATTACGTACTCTATCTACGTGCTGAAATTCATTAAAGTGCATTCATCGACTAGAATCTGTTTATGTCGTTGAGAATTACTTTCTACACGCAAAAATATCGGCAACTTTACAAAAAGTATCATTACTGCCTCTATTTACGTGTTGAATATTTATTAAAATGTATTCCTCGACTAGAACCTGCTTGTGTCTTTACAAATTACTTTCTACACGCAAAAATGTCGACAACTTTCATAATAATATCATTACGAGCTCTATCATTAGCTTATTTTGAAATCTCTATGATGGTAAGTCATATATAATGGCCAAAACCTTTGTATATTTGCTATTATGATTTTGATTTTCTTAAATATCTCCAAAACGCAAAGTCACAGAAAAACCAAAAAGTGAGGTGCATAACTATATGTTGTAACAGACCTATATAACCAATTTTCAACGCTCTACGTCCAACCGTTTTTGAGTTATGCGAGATACACACACACACACACACACACAGACGTCACAAAAAATCGTGCAAATTCGCTGATATCTCTAAAACGCGAGCTTGTATTAAGACAAAACTTACAGGCGTAAAATTTGGCATCATGACAGTCACACGTATAAGTTTGAAACATTCTAAGACGATTCCTTTTTTAGCTATGTGAGATAAAGATTCCATTTCGCAAATCGAGATTCCAGTATTTCCTTATAATTTGTACAAGGAAGTAAAAAATGCATTCATTGACAAGAACCTGCTTACGTCTTTAAGCATAACTTTCTCCGCGAAAAAATGTCTTCAACTTTCATAACAATGTCATTATTGGCTCTATCATTAGCTTTTTTTGAAATCTCTATAATAGTAAGTCATATATAATGGCCAAAATCTTTGTGAAAATAATTTTCCTAAATATATCCAAAACGGAAAATCATAAACAGTCCAAAAATGGAGGCGTACAACTAGAGGTTATAAAAAATCTGTATACCAATTTTCAACGTTCTATGTCCAACCGCTTTTGAGTTATACGAGATATATACTCATACACACACACATACTTGTATACAGATGTCACGGAAATTTATGTAAAGTCATTGATATCTCTGAATCGGGAACTCGTATTAAAACAAAAGTTGCAAGTGTACAACTAGACATTATAACAGTTACACATATAAATTTGCAACATTCTACGATCGTTCATTTTTGAGCTATGCAAAATAAAAAATCAATTTCGCTCATCGGGATTACTATACTTCCTTATACTTCGTATGAGAAGGTAAAAATGGTAGAGTAATTTTTTTTTTTTTTAAACCAATTTCCGAGATCTGAAACTGACCTACCTAAGTAGGATGACTTAATTTTCCTCTAATAACCACGTAATACATGAGAAAGGATATCTAAAATGGATCTATGTAACAATTTTCATGAAAACATGTATATTTATAATTTTATTTGTCATTACATATATATTTTACAGAACTCGAGGGCGAGACGCTGGAGGTGAAATTTCCCGGGGGCGAAATTTCCATAAACCGTATTCATATCCGTATCTGCGGATCAAATTTTCTGACGATCCGGCAGATCCCTACTTAAAATTCGTATTTTGCTTTTTTAGATTATTTTCATCTTTAGGTGTTATGATAAAAACATTTTGTAATATTGTCACCTTCTTACCCATGTCTCAAATTATAAGAAAATAAATTTAGCACCTTCTTATATAACCGAGACCTAATAAAACTTAATTGAAACTCCGACAAGATATAAACAGATATTATCACTTGGAAAAAAATCAGGGGTTAGGTTTCCTCAGTACATCTTCGCCCCCACCATTAAACGATATTCTAGTCTAAGGGCATAAATTTTGCACAATTTGTCAAGTTCAATTAAAAAAGATATTTATTGATATTATAAAAATATACAAAAAAATTTCCGAAACAAAAAAAAAAAAAAAAAAAATTAAAAAAGATTTATAAGCTTGAAAAGTGGGAGTAAAAAAATAGATGTTCTGGTTGACACGATTGCAGCCCCCTTATGATCATTTGACACAAAGATTGTTAATAAGAATGTCGTTATAGCCCCTACCTTAAAGGAAAAAGAAATCGCAAAATGTCGACTGTCTGAAAAAAGACATTTTTTGACACACACATATATATATATATGTAATTAAAAAAAAATTATGAAAAAAAAAAGTAATTTTGATAGAAATTATTTTAAAAATATTATACAAAAGTAGTAAGGACAATAGAAGGTTATACATTGAAGGTTGGTTCAAATTTGAAATAAACTGATAGATAATTAACATTATAGAACTTGAGACATTATGTCAACCACGTTAAAAAAAAAAAAAAAAAAAAAAAAAAAAAAAGTAATTTTGAAAAAAAATGCATTTAAAGTTTTGAGTAAAAAATTCTGGCAACAGCGGTAGTCTGAGTCATATAGAATGGTATGTTATACTTATATTTTGTTAATCGACAATTCCTAAACAGGTCTAAGCTTTTAAAAATATGAAAAAAGATTTTTTCAAAATTCTAGACCAAAGTACCACCTGAATGAGTACTTCAACAATATCCAATTCTATAATTAAAAAAAGAAAAAGGAAAAAAAAAAACAAGTCCTTCCGGCTTATTCGGAAGGGTAGGTTGATTTCTTTTTCCTTATCAAGTAGCCGTCATTTTGTTTCAAAATGGCGGCTACAAATTATTGATGCACTTGGTAGAAATATTGATGTAGGCTATGCACATATGGATTTTTAAGCAAATCGGTTCATAAATACCTTTTTAGGTGAATTTAAAATTTTCAAGTGGCCGGCGCTTGGAAACAAAATGGTGAGTTAAGTTGACAAATATATGAAATGTATTTGTGAGATAAGTCTACTGTACACATATAGTTCGAATTCAAAATCTCAAAAGTCATCGTGTTGAAAATTAAGTGGCTGGCATTTCGATCAAAATGGCAGAGAAAGTTCCTCATCTAAAATATCGTTTCAAATTTGAAAATAATTTTTTTTTTGTAGAAATTCTTTCAAAGAGGCTTAGTAAGTTGATAAAATGTTAGTTTTCTGCATTTCTAGCTTGTTTTAGCATTAAAATAGCCTAATTTTTCCTTAAAAACGCATTAAAAAGATCCAGCAACGCAGGTAATGGATTTGGCGCCAAATTTGGCGACTTTTTCCCTATGGCGAATTTTTTGGCGACTTTTGGCAAGAAAATACTTATTATCGAAATACCAAAGATGGACGCAATAACGTGATTGGTTCACGAGTTACGTGAATTTTCTAGATTTTTGTTCTTTGAATGATAAATCCATTTTTCAACTTTGATTTGAATTGATTAAGTATTTCTAAAGTTACCGTGATAACAAATTTTACAGTGGCCGCCAGTTGGAAACAATACAGTGGAATAAGTTGCCCAGCAAACACATCCAAGGTATGTGAAGCATAGGTTCACTGTCCAACTGTGGTTTAAATCAGTGCCGTGTTACAAAAGTTATTATTATGGCAAATTTTCAAGTGACAGTCTAAGTGGCTGCGACTTGGAAACAAAATGGCAAAACAACTTGCCCATCGAAATCATCCAGTATATTTTTATGGTAAGTTCATTGTCCAGTTCTAGTTTAAATTAAATTAGTATTTCAAAAATTATCGTCATAAGAAATTTTCAGGTGGCACCACTTGTAAAAAAAAGTGGAGTGACATGCCCAGCGAACTTAAATGAGATATTTGAATGATAAGTCCACTATTCAAATTTGATGCGAATTGATTCTGTATTACTAAAGTTACCATAATGACAAATTTTCAAGTGGCCGCCACTTGGACATAAAATTGCGGATCAAGTCACCAAGCGAACTTATCCCAGATATTTGAACCATAAGTTCACTATCCAACTTTTATTTGAATCAGTTTAGTATTTTAAAAGTTATCGTGTGGCATATTTTCAAGTGGAAGTGTGATTTCAAGTGACTGGAACTTAGAAACAAGATGTCGGGACAAGTTGCCCAGTGATAGATAATTATATGATAATATCACTGTCCAAATTTGGTTCGATTTGGAGTACTATTTCAGAAGTTATCGTGATTTTAAATTTTCAAGTGGGAGCCTGATTTCAAGTGGCCCCGCTTAACTTAACGTATCTGCCACTTTATTAAAAATGGCGGATATAGTTTATTAATAAACTTCATTGAGATCCTTACGTGGTCTGTATTTACATCACAATTCAAACAATTTCGGAATACGCTTTTTACAATTTAAATTTGAAATTTTCAAGTGGTCTCCACTTGAAAACAAAATGGCGGAGCAACTTGGTTAATAAACTCATCTAAGATATTTATAAGATAAGTTAAGACACTATCCAAATTTGGTTCGATTTGTAGTATTATTTCGGAAGTTATAGTGATTTTAAATTTTCAAGTGGTAGCCTGATTTCAAGTGGTCCCGCTTAACTTAAAATATCTGCCACTTTAATAAAAATGGCGGATAAACTTCATTAGTAAACTTCATTGAGACCCTTATCTGGCCTGTATTTACATCAAAATTCAAGCAAATCTTGCTTTAAATATGCTTTTTACAATGTCGGTTTGAAATTTTCAAGTGGCTGCCACTTGAAAACAAAAAGTCGGAGCAACTTGGTTAACGAACTCATCCAAGATATTTATAAGATTAGTTCACTTTCCAAATTTGGTTCGATTTCGAGTATTATTTCGGTAGTTATCGTGAAGACAAAATTTTCATTATAGATAGATAGATAGATAGATAAACGAAGTGATTGCAATGCAATAGGTCGATTTCTAAAGAAATCAACCTAAAAAAAAAAAAAAAAAAAAAAAGAGGTTCAAGATTAAAAAGATGCAATTTCGTTTCCGAGATGCATGTGTGTTAAATTCAAGATATTTATGGGAGACAGGATTAATTTGCTTTGATTTGTCCCTCTACAGTCAATTTTAAAACAATATAGGACTAATAGACTATTGTGGGTGGAATTGAAGAGAGAAAAAAAGAAAAAAAACATGTGTTGTATGCTTTCATTTAAAAACTGAATGCGCCCGATATCTTAAACTATCCTATGATGTTTGTAACGATCAGATCACTATTGACATCAGTCTTTTCTTTTCAAGATCACCCTCTACGTCATTTATAGCGACAATAAATCAATCAACATGTCAGCCTTTGAATACGAGGGACATTTGAATGGAATTGCCACAGCGAAAATCTCTTATTTATAAATATATACTCTAACATTCCATAAATAGTCGCCCAAACGATGTAGTAGTTAGCGTCCCTGACCTACTGTTGGGTCTGGGTTCGAATCCCGGAGAAGACATGGATGTGTTGTCCCTGTTAGGGGTAGTGATGGCCGCCAATTGGGTGTTCTTTCACAAATGGTCATCATTCGGCGACCTCCCGGCCAATGCTCACTCGCAAGTGCCGCGCCATTGGGGGGGGGGGGATCATAAATAACCGCACACATTTGATTTTAGACGTTTTGTTAAATATCTCAAAAAATACTTAACAAATCCTCTTAAAACTTCAAGAGTGTAAAGAACATGTATCTCATATACACTCTATAACAAAAAAAAAAAAAGACGCACCAAGAAGAAGTGGGGACAAAAATTTGTAGATGGGGTGGAATGGGTGGTCCGAATGGGACAAAAATTGGTAGATGTGATGTACATGTGTAGAAAAACAATTGATTACAGTTTCAGAAAATTTGAATGATTTAATCAAGAGAAAAGGCCTCACAAAGTAAACAAGTCAATAACGCGTTGGTCCACTTCTGGCCCTTATGTACGCAGTTATTCGGCTTGGTACTAATTGATAGAGTTGGCTGATGTTCTCCTGTGAAGTATCGTGCCAAATTCTGTCCAATTGTTGCGTTAGATTGGTAAAATCCTGAGCTGGTTGTAGAACCCTTTTTATGATGCTCCAAACGTCCTCAGTGGAAGATAGATCCAAGGACTAAGCTTAACCCCACTGAGCCGCCTATTAAGAGTATTTGAAGTCACTGAAGTACCAGTTGCACGTAGGATCGACGATAATGATGAATTGGTGCTTGATTCAATCAAAACCTGTATGTATGTCAATTTGTGTGCAGTTTGCATTACTCCTTCTTGGTGCGTCACTTTTTTTGTTATAGAGTATATTTCAATGACAGTTTTGCTTCAAAAGCGAAAGGGGGAACCAATAAAAAAAAATTGAAATGTTTTGGGTTATCCTGTAAAAAATAATGCTTGAAATACAATCTGAAGTTAGCATGTGATTATGGTCTTCCTTCTTATTATTTGAAAAAATTTTCATGAGGCTACCACATATATTCATGGAGATATAACGATTTAAAATAATAATAATAATAATAATATAACACACAAGGCATTAAGTCCAGTGCAAATCAATTTTCAGGAATCTTGACATACTACAATAGACAGAACACACTACAATCAGATTACAAAAATATTAAATAATTTAAAAATTGAAATTAATTCTTGTTATATCTGATTTAATGTACAATTGAAAATTATAATTTGTTATTGAAGAATTAAAATTATAATAAAAATAAGAACGAAAAAAAAAAAAAATAGCAGTAATATTTTAGTATATTTATAAATGTAAAAATGTTTATTAAACACTATAAGTAAGATTTTTGAAAAAATTCTGGTCAATAGACCAACTTTTTATTTGGAAAATAACTTACTGCATCCTCTCCAGTTCGGCTTTCGAGAAAATAAAAACACCACTTTGTGTTTAAAATATATATTGAACAACATAAAAAATAGAAATAAATTGTATAAATAAACTTCAGCCATCTTTTTTGACATTTCAGGGGCATTCGATAACGCCTCTTGGCCTCATATAAAGCAAGCACTAAGTGATCTAAACGTCCCTATTTATATAAGAGAAATACTAGACAGTTATTTAACTAATAGGATGGTTTCTTCTATATACGTTCAAGATTTCTATTAAGTGGGAAAAGGATGCCCACAAGGGTCTTGCTTAGGACCAATCTTATGGTTGATTTTGATCAACAGGGCCTTTGAACTTTTTGATCATAGTGACTGTTTTATTGGCCTACGCCGATGATTTTGTTCTTGTGTCTTCGGGAAGTTCTCGAGCATAACTGGAAATGGTAACGAATGATAATATCGAAAAATTTAATAGTTTCTGTGAAGACCAAAATTTGGTTATCTCCTTGGCCAAAACAAAGGCTATGGTCTTTGGCGTGGATCTGTTGAGGCCTCCAATCTTCAAAATAAAAGGAAAAAATATCAAAGTGGAGGACTGTTATAAATTTTTGGGTATTCACATTGATCGCAAGTTTAATTTTCTATACCATTTAGGTATGGTAAGAGATAGAATTACTCTTTTAAACATTAATCTTAGAAAAATAAGTGGAGTGACATGGGACATAAAATCAGATCTAAAAAGAATCTGGTATACAGCAGTAATTAAACCTATGATATTGTATGCCTGTGAAGCTTGGTTTCCACGAATAAACGTCCATGGTTTAAGAAGACTTTCATCTTGCCAGAGAACGTACATTAAAAATATTTTCCACTTTTATAAAAGCGTATCAACAGACGCAATTTGTTGAATTACGGGGATTGTCCCTATCTATTTGAGGCAAAACGAACTGTTAATAAACATGAAATTCTTTATGATAATATATCTTGATTTCATGATGGTGTTTATTATAATAAATTTGACTTTGACCATAAAAGTTTAAAGAGAAACAATGATCCTGAAGCTCTAAGAAAAAACTTCAAAATCCATACTGAAGAATATAGCTCAAGTTATAGTTTTAAAATTTTTACGGATGGTAGCAAGAGCATTGACGGGACAGAGTGTGCTTATATAATATTCAAAGAAGGTGAAATTTTCCATAAGGACTGCATTAGTTCAAATAAAAACAACTCAGTATTTCAAGCTGAAGTTTTTGCCATACAAAATTCTATTGAATGGGCCACTCAAAGAGATTTGCCTAGTGTTTCTTTGAAACAGACAGTCTATCAGCTTTAATGGCACTGCATAACCTTATACCAAAATCCACATTGGTTCAACAAACATTAAATACCATCAGCACCTTTAAAGGTGATTTCGAAATTGGCTGGGTTAAGGGCCATTCAGGCTCTGTTGGAAATGATCTAGTAGACATTTTGGCAAAAATGGCTATAGGGTCTGGTCGTTTTTACAGAATTCCATTTCCTTTATCGTTTTTAAATAGTTTGATTACCAGGGATTCCGTATCTCGTTGGCAGAGTTATTGGGATCTTTCCGAGAAAGGTCGCTACACGTACGAAATTTTTCCTACAATTTCTAACAATATAAAAATTAATAATCAGGTACTTTCCTATTTCATAACAGGACATGGAAGCTTCCCTTCTTATTTATGCAAGATTAACAAAAGAAACGTCTCAGACTGTCCATGTGGTTTTATAGGTAACCCGTTACATTACCTCCAGGTCAAATGTTCCATTAGCAAGACCTACATAAACCGTTATACAAGGGAATCTTTGGAAGATTATATCCTTAGGATTGATAGTTCACGCTACTTAATCAAAAAAGTCAAGATTATCTATAACGAACAAAATAGGATTTACTCATATATCAACTATTCTTTTTGAATCTCTCATTACTAAACTTTATAAGCTATGGGACATTGACTTTTGCCAGTGAACTTTTTTTTTTCTTTCTTGCTCTGATCACTGATGAACTTTTGGTGATCTTCGTTTTTGTTCTTATAGAGTGCTTACTTGTGAAATAATAGTCGATTTCTATTTGAACTTTACCACTACATAACACACTAAAGTTTTCACCAAAGTTTTATTCAGTGGTGTGCTCAGCTTTTGTTCTTACAGAAGTTATTCAAACTATACCTTCAACTTATCTTAATTTATGAGAACACTGCTCCAATTGATGGTTGTCTTTTGGTGAACATGGACTTTTGATCTTTATGGTGGATATTATAATATACTTTATAGTAACTCTTATGGATGACATGAATACTGAACATTAATAAGTTATTATTTATTCAAGTTTTTATGTTTTGGGGTTTCTTACAAAACTGATTTTATGCTGCTTTAGTGGAAAACACAGAATCATCTTTGTTAAAAAAAAATTTTGCGTTAAAACAATTAAAGGTTATTTTGACATCCTGCGTGATGTTTTTACAGCATTTTATCTTTGCATCCTGTGTGTTGTAATTGAAGTTTGTAACTATTGATTTATAATTTTAATTGTTTATGAGACATCCTGTGTGATTTTGTTTTTCATCATGTGTGATGCTTTTCTTGTTTGGTTCATTTGAATTTAGTTTTAAGTTTCATTTGGGAGCTCATGTGCTTCTTTCGTATGCTTTTGTATTATTTTTGTCTTAATAATTGCTCGTTCCTTGGGTTATGATTTTGTTTGTTAGTGGAGGGGTTTTTCATTTTCCTGCCATTCTTGGGCTTGCCGGCCATAAACCTTCGGGTTGGTTGGTGGCGGGGTGTATGTATGTATGTCACTCCAATTATTGATCTCCCAAATCATTAAGCCCAAAAAACCGACAAGGAAAAGGAAACAAATTATTGGCAGGAAAGGGGCTGTTATTTCTCATTCATAATTACCTCCACAAAACCATGTTCGTTCCTCTCACCTATTTACTAGGTGCATTCAAAAAGTAAGTTACACATGTTACTCCACGGATGGCAACATTGCGAAACAAGACCAAAGCTTGCGCAGACGATAGTTCAGTTCCACGGCTTCCAACGGTAGCAATTTCATTGGGATAGTGACAACCGTTGGTGCGTAGTACGAGAAGGAAATGGCGCGTAAACTGGAAACTTACTCCAACGTTGAAGTACGCAGGACAGTACGTTTTTTGTGGGCAAGTCGCTTCACGAGTACAGAGATTCATCGTGAAATATCGACAGTATATGGACCACACGTAATGTCACGTCCAGCCATCGTGAAATGGTGCCAGCAGTTTGAAGATGGTAGCACAGACTTAACCGATGCGGAAAGGGAAGAAAGGTCAGCAACGGTGAGCACACCAGACATGGTGCAGCTAGTGGAACACATTCGCAGCAATCGCAGAGTAAGCGTCGCACACAATTAATTGCACAGTCTCATCTGGTCCATATACTGTCGATATTTCATGATGAATCTCTGTACTCGTGAAGCATTTTGCCCACAAAAAACGTACTGTCCCGCGTACTTCAACATTGGAGTAAGTTTCCAGTTGACGCGCCATTTCCTTCTCGTACTACGCACTAATGGTTGTCACTATCCGAATGAAATTGCTACCGTTGGAAGCTGTGGAACTGAACTATCGTCTGTGCAAGCTTCGGTCTTGTTTCGCAATGTTGCCATCCGTGTAGGAACAAGTGTAACTTACTTTTTGAATGCCCATTGTAGTTTGGAACAGCTGTGTATTTACATAGGAGATTCGTATGAAGATTACTTGTGGATGTGATATCTAAAATAGGGTTCCGTTCTTCATACATAAGTATTAAAGTTTGAAAGGCCTGTAACCTCAGAAGACGACATCAAACTTGAATAAGGATACATTGAATTTGTTTTTGAGAAAGCGGACTACAAGTTCCACATTATTGACAGCCTCAATACTTTCCACGCAATGGATTGAATCATGTGTGGGACTTCTCTCACACATTGACTCACAAGCTTCTCGAAGCAACATTTCGGATAAAGCTGTCGAAAACTGTGGTCTCACGCAAGTGGAAATTTTGCCAGCGCAAGAGTATGAATGGTTATGCCAATGTTGAGGCTCTTCTTTTGCAAGATTTGGAAGTAAAAAATTCGTCACTTGCTCCTTTTCTTGCCTTGAACTTTCTATGGTTATCTGGTTTGGCTTCAGAATGACAGCATCAGACCTGGTTGGAGTGGATTAATGGATGGGTCGGGTTGTTGGATTAAAGCCGATTGACTACGCTAGAGTCCTAGGTGGAATGCCCTCCCTAAAGTGTATTAGCCCCGTATTTAGGCGAGTTTCGGAGAAAACCACGGAAAACTCCGAACGGCTAGGTCGATGGGCGTGACCTGGGATCGAACCCGTGGATTAATGGAAAAATTGTATTTACAAGAACCGTATAAGGTATCAGCTGTTGTGACCCTCCCATTTATAAATCTTTCTCCTTCAAATCCATCCACCATCTATACTGCCCTTTTGTATGCCGCAGAACATCCATTGAAAAATGGTCAACTTTTTACTGTAGTATCTCTTGATCAGCAGTTGTATATAAAAGCTCGAGAAATGGTAGCAAGCGCCTCATTTGACAGCCGTTTGAGGTCTTATATACTTCGTCTTGGAGGTTTTCACCTTCTTCTCTCCTTTATGTAATCTGTTGGATTTATAATGGCGGGTAATGGCCTAGAAGAACTGTGGTGGGGGTTAGTTTACACCAAAAACAGTATAGTTTACATGATGAATGGCATATAGCTTATGCTGAATAATCAGAGTTCTTTTTCTAACTGAAGAGGCTCTGAATACAATTTTTCTTAAGCAGCACGACGTTTTCTCAAAATTAAAATGAGGAATTAGAGGCCGCTTATAAGAACTTTGTTTCAGGTAAATTTTCAGATCTGGAAGCCGTTAACTCCACAACAGGAAAAGAATTTGGAGAATTGCTGCAACAAGAGTTTCAAAAAGTTAAAAGTTTGGGCAGAACTAAGAAACTTTGGATTAACTTTATTGAAATGGTTGAGATAGTTCGACTCTTTATCAAAGCTGAAAGAAGTGGAGATCTTTTTCTTCATTTGCATTGCCTGGCAAAAGTGTTGCCCTATTTCCATTCAGTTGGTCATTTCAACATGTCAAATCAGCTCACATATACCTCCAAGATTTCTTTCATTTGTTGTCTTCTTTCAGCCCTGGTGAATATGAAAAATTCATAACAAAAGGTTTTTTTACAATTCGTCGCAGCGATAAGTTTTGGACGAGTGTATGGAGTGGCATGACAATAGAGTAAGTATTCATGAGAAGCATGAAAAGCTAAGTGGGTTAACCAGCGGCAGGGGAATTTCTCCATCAGCAATTGCTACATGGATTAAATCTATGGCAGCTTGCTCAAGGATTGCAGAGGTTGTGGAAGGCCAACACCAGTGACCAGCACGTGCAACTACGTGAAGCCAATCAGATGTGTAATGCCAAAGATAGAATGGCTTTGCGAACAATCCTTTTAGTAAGAATCCGTCACTTTCGTCATTATCTACAGGTGTAGTAGAGGATGAAAGTGTCAATTGTGAAGAAGCATATGATTGGTGTTGCTACCATAAAAGAAATGGAAAGCAAAAATTTTAACGAAATCCACCTGAAAAGAAAATGCGCTAGTAAATCATTAGCTTCTGTCACAAAGTCCATCCCTTTACGCAATGACATTGTATATGTGAACCCTAATTAGCTGCTTCTCCGAAAGGTTTGCTCAGTGAGGAGTAGTGAGCAGTTGGCTCAAATTTTTCATTATGAGCTGTGCACTCAACACCTTCTCTCTTTGATGAAGCGGGTTTAATGAGAAAAAGCAGCAAATCGGCTATTGTCAAAGTACTAGCACCCAAAACAAATGAGTTGATAATCAATAATGGAAAATCTGATGCAATATCTATAATAGTAGACAGCGGACTACTTGATCCTATTGTGTGGCAACGCCCTGTAACTTTCAGAACTGTATTTCAGCAATACACATGATACATTCTTACACATTTTGGAAATTGTACAATAGTTTTCGATGAATATAAACAGCAGTTTAGTACTAAAGATAAGGAACATTTACGAAGATCTGCCTCCAGTACCTATGTTCGTGGGAATGTAGAAAATGACATTCAGGTGACCTTTTCACAAGGAGATATTCTGCCTAACAGTGAAAACAAAATGCAATTCATGTCTCTCCTAATATCACATTTGCTAGATGTAGGGTGGCATATATTGCAAGCTGATGGGGATGCGGATTCACTTATTGTATCTACTACATTATCAAAAGCACAAGACAAATGTGGCTACTTTGCTTGGAGATGGTACAAATTGTTGATTCTTCTCCCTGTTTTAGTTCCTCAAGGTAATAAGATAAGCTTGGTTGCACCAGGAAAAACCAATGAACAAGATAAATGCTACAACATTTCTTCGATCCAGCATCACATTGAAGACATGAAAGATGTCTTATTTGCAGTGTATGCTTTTACTGAAATCGACACCGTTTCCTGAATATATCAGAAAGACAAAACGGCTGTATTCACCAATAACTTCAACTTCCGGTTGAACACGAAAACTTGAAAAGCGCATAAAGTCAGGGTACAAATTTTCAGCAAAGTTGGATGCGTTTCTTATGTCATCTAGCGGCATAGTTGCTTTCCGATTTTTTATCGAAAAATAACCAATCAAAGATTATATATCTTCGTCGCTAGATGGCAGAAGGAGCCGGTCAATTTTTTTAGAAAGCTTCACCCTGCCATTAGGCACTTTTCAAGTTTTTGCGTTGAACCGATAGTTGAAGTTAATGGTGAATACGGCCGTTAGTCAAGCCTTTCAAGAAAGTTAAAGCTAATAAACCTTTAAAGGAAAAGTTGTTGATTTTCAGTGACCCCAAGTCTCTAAATGACACTGCGGTGGCTGGTGAACACTTTTTTGCAACCATGTATGGCTCGGATGGTCAAATTTCCCTGGTAAGTTGCGCTACCAATTGTATGTTAAATAAATTTGTTCACAGGTCATACGCAAATAATTTGTGACTGACAGGAGTGAAACCATTCTTTAAACTTAGATGATTATTATTATTATTTTTATTTATTTTTAACAAAAGAACGTACATAGAGCTTAGCATTTTTAACATTTTTAAATTCATAAATCTCTAAAAATCACCAGAAATATTTTAATGGAGCTCCTCTCATAAAGGAATCAAACATCTTTCCCGTATCACTTTGTACTTTTAATTTAAAAATTCTGTCACATATTTTACATTCAAAATCGAAATATTCAAAGCACAAATTATCTGGAAGACACGTTAAAGAAAAAAAACTATCTTTTTTTATTAAAACAATAAAAACTTTTAATTACATTTTGGATTTTGCTTAATTCTATCGGAAACAAAATACGCGTTTAATAAAATTGTTTTTATTGTTGGCAAAAATGATTTTCATTTGGAATAAAATATAACATTCCACAAATCATTTTTTTTTTAATTGTGCATAAGGAAAATAATTTTACTATATTCTTTTATTTCTTGTAACAATCAAAGTTATAACCTAAACTAACAAGGGAAGTACGAATCAATAAAATTGCTATTGAAACCAAACCAAACTTAAATTAAAGAGCATGATCGAAAACATAGGGCAGAGTACAAATTTGTAGCAACAATCCCCATGGCGGTGAGATATAACCCCCTAAGTTTTAGTTATTTCTATACAAACCAACAAAACACACGTCGCAGTAAGAACGGATGGTGCAGTGGTAGTGTGTATGACTTGTGATACGAATGTCCTGAGATCGTATCCCCGCAAGGGCGTTTTGTATTTGAATTTTTTTTTTCAACTGAAATATTTATTTTTTTACATTTTTAATTAAATTAAATTATTATTTTAAGAGAAAATATTAATTATATTTTTTAAAAAAATGTTTCTGGCGTGAACAATTTAATATTTTTTTAATTTTTAACCCATTAATTTACTTACTAAATGAAAAGGAATTAATAATTTAACGGGAAATACTTTTATATTACATTTAGATAAAACTTTGCTAATGATTTGTGCGAGTGATTTATGTAAATTTTTAATTACTATATTTTATCGACGTCATTAATAGCAAGAGTTGATCGTCTGCTCTCAATTGTATTATTACCATGCCATTTTTTGCATGAAAAATCCTGAATGAACAACAGTTGTTTCTTAACTATTCGACGTCGCATTTAACTTTTATTTCAAATATTTCAGTAAACAACTGTCAAATTTGGTGGTGTCGGGAGAACTGACAATAAAATTGAACACAATGACAAATTTTCTCAAAATGATTTCATTAATTTATAATTAGTTTACAGCTCAAAAAATTCAAAATCTGTCTAAATATGATTTTTACAAATCTAGTAATCTCGACGAAAAGCCAAATGTTTAACAAAATGTTTGTGATGAATAATAATTGACGGGGAACAAAATTGTAATTCAAATATTTGTGATCAATCTTCTTATATTTCTTGTTCTCATTGTGAAAAATACTTATGGCTTCATGATTTTTCTACTTTTAATCATAATTGTTATAAATTAGAAACTATATTCGTAGCTTTAAACATGATTTTCTTTTTTTATAAATAAATAAATAAAAATATATATTTCTTAAATTCGTGGTCAATACTTTATTAATTGGAATACTCAAAAAAAAAAAAAAATCTTCTTAATATAATAAACATTTTCTCTTAAATCTACAATTTAATTTAATTAAAAACGTACAAAAATTAATTGAAATAAAAAAAGTGAAAATATAAAACGGCCTGCGGGGACTCGATTTCAGGACCGCCTTATCACAATTTAAACACGTTATCACTGCACCACCCGTTCTTACAATGACGCGTGTTTTTTTTTTTTTTTTTTTTTATATAGAAATAACTAAAGGTATTAGTTTGTCATATCTCGCCCCCATTGGTGATGTTGCAGCAAATTTGCACTCTACCCTAGGTTCTCGACCATCCTCTTTAATTTAAGCTTGGTTTGGTTTCAATAGCAATTTTACTGATTCATACTTCCCTTGTAAGTCTCCGTAATGTAAATATTTAAAAACTCCTTTAATGAGAAATCTCATTCTCTAATATTTTTATTGTAACATGTACTACTGACAAGAAAAGGGAAACAGAAAACAGTGAAGAACAAAATTACATTTGCTGCTTCTTTGTTATATGTATATTATGTAGAATTGAAAATAGATCCACAAGAGACTTTATCCCAAGACTTTAATAAGTTAGAAATTTAATATATCTTTTGATTTTCAAGATCTTTTTAATAATATTCATTTATTAGATAAATTTGACGTTATGTAGGAACAATTTAATAAATATAACACTCAAATTAATATTCCTGACAATTTTAATGCAGAATATTTCAAAACTCTTTTTAAAATTGTTATCCATAATAATAACATCTATTTACAAAAAGTAGGAATCTCACTAGGGGGGAGTAGCTCTAGTATTTTGGCTAATTTATATCTTTACTCTTACATGAAGCAGTTTTGTTATGATGATGTTATGCTATATCTTTACATAGATGATATTATATTTTATTCCATTAATTAACCTAATACTTGTTCTTTAAATTATCCTTCTAATTTAAAGTTAATTCAAAATATTCGTTATAATCCATGAAGTAACTTTTTATATCTAAAAATTCATTGTAATCGTAAAAATGTCTGTACTGATATATGATAAACGAACGACAAGATTTTAGTTTTAAGGTAAACTTGTTTACTCACACTGTAAAAAAAAAAAAAAAAAAAAAAAAAAAAATTATAAAATTACAATGGATATCCCTCATCTTGTGATGTGATAAAATCAAGCACTCGAGTTGTAAAAAATTTTCAAGCGGAACGTGCTGTTTTCTTACATTCTCTATGACATCAAACAGTCATGTGACACAGTTACGCGAATGAACTTCAAACATAAACTAAAACTTTTAAATGTTTATTACGACTTCCTATGATAAACCGATAAACGGAAAAATGGAGGATAGAAGCTGTGATTAGAATTCACATTAGGTCCAACGACAAACAAGTAAGTTATAATTGTTTTAATTTTGATTTTATTTCTTCTCTTTTTTAATTCTCTCAGTATAAGTCTCATAAGGGTCTACGTTTTATTAATGAAATCTAATCTTAATTGAAAGCTCTCTGTCATGAAACTCCATTTTGAATTATGAGTAGTAAAAGTTACAGCACAGTAATTATTTCCACCCGAAATAAAACTATTAAACAACAACTTTCCCAAACAAATTCATATTAAAAATGATTTAAATTACTATTACTTACTGGGAAAAAAAGAAATATACATATATATATATTAACATTCAAAATAAGAGCATTATTTGATAAATACTTAATATGAAACTTTTGTGCAATTTTTAGCATTCCATTACAATATTCTTTTCTTTCTTTAAATTTCAACTTTCCTTTATTATATGCATCATAATTACATTTTTATTTTTATTTTTTAATTTTGTTCGCTTTTTTAGATAATTTCGATGTAGTTTATTACGCAGAATATATTGATACTTTTTTTTTTTTTTTTTTTTAACTTGTTCATTTTGTAAAATTAATATGTTTTCTAAAATTGTATAGATATATGTATTCTGCAAAATATAGTTTAATAAAGCATTGAAAACTATCATTTTAATTTTCATGCGTTCTAAAAATATTAAAGTAGTTATAATTATTTGAAATACTTATTAAATAAGGCTTCTGATTTGACTAATTTAATATTTCTTTAGCGGATTAAAAATTTATGCATAATTATTTTTAAAATAGAATCAGGCAATATAAGACTCTCCCTCTCTGTCTTTTTTTTTTTTTTTAATCTATTTAAATGGTTAAATATTTTTATGTTGAAAAGAAATCGTTACTGTATTACAATTCTAATATTTCTTTATAAAATAGAATTTATTGAAAGTTATTATTTATATTATATTTCTTATTAAAAATGCATAAAATCTTCAAACTTATATTGACAGAATAAAAAAGATGAAATAAATAAAATTAATTAAATAAATCAAAACAAATATAACTTTAAAAGAAATAAAAATTAAAACACGTATAGCTTAAAATAATAAGTTATTACTTATAGCCTAAAATATTAGTTCTCTTTTTTATTTTCTTTTATAAAAAATAAAACTAATATAATCTTTTTTTTTTTTTTTTTTTTTTTTTTTTTTTTTTTGAATGGAAAAAAAAAAAAAAATACGACATAGCGTATTCTAAAATTACAACACCCTCTTTGAAAATTCAAGCACGTATTTATTTACAACACATTTGAAATTTACCACACATGGTGCTGGCGATATTTTTACCCGCACATAGTGAGGTAATCTAGTATGTTCATTTTTTACAGTACATTTTAATTAATGTCTACATCTCTCGGTGTATAGAAACATCATAATTAACCACTTGTTTCGTATTAAAAATATTATACTCATCAGAGTATAAAAACAGAAACATTAATAAATTAATTAATGCTACAGTAAAAAAGGATTTCCTAAAGGCGTTGTTTTTTCAATTTTATATCAATAAATTCATCCTTGTCTTTAAAAAAGTGCACTTGAATATCTCTATAAATAGCAATGAATAACTCTATAAATAGATTTAAATCTGGTAGTGGTCACAGACTGGTACGTTGTAAGTTAAAGTTCCAGGTTGCATTGGAGAGATAGAAACTAGTGCAAATTCTAAACAAGAGAATTCAACTACAGCTTCTAAAAGTTAAAAAGCAAGAGTTCCACCTTGAACTAAAGAACCGATTTCAATTGCTTCAGGATACCGAAGACATCGATGAGTTCACTGTGAATTTTGTCAACGTTGCTCTGGAATCAGCAAAAAATGTTGCTGGTTCAGAAGAAGAGAAACCTGTTAAAAAAAATCTCGGAAGAGACACGACAGCTTATGGAAAAGAGAAAAAAAAATGAAATATAACAAGGAAAATATTAGTACTACAAAAGTTGAATTTTAAGATCAATGTAGAACTCTGGGTAAAAAGGTTGTAGAAGACACCAAGAAATTCAATTGTAATATGATCCAACAAACCATTGAAGAAAATAAATGTTTGAAGACTGCAAAGAAAAATCTGATGCTTGGTAGGAAAATAATTCTAGCTTTGAAGACAAAAAATGGAAATATCACTCGGAATCAAGAGTAAATTCTAAAAGAGGCAACAATTTTTTATTCAGAATTGTACAGCTCACCAGAACAAGTCAGTGGTTCGCCTACCTCATCCAATACAAACGACGCTATACCAGCAATATTGAAGGAAAAAGTAGCTATGGTAATAAAATGAATGAAAAATGGAAAAGCTTCAGGAGAAGACAAAATCACTGTGGATAGTTTAAAAAAAGCAGGGAATGTGAAATTCTTACTGAACTATTTAACAAATGCATAACGTAATGTGCTGTTCCAAAGAAGTGGAAAACTCTTTAAAAATGGAGAAAAAGAAGATCCAATCAGCCGTCTCTCAATTGTGTCACGAAAGCTCTGATAAATCCCTTAGAAAGAACAAGCAGGATTTCGAAGTGGCCATATTCATACAATTAGAGAAATCCCTCTGTGTGTGGCTTTTGTGCCTTTCACTCCCTATCATCCCTAGCAGTTGCTTTAAGGAATACTAATATTAATTCAGGATATATTGGGGACATTTAGAAAAATGAGTAATGCATTCAAAATTAGAAAGGGTGTAAGACAAGGGGACACAATTTCACCCAACAACAAGTTCTTAAAAAATTAAATTGGGCATAAAAATTGATAGAGAGTTTGGAAATTATTTGAGATTTGCAGATGATATTGTACTGCTTCCCTTCTCATTTGAGGATTTGCAAGATATGCTTAAGGAATTGAACGAAGAAAGCAAGCTCGTTGGATTGAAAATGAACCTCAGCAAGTCAAAAGTTATGTCAAATTCCTTTGTTTCTCCACTAAAGCTCACTGTTGATATGGATGGATTAGAAACGGTATGCAGTTATACTTATCTGGGACAAGTCCTTACGATGAACGGGACATCATGGAAGAAATTAACAACCGAGTTAAACTTGCAGGGAGAACATTTGAGAGAAACAGAACTATATTCAAAAGCGACCTCACAACTTTTTTTTTTGAAAAAAAAAAAAGGTTTTTATCAGTGCATTTTGCCTGTTTTAAGGGGAGTGTTCACCTTTGAGGTGCTAAAATCCAGCATATTTTACCCTGTTTTCGATTCGCTACAGTTTCATTAAATATTATCCATTTTAAGCCAAATTTTCAGAGTTAATTTGTCTTAGTTTTTGTATTGTGTCTATAAATTTATTTTATTATAAAAAAAGAACAACTTTATTTTCAGTTAGTAAATGTAATACACCTTTTTGGAGATTTCAAATTTCTATTGAATTACTCTGCGCAGCCTTACAAGTATAAAATTTAATATTCAGTTAAAATTTTGGCATTTTGAGAATATAAATACATCATATATGCATCTACATCTATTACTTTTACCATACATTAAGATATATTTTCTACAAACTACTATAAGTTTAAATATTAGGAAATATCACACAAAAACATTCATTTCAAACACTGTATGCAAAATTTATAAATTAGCTTTTTATATAAAATTAAGTGGAAATTGTAGGTGTGTCGTTGGAGAGATGAAATTGTGAAGTTTGGAAGAGCAGAATGGAGAAGAATTGTAAAAAACAGGGCAGTTTGGAATCTCCTAGGAGAGGCCTTCATCCTGCAGTGGATTTTTAAAGGCTAAAATTGATGATGATGATAATTTAACATTAACATTTGATCAGAGTACAAGTTTCTGCCACATTTTATAACAGACGGTAAGAAGGTTATCAGTGAGCGCTATTTTTCCTGAAGATGATTTTTCCTGAAGAAGATTTTTCCATCAAAATTATTCCTCCGGAGGTCACCGCATCGTTGTAGACATTCCCCAACCCCGTGGAAAATTAATATTGTGATGGCATATCTCTGGTGTCCCAGATCGTCAAGCATTATAGAAATTTGTAACACTCATCGAATTCTTTTGATAAATTATTCAATATTCTAAAGAATAAATATTAAGAGGAACAGAAACACGAAATATCATCAGTAAAAAAATATATGTAGCTTGAAAGTTCTTAAATTCTGTGGTGTAGATACATATGTTTCTCTATCACATAATTTATTCTGGAAAATCGCGTTAATATTTGAAAATATCGGTATCAAGAACTCTATTCTTAATAACACTATAATATTTTATATGTATATATAAAGAGAAAGATCTCTTTCTATAATTATTTATATGTGTCCAGCATAACATTATCTTTAAAAAAATCAAAATTATGTTATTAATATTATTAAATACTCCATCAGCTCGTTTTGTGACAAATGTGGATTTCTATTCGAAATTTGACAGTTACTTTCAAAAATCTTTTATGGGGTTACATTGGTTTTGAAGGTTGAAAAAAGGCATATTTTCTCTGTTTTATAATGAAAATAAATAAAATGTCTTGTTCAATATTTTCAGTATATATAAAAGCAACATTTCAACAATATCTTATGAAATTTTCATCAAAAACTTTGGAAAATTCAGACAGTGATTCCTTCCAAAAAGTTGTGGGCATGATTTCTCAAAGATCGTATTGAAACTTTGGCTACTTCTTCAAAATAAAAATGACAGCTGCTTATGAACTAAGGATTTTTCTTTCTTTTTTTTTTTCGATTCGAACTAATTTTACAAGACTATACATGTAGTAAAATGTGCCGAAAATTATACTGCTTTTGTATAGAACTGTGTTAAAAATTCAAATTTAAGTTTTTTTCTTTTTAAATCCTTCCTTTAAACACTATTTTGAAGAAGTGAAGATCGGTGCATTAGTCTTATTACCGCTTTTTTGAAGGCGAACTTTTACTCATTTTTGAATGAAAATGTTATTTTTCTTTTTATTATAGAAAAACAAAAGAGAAAGTATGCTACATTTTTAGCCTCCAAAACCTATGTAAACACTTTAAAGGGAATGTTTTTCATGCTACATGTTGTAAAACTTATATAATCCGCTTATATAGCTTAAAAGAATTTTAAAATTAATTTATTAAATAACATAAAATACTCAAAAGTATTTGTTTTCTAATTTTCAGCATATTAAAGAGAAAAATAAAGTTTTTCTCCAACTTTATTTTTTCTGATTTGTTTTCCTTTTCGAAAAAAAAAAAAAAATGAATTAGTTTAATATTTTTCTTTTCTTACGCAATTTTACCAAAATATGCCAAGTTTCAAACAATTGTATTTTTTATATCAATGCTTATTTGACAATGAAGTTAATTTTACAATTTCAGATTGTTTTGAACGCAGCATATATCTGTACTGATAAGTATAAAGGATTTAAGTCCAAAAATGTCGATTTTGAGTTAAGTACATAGTCAGACTCAGAAAAAAATTCTCTATCGATTGGTATAAAGGATTTAATTCTATGTCATTTAGTCTTTGAGAAAATCCATTGGTAAAAAAAGGACCAATTCAGAAATTTACCATTCATGTATGGTATAAAATATTTGATTAAATTTTTCCCGTTATTAAATGAAGGTTGACAACCACTGAATGGTATAAAGGGTATAAATGAACGAAATACCTTTTTCCTAATCGATTCTTCTGATTTGTTTTTAGCTAGTTAAACATTATTTTTCGTCTCCTGAAAAATCAAGAATATGGACTTTCTACTTATCAGTACAGATATTTTAATGAGAGAATACAAAAAATTCCTGTTAAAAGTATTAATGTATCAATCCATATTCTTTATGAACTTGTAGAGATCTATTATAAAATTCCATTAATGTATAAGCTCCAAGGCACTCATATCAATTGACCATAATTCTAATGCTCAATGCACACTGCGAGTGCTTATTTGAAATAAAATTACTTGGATTTATAAGGATTGTAAAATTATTTACTCAAATGATAGACGAGATGCAACCAGGTCACTTCAATTACTGTATCAGAAGGGATCTATGTATGTGTATGTATTAACAGTTGAGTGATGTAAAGTCACAGTTATAAAATCGGTTATTAACTCTTTCAGTTCCAAATTTATTTTTGCTTGCGATAAAACAATAAATTCTGTATTTAGTCTTAAAATTTATCTTAAAAGTAGTAAAATATCGTTTGAAAACACAAGTATATTAATAGAGTACGAACCAATAGTAAACCAACCAAGAGATATTAAGTTGCACTCAACTACCGTTGATGCCATTTGGAATCATAATTTTTCACTCAATGAAATTGCCAAATTTTCAAAAGAAATATTCGTTCAAATCAATCTACAAATAATTTATTAAAAACGTATCTGAAATCGTTAAACTGCCCCAAAATGAAATTAATTTGACATCTTTATCAGAATAAAGTAAAATATCGTTAATATTCATCCCTAAAATAGCTAAAATATAACTAAAAAGCTTAAGCAGCACCCAAAATATGTAGAACGGAGTCAGAGAAATTCCCATAGATATAATTTTTCAGAAAAAGACAGCGCATAATTACGACATATGTACAGTCAATTTCTTAATTCACTGTATACTAATTACAGTGTTCAACAAAAAGTTGTAAATGAAATAACAATAGCAAATTCGATGCTACTGAAAATTAAAATAAAAAAGGAAAATGAAATAGATTTGAAAAGAGGTGGTTATTGAAATATACTTCGGATTCTAAACTATAAAGAAGAATATTAATAAGTGAAAGAAAGGCATTCTTAGTGAAAAGTTTTTTACAGATATAATATTGTATTTTGTTGAAGAAAATCTCCCTTGGATTTAAAGAAGAAAACTTTCTTGCGAATGTAAGATATTTGAAAATATGTGTCTTCTACTTTTTCTCTAAGACAATAATAAAACGTTCTTCGCAGTCGCCAATAAATCTTTCTCTTTTGATTTTGATTTTTTTAATTAGAACGATTTAAAATAAGGGGGCCTTTTTATATTTTTAAGCAAATTCTTATTTATAGACAATAAATAGAAATGCTTCCCCCTTTTCTAAAAGCTTCAATAATTATACTTTACTTACCTCGCCTCGCCAAAAAATAAATAAATAAATAAATATAAAATAATAATAATAATAATAATAATAATAATAATACAAGTTATTAAAAATATTTTTATTTTTTTATTGTGTGTGACAATATTTTTAATTTACCTGTACACAAAAGCAATTGTTATTACCTGAAATTAGGAAAATTATACACTTACACCACAAGAAAAACAAGTTATGGAAAATCGTATATATATTTCACAAACTTATGTATGCAACTAATAACTTTCAATAATTGAATTTGATTTTTTCTTCTTTTAATGTTTAAAATACCTATCTATTTTGAATGCTATATATTCATGATAACGAATATTTATATGCATTTAACTGCAGTTAAATTTTATATTCTTTCATTGTGAATAGAAATTTGCAACGATTGCATTAAATATTTCCATCTTCAATGCTTTTCAATACTTTTTCTTCTAAAAATAGTATTCAGTGTTCTCGTGTGTCACGAATCTTTTGTTATAAGTCCCCCCCCTCCAACCCTGTTTCGTGAGGTTATACTTTTTCACAATGATATGAAGCCCTTTTGTAAAGTTTTTCTCCATAAAACTTAAACTTTTACTGTTCGTAGCCCTGAATTCAAAATTTATCTCTGAATCTATCCCCTACCCTCCCCCCCTCTCCAGACACCCACATGCAACAGTTATTCTTGAAAGATGAGATGATGGAAATTTTTCTATATAAAAAATACAAAGTTTTTGGTTTTTACTTTTTCTTAACTAAATAAGAATTCGAAACTTTTCTAAATTAAATAATAAAACCTAATTTTATTTTATTTATTTATTTATTTTTAAAGGAAGATTAATTCTGTAAAAATTCTAGCTCCTAAAAACAAATATCAATAAAGTTTGTAGCGGAATAAGTTGTATTTTTAAATAGCAAATACTAAAAATAATTTTGCAGTTTATATATAAATACACGCGTAAACATTTATTTAAACAGGCGTTTGATGGCTATTTTACACAGTTCGAAAGTCCAAATTCGCTAATATCTGGCATATTTCAAAAGTAGTTTATATTCATAAACCTACCAAATTTCATATACTGGAAAATAACCCTCCCCCTCAAATCACTTCGACTACATTCATAAAACATTTAAGGCCGTTATTAACTATTTGTCCGATTTCAATAAAAATTTTCAAGTAACATTCCGAAATGATAATGATTTAGAATATAGAGTTTGACTTTTCTTCTAATATTTGGTTTTGAGTTATACTGATGACAGATACAAACACTCAAACACACAGACCATGCGTTAAAAAATGTAATTTACCGATTCAAAACATGAAAATATAAGAAAAACTGAGTTTCGGAAATATTATCCAATAACTTTCTCTTCAATACGTAAGGAAAGTAAAGAAAATAGAAATCAGTGTATTTTTGAATAATTTGTCATATTTTAAAAATTTCATTCATTTCTAACAAACACAGAATTCAGAAATGTATTAAATAAGCTTAACATAACTCAACTGGGAAATATATATTTAGGTCCTAAACAATCTCAGTATTTCACTCAGATATTCTTAGAATCAATCATGTGGGCATAGCTCTGCTTATCGTTAAAATTTTGGCAAATTTATTCTAAACAATAACCCGTAATTGGACAATCCCTGAATTTTGTAATTGATTAAAAGCTGAAATTAACAATTTTTATTGGATAATTTAAATATATTGAAAACATTCTTATTTTATTAAATAAAAAATAAAAAATAATTGACATTTTCACTGTAATAATTAATAATTTACATTTTATTGTAGTCATAAAACATTTAATTAATTTTAATTATAAAATACGCCCTTATTTATCTTTGTTTAAAACGCTGGTGCAGACATCTACAAGCATATTCTGATACTAATTTCACTCGTTTATATTTGAAAAATAGGCTCAAATTTAGTGAGTTTCACACATAATAAAATATTACAAAGATTTAAAAGATTAAATCAAAATTTCCAAAAACTTATTCGATCAAAATAATACATACCTATGTGTATAATGTATTTTTTTAATCTTAACTGTATGGTTTTCTGACCAGGGGCTCCAATCTCGTCTAGTCGTTACGCGGAAACCGGTTGTTGTGAAGCGAGACAACGACGATTCTCGTTCGAGCTTGTTTACAGTCGTTAAGTTACCGGCAGCTAGGAGGCAGTTGTTCAGCTGAAAGATCGTCGTTTATCACAGTCAAAATGGGCGCGTCTGTATAATGTTTTAGTTTGCTCTGTTAAAGGGACATTTCACATTTTCTATCATTGAAAACCGATTGTCGACATCGCTATTCACAACTTTCCCCTCCCAAAAGGGATTACGAATGACCCTTGCAACTGATTGGTTTAAAATGTCACCCTCGAACGCAGAGAGTTTCTTCTTCCACTCAAGATAACAACGGGAGACCAGAATAGCACTTAGCCGGAAGATGGTTATTACGGTGGGTAGAACAGTTGTTACAGACTGTCGTTAACGATTACAAGTGGTGGTTAATAAGCAACTAGACGAGAATAGAGCCCCAGGAATATGTCAGAACTTTACACTAGAAATATGGAAAAAGTAAATTTTTGAAAAAAAAAAGACAAAAGTATTTGCTTCAAAGGAAAAAGGTAATGCGATTTTCAAGAAACTAGACTAGTAGTTCTAAGTTTTTTACATATGAGAAAGTGAAAACTATTTTTATCTTATGCCAGCAAGTATGGCCAAAATTCAGCTTCTCATTTGAGAACATCCTTAAGGGGACTCTCTACCTACTTATCGTCTCCGAAAGCCGAAGTCAATGTTATTCTATGGGAAAATTTACCCCATTATAACTCATTAACTAATACATATTTTTAAATTCCGTTTTCACTTTCGAAAATTTACAACTATTGAACAATTTATAGCTTTTAAAAATTAATTATTTTTATTTTTAAGATGTCATTTTTAAGCTCAAAAATGACAAATTTCACATTGTGAAAATTTTTATTTTCCAACCTCAAAATAAAATATTAAAAATTTAAAAAAATAATTTTTAGAAAGCTATATACTGTTTAATAGTTGTGAAGTTTCTAAATGTGACAAAAGAATTTAAAAATATATATTAGTTAATAAGTTATAATGGGGCGAAATTCTCCATAGAATGACATTGGCTCTGGCTTCTGGGGATGATAAGTGCAGAGGCCTCTTAATCGGACGTTTTAATTTAGGTGCTAAATGGACGATAAGTGGCACTACTTTTGTTAAAGAACTGCATTTGATATATATATATATATATATACAAGCATTTCTCCGGCAGATTATAAATCATCACTAAACAGATAACAGTACCAGGCAATATTCTCAGCTCCAAAATTTTAATTAAAAATAAATAAATAAATAATTCTTAGACTACTGTGTAGACATTGAAATATTTTTTATCAATTAACATCTTTTCTATTAATAACATTGCTCTGCATGAAAATCGGCCCAACACAATTTTCGCAAATTCTTATATAAAATGACGTCCTGAATCCGAATATGACACCCATTTTGCCCTACCATCCATAGTTTTTTGGGGACACCCTCCTATTTTTATCAATTTTCGGTAATTTTATGGCTATAAATTAGATTTGTAGAGGAGGAAAGGATTATTTTAACTGTTAAATATCTTCTGATGGGTCACAAAGTTGGAAAATTCTAAAACAGGAACATTTGCAATAAGAGGAAAATTTAGGAGGGGGGGGATTTGCCACTGAAGTTATATATTACATTATTATATTTTATTAATCAATTATTATGTTATTATTTATTACACATTACACATTTTTTATTTTTAAGTGCTAAAATAATTCTTTTTCATTCTCCAAATCAAATTCATGGCCATAAAATTAATGAATAGTGACAAAAATTGAGAGAGAGGGTGGCGTCCCGATAAAACGGTGTGTGGTTGGGCAAAATGGGGATCATATTCAGATTTAGGAGATAATTTTACATAAGATTCAGCAGGAATGTTATCAGGGCGCAGTTAGAACTGCAAGCATTAACAAATTGGTACTTGGAGGATCGAACCCACGACCTTCACGTTATTAGCTTGACGCTCTATCTAACTAAGCTAACAGATTATGATTTTTCTATTTCGCTACATTACTTTTCTATCCCTGAAGTCATTTCAGAAATTTGTTTTAATTACATAAAGAAAACAAGAAAGAAAAATCATGCAGTACGCACTGATTAGTAACACTTTCCAACTGTACGCAAATATTGTATCGAGTAACTTTTAATATTATTTGCCTACGTTAGCACACAGCAGACAGAAGGACTGAAAAATATACAGATAGACTTCATTTTAAAATTAATCTTAGGCATTTTGGAAAATGTAAAAAAGGCTTAACGCAAAAGAAACTGCAGCCGTTAGATTATAATTACAGCTTATAATCTCTCTGAATATTTTATTATAGCCCTTTAAATCTGAAAGTTAATCAAATCATATTCTATACAAAACAATATTTTAGAATATTAATAATACATGCCAATGTTTTTATGATTTTTATAGTAGAAAGTTTTTTAAACATAACTTTAAAAAAATTCTGTCCTAAAGCGTAATACATTGGATTTTTTTTATTGTTGTTATTGTCCCTGTAAACAAACTAGTAGTACAGGACCTATTAATGACATTTTAAATAGGGAACATTCTATAGGGAACTTGAGTGGATCATCTTTTTCAAATTCTCAAAATATTCACGGATGATAGGAGCCGGAGACAATCAGGTAGAAAGGTAGACAATCGGACAGACAGACGCAGAAATTAAAATCATATTCCCACTAAAACTATAAGAAAGTGTTAAAACGCTCATGTAAACAAAAGTGCAATTCCAGCAAATTTTTATTAATAGCTTTCAATGTAACACATTATTTTTGTGTGGCCCTGTAAATCTAATGCTAACCATACCATATTATATAGAAGGCACTCCTTTTTGCATACGAATAATATATTTCAATTGCATTAAGCTTTGTGGAAGATAAAATTATTAAAATTTGGTTTATAAAAATAACTCAAATACAACACAATGATTTGGAATACTTTCAAGTGCCCCTGTACACAAACCAGTTAGAAATGTTCTCTATTTTACATAGGAAACATCCGATAGGGAATTGCATCACATATTAAAATTTTATTAAATTTCTATACATTAAAGGTATTAAAATATGGTTTATAGAAACTTCACTCATAGAACACAATGCTTTCGAATACTTTTGGGTGTCCCTGTACACAAACCAGAAGAGGTATTCACTCCATTTTCAATAGGGAACATCCGATAGTGAACATAAATAAAATTTATCGGTTTAAAGAAATTCCATAAATATTTACGGAAATTAAAGCGCAGAAAAACAGGCAGAGAGACAGACAGACGGACAGAAGAACAGTCAGACAGACACACAAATTGAAATTATAGTCACAGTAAAAAAATGATAGAAAGTGTCAAAAACGCTTAATGTAAACAAAGTACAATTCTAGCAATTGTTTATCAATAGCTCTTAATATAACTGAATATTTTTGTGTCACCATGTAAATCTAATGATAACCATGCTATATTCTACCCAAAGCGTTCTTTTGTGCATATAAATAACATATTTCAATTTCCTAAAACTTCGTGGAAAGTAAAGTTATTAAAATTTGATTTATAGAAATATCTCACAAAGAACGCAATGCTTTGGAGTTCTTTTGAATGTCCCTGTACATAAACTAGGGGTGGTATATAATCTATTTTATATAGGAAATATCGAATAGTGAACATGAATAACATATTTCAATTTCATGACGATATTGTGCAGTAAAGGTATAAAAATATGGTTTATAGAAATACCTCTCATATAACACAATTCTTTGAAATACTTTCGAGTGTCCCTGTACACAAACCAGTTGAGGTATAAACTCTATTTTCAATAGAGAACATCCGTTAGTGACTGTGAATAACATATATAAGTTTTAAAAAAATCCATAAATAATTACGAGAGTTAAAGCGCGGGCAGACAGACAGACGGACAGATACACAAATTGGTATCATATTCACACTTAAAAAAACTGTTAGAAAGTGTTAAAAACGTTTAATGTAAACGAAAGTAGAATTCTAGCAAATTTTTATTTATAGCTCTTAATATAACAGGATATTTTTGTGTCACCCTGTAAATCTAATGCTAATCATGCTATATTCTATGCAAAGCATTCTTTTGTGCATATAAATAACATATATGAATTTCCTAAAGCTTCGTGGAAAGTAAAGTTATTAAAATTTGATTTACAGAAATATCTCACATAGAACGCTACGCCTTGGAATACTTTTGAATGTCCCTGTACATAAACCAGTCGCGATATTTACTCTATTCTCAACAGGAAACATCCAAATATAAACTTGAATAACGTATTTCAATTTCATTAAGATATGTGTACAGTAAAGGTATGAAAATATGGTTTATAGAAATACCTCTCATAGAACACAATGCTTTGAAAAACTCTCGAGTGCCTCTGTACACAAACCAGCAGAGGTATAAACTCCATTTTCAATAGGGAACATTCGATAGTGAACTTTAATAACATATATCAGTTTCAAGAAATTCCACAAATATTTACGGGAGTTAGAGCGTGGACAGACAGACAGACAGACAAACCGAAGCCATTAACACTTTTCAAACTTGCTGGAAAGTCTTAATTAAGAAAAAGTTTAATGGAATAAAAAGAAAGCAGTACATGTACTACCGCAATAAAATAGTAATTACAACAACTTGAAGACAAGAAATTCCACAAGTATTTACGGGAGTTAGAGCGCGGGCAGACAGACAGACAAACCGAAGTCATTAACACTTTTCTACCTTATTGGGAAGTGTTAAAAATGTTAGAAAGCGTTAAAAACGCTTAATGTAAACGAAACTACAATTTTAGGAAATATTTATTAATAGCTCTTTATATAACTGAATATTTTAGTGTCACCCGGTAAAACTAATGCTAATCATGCTACATTCTATGCAAAGCATTTTCTTTTGTGCTTATAAATAACATATTTCAATTTCATAAATCTTCGTGCAAAGTAAAGTTATTAAAATTTAGTTTATAGAAATATCTCTCATAAAACGCAATGCTTTGGATTACTTTGTGAGTCCCTGTACACAAATCAGTGGAGGTATTTACTGTATTTTATATCGGAAACATCCGATAGTGAACTTGAATAACATATTTTAATTTCAATAAGATTTGCGTACAGGAAGGGTATGAAAATATGGTTTATAGAATTGCCTCTCATAGGACACAATGCTTTGCAAAATTTTCGGGGGTCCCTGTACACAAACCAGTAGAGGTATAAACTCCATTTTCAACAGAGAACATCCGATAGTGAACTTGTATAACATATTTCAATTTCTTTAAGATTTTTGTACTGTAAGGGTATGAAAATATGTTTTATTGAAATGCCTCTCATAGAACACAATGCTTTGAAATATTTTCGTGGGTCCCTGTACACAAACCAGTAGAGGTGTAAACTGCATCTTCAATAGGGAACATCCGATAGTGAACATGAATAAAATATATCGGTTTAAAAAAATTCCATAAATATTTACGGAAATTAAAGAGCAGAAAAACAGACACAGAGACAGACAGACGGACAGAAGAACAGTCAGAGAGACACACAAATTGAAATTATAGTCACACTAAAAAAATGATATAAAGTGTCAAAAACACTTAATGTAAACAAAAGTACAATTCTAGCAATTTTTTATCAATAGCTCTTAATATAACAGAATATTTTTGTGTTACCCTATAAATATAATGATAACCATGCTATATTCTACCCAAAGCATTCTTTTGTGCATATAAATAACATATTTCAATTTCCTAAAACTTCGTGGAAAGTAAAGTTATTAAATTTTGACTTATAGAAATATCTCACAAAGAACGCAATGCTTTGGAGTACTTTTGAGTGTCCCTGTATATAAAGTAGGGGTGGTATGCAATCTATTTTATATAGGAAATATCCAATAGTGATCTTGAATAACATATTTCAATTTCATGACGATATTGTGCAGTAAAGGTATAAAAATATGGTTTATAGATATACCTCTCATATAACACAATTCTTTGAAATACTTTCGGGTGTCCCTGTTAGAGGTCTGCACGGGACGGAATTTCGAGGCCCGGGCTCGGCCCGGCCCGTTATGAAGTCGAAAAGTGCGGCCCGGGCCCGGCCCGGCCCGTTTATTTTTTAACGGTTTATGGCCCGGCCCGGCCCGGACAAAAAACGATAAAACCAGGGCCGACTCGGCCCGGCCCGATTCAAAAATATGTAAAATAACAAAAAAAAAAGAATCCCTTTTTATGAAAAGATTTTTAGTATGTGTTTTGCCGAGGTTTTATATAACCAAACAATAGTACGTTCTTTAACAAAACTGCTGAAATTTTACAAGACAATTATATATAAATAGAAATTCATTATTATAGACAAGGCACAAAGACAAACAGAAAGTCAAATCGAAAATATTAGCATTCATCAAACAATATAGGAAGGTATTTAAAATGGTTAATACTACTGAAAATGCACTTTCAACCATTTCCTCTTATATACCATAATGTATCCGAATCTTTCATGTGCTCCGGTAAACAAAACTTTAATGTTAATCCAACAATATTCAATAGAAAAGTTGCTTTTGCCACTGATAAAAATGATGCTACTTTCGTCCACTGGAGAAAAGGAAAAGGAGCCTTAGAGAAAAAGTTACAGCGGAATGGTTTTTATAGCCTGTATACCACCAAAACTCAACAGATCATAAGAAAACCCTTATACACATTAATGTATCTAATTTCTTTTGTTATGTACATGTACGCAAACTGGTAGCGACATGCATACTATTTTGAATAGGAAACCATCTAATATTTCTTTATATAGAATATATTAATTTCGAGGCATGCTAAAAATATTTGCAAAAAAGTCAGATTTCGGACAGACAGACTGATAGACAATTAAATTGACATTACAGACGCTTTTTTAACAAAATAAAACGTTATGTGACATACAAGCCTGTAAAATTACGTAAAATAAATCACTGAAGTAATATTTTATCATTTTCCGTTTTCGTTGATTAACAAGGAAACTAGAAAAAGATTCGGGCCGACACGGCCCGGAGAAAATTTCATTCAGGCCCGGCTCGGCCTAGAGGAAATATCCTTCAGGCCCGGCCCGGCCCGAATATAAACAAAAAAATTAAGACACAAAAACATTAAGATTTTTGTAGAGTAAGGATATGAAAATATGTTTTATAGAAATGCCTCTCATAGAACACAATGCTTTGAAATATTTTCGGGGGTCCCTGTACACAAACCAGTAGAGGTATAAACTCCATTTTCAATAGGGAACATCCGATAGTGAACTTGTATAACATATATCAGTTTCAAGAAATTCCCTAAATATTTAAGGCAGTTAGAGTGCAGACAGACAGACGGACAGACAGACGGACAGACAGACAGACAAACCGAAGTCATAAACACTTTTCAACCTTGTTTGAAAGTGTGAATAAAAACAATGAAAAATCCGGAAATCGAGCTTCGAGAGAGGTCAAAACGGACCTCCATACAAATTTCTGTAGCTCTGCAATTGGCCGTTTACCTGCAAAGCGACACAAACACACACCTTTTTATTGCATGCAGAGCTGTACAGAAATAGGAAAATTAAGCGAAATCTTTTTTTCTAGTGAATTTAATTCATGGAAATTCTTTACTGCATTTTACCAGTGCCTGGAAAACTGCTTAAGTATGATAATTACTTTCTCATACCCATGTGTTAGATAAAGTATCACTTCAATTTCAATCTTTAACGCAGATTTTTTGGTATAACAACACGTTTTGTATAACAACTTTGGTATAACAGCACTCCTTATTACGAAACCCAAGTTTTAAGATATTGATATGTATCTGCCTGTTATTAGCATGACGTCAAAATAAATAATTGCAAGAAATTCCGATTTGCTGTTTAGAAGATCAAATGATAGTGCTATTTGATATATTCACCAAGTTTGTCTGAGCGAAAGCGTTTTTACCTGGGTTTATGGGGCCTGATCGTAACCCTCGACATCGTTACGGCCTGATCCTCTATAGCTACGATGAATATTAAACTGTTTCGTTCAGGAAAACTTAAATTTTTTTTTTTTTGAATTTCGTTCACACTTTCACATTTTTCTACCATAACAAAATTCTTCTGTTTCAAAGAAAAAATTTCAAACCGTTAAGATATTATATTAAAAAAAGAAAAAATAAACTCAATAACTTATTCGAATTTTTCTGTTTCATTTTCTAAAATTTATTCTTTCATTTCAATCGTTTGTGTATCCATACTTGCCAACATCCTAATTAATATTCCGTAGTCTTGTTAGTCCCGCCCTTTTTCTCACACCAATAAATTTTTAGATTAATAGTCTCCAAATTCAATTACGATTGAATAAGAGGAAAAATACTCTAAAAAGATACCGGTGTGAAAAAGAAGGCGGAGCTAACAATACTACGGAATATTAATGAGTATGTTGGCAAGTATGGTGTATCTTAGGCTATTAAAATCTTTATTTATCTAATTCACTCATTTGAAAGCGAAATATTTTTTTTCTTTTTTTAAATTAATTATATTTATTGAAATCAAAGGGTAAAACAGTAAATAAATAAATAAATACATTAAATTTTAAATTAAAAAATTTATTTATTACACTTATTTTTATGTATAACTTTTACAATAAACAACTATTTATATATATATATATATAAATGATAGATATCGTAATAAAATTTAATCTTAAAATTTAGCAATTAATAGATACAAAACAATACCAACAGAAAATGATAGAACTGATTTTAACTTATAGGAAAGACTGACACAAAATTGTTGCGATACAATAAGAGACAAAAACAATTTAAATTACTTACGCCGACATGAATGATAATAATAATAAAATCTTTTTGTAAAAAAATAGAACCGACTCCAAAAAGAAACTACTATTCAAACAACTTAAAATGAAAGAAAATTGGCAGAAAATGGAACTGTAAACTGCGTCTAAAAGTATAAAATAATTTCCTTCGCCAAACAACCTAACACCACAATTAATCATAACTTTTGAAGTCGGCGCAAAATTAAATAAAATTTAATTAGTTTTTAAAGGTTTGTCTTTAGATCGGTAGCAACAAATGCTGTTGTCTCGAATGATCCATTTTCATGTTTCCTTTATTATTTTATCACTGTATACAATTGGTCCATTAGTAGCATCTACATAGAACAGTGAACATTCTTCACAATGCGGTATTTATGTTTCTACGAAGTTAGAGTTTCATTTGCAAATTTGGTATAACTTTGATAACTATCATCCTTGGTGGCTTTTGGATTTGGCGATCAAAACGTAAGGCAAAAATATACACGCAAGATGTATATTTTCATAATATATATTGTACGATGTATTGTTTCATATTCTTGATTACTCTCTTGATATACCTTATCAAAATAATCATGATACACCAAAGAAATTAAATATGTTTGCCACATAATTTTGCGATTTTTCTTTCACCAAGGACGTCAGATACCAACATCTTTGCAACTTTTGCTGCTTACGAAATCTTATTTGTTTTCTTGAATCAAAGTAGTTTTCGGCTGCGTTTTGCAGGTGACAATGTGAGATGTGTATTTTGAATAGGATTTGATTTTTGCATTGAATAAAGGCATCAATTTTTATTTAATTTTGCGCCGACTTCAAAAGTTATGATTAATTGTAGTGTTATAGGTTGTTTGGCGAAGGGAATTATTTTATACTTTTAGGCGCAATTTACAGTTACATTGTCTGCCAATTTTCTTTCATTTTTAGTTGTTTGAATAGAAGTTCCTTTTTGAAGTCGGTCCTATTTTTTTACAAAAATATTTTATTTTTCTCTTTTCAGTGAAAACTTATTTATATAGCATAGCATCAGAAGACGTTCGACGGAAGTTTCATCCCAACTTCCAAGAAAAGTGACATTACTCAAAAAATGGTTTATGTCACTGAAAAATACATGAAATGCACCCAATGCACCACAACCTCTTCCTTTTTGAAGTCGGTTAATTATAGTATCTCTTACGAAGTTATAAGCTTACAAACACCAACAACACATAGCTCGAATTAAGAACACCCTCCTTTCTGAATTGGTTGAAAATGACTTTGCGCTAATCGATGTAACCGCTTATAGTAACAATACTTTAAACCACAGAGTATACGTGTCATCCGCTACGCTGCAAACTGTGCAAGGTAGTTCAAGTGTGCACAGTGTAGGAAATGGCGAACAAACAACTGCAAGTTTTAAGCGTTCTATTTTTAGGAATAATGTCTAAAAACTGTCTTTTCGTAGTAAATCGATGATGCTCTACAATTTCGTAATTAACTTTTCTCCCATCTTGAACCGTTTTTGAGATAGGAGCGCTAATTCCGCTGTTTTTCACCAGACTGCGCTTAATTTTTTTAGATTGTAAAGATGTTATAATGGGACCTACTTCGGACCAAGATCTCTACAACAAAACAAAATGTATCAAATAACCGTATTTTGGACTGTATAGCGTGTGTCTCACCAGCTACGCAACAACGTGAGCAATGTAGCTCAAGAGTGTTTAGTGTAAGAAATTGCGAACAAAAAAATGTACGTTTTTAGCCTTGTATTTTTAGCATCAATGTCAAAACTATCTTTTCGTACTAAATCGATGATGTTCTGCAATTTTACAATTCACTTTTTCCCCCTGTCTTGAACCGTTTCCGAGATAGGAACGTTAGCATGAATGTCTAAACTATCTTTTTGTACTATATCGGTGATACTGTTCAGCTTTGTAATTCACTTTTTCTTTAGAACCGTTTTCGAGATAGGAACACTAACTCAGCTATTTTCCACCAGATGACGCAGCAAGCGGTTTAACCTTGTACTGCATGGCCACTTTGCTATACTTGCATACCATTTTTATCACTATAGCTGCAGCCGTTTAGGAGTTAAAAGAGTTGGGACTGATTTTTTTGGGCGCCCTGTATTTTCTTTAGATCGTAAAGATATTACAATGAGACCTATTTTAGACCAGGACTTTTCAACAAAACAAAAAGTATCAAAATCGGAGCATTCGTTCAGAAGTTATGAGCTAACAAACATAAAAAAGCATACGGTTTGAATTGAGAACCTTCCTTCTTTTCTGAAGTCGGTTAAAAAAAGGACCATTAAACCATTTATTTAATTAATTCCTTAAAAAGGGTTTTTTTTTTTTTTTTTTTTTTTTTTTTTGTTTATTGGATTTTTCGACAACAATTGTAATATAGTAAGTTTAATTATAATTTTTTTTTTTTTTTTGTTTAATTTTTTTTAACCCTCTAACGTTCATTGGTTTCGCAGCGAAACCAAACATTTGACATAATTTAACAATTTTTATGTAGCAGTTTTTTTTTCACATTTCCCCCTTGTTTTAATCAGGTTTTTAAGTTTTATTCCTTTTCTATTCGGTAGTTAGCAGCACTATTCTAAAATTTAACAAATAATGCTTCAAAGGAAGCTAAATCAGAGACTCCAACATCCTAATTAATATTCCGTAGTGCTGTTAGTCACGCCCTTTTTTACACACCAGTAAATTTTTAGAGTAATAGTCTCCAAATATAATTATGATTAAATAAGAAGAAAAATACTCTAAAATGATACTGGTGTGAAAGAAAAGGAGGGGCTAACAATACTACGGAATATTAATTAGTATGTTGGCGTCTCTGGCTAAATGTGTAAGTCGCTTGAAGTTTCTCAGTGTGCGCGAGTGCGAACTGCTAGTTTAATGATGCACTCAAGTCTAGGTTTTTTCATTTAATGAACAGCTGGACTATTATTTTCACCTGAAAAATCTTTTACGAGTTTTTGTAGTCGATAATGTTTACTTACAAAGTGTTTTATTTATTAAATTAAATACTATTTGAATTTAATAAGGTAACTTATAGATATTTCAAACAAAAAATTTCGAAAAAAGGAACAATGCTAATTTTTTATTTTTTAAATATTTATGATCAGTTATATGTTTAAAAGACATTTTTAAAATTAGTTTAGCATTTTTTAAAATAATTTAAGTAGTGAACGATAAAGGGTTAAAACCCATTAGGCGCCATTGTTCCCATTTTGGGAACATTAACTTTTATTTATTTATTTTTCAAAGTAAATATTCTCATTCATTTATTACAAGGTCAATTATATTTTAATCTAGAACAAAGGCAGCAAATTGCGTAATTTTTAAATAAACCTCTCTCAAAATTTGTATTTATTTAATATTTTTTTTTTTTTTTTTTTTTTTTTTTTTTTTTTAAAGGAGAATTTTCGCTTTTCCACCATATTTAAATATCTATGGTTATATTTTTAAAAAACAGACAAATAAAAACTATTTTATCGATTTAAATTTTCTTATAACTATCTATTGTATCAAACAACTTTCATTAAAAATAAATATTTACAACAGTGCGTTCTCAACAGAAGAATAAACAGCTTGTTCCCTTTTCGGGAACATTGGCGCCTTCTTTAGTTTTTGTAACCAGATTTTTTCGATTCTTCTCTCCACTTTCTTCCCTCACTGTCACGTGGAAAACTGAACACCTACGATTTTAATTCCTCTCTATTGCATAGTTAGATTAGAAAAATATCTATAGACAGAAGGATGTGTCTTTTGTAGTTTGTTTATTTGCTACCTTCCGTGTATTTCAAATATGAGAACAAAATGGTAAGAAATTTCTATCTGTACAACAAGCGTTAGATTGTTTCGAACAGTTAGATTAAGATGAATTTTCTAATGATCCAGAAATCGTAACCTTTCGTTCAGAACCCAATATAGTAACAGATAAAGAAGACACCGAAAAAAATAATTTATGCAGCGATTTTCTGCAGGGTGTATCTGGTGAAGTGTAGATTTCTGTGAAATTGAAAAATGTTGTATTCTACATTTAGAAAGAAATCGAAAAACAGCTAAACGTAGACATTCTATTATAGATAAAAGCCCGGATGGATCAGATAATGAGATAAAAAATAGAAAAACCGCAAGAAAGAGGTTATTTTTATTTTATTTTATTATTTTATTTATTTATTTATTTATTTATTTATTTATTTTTATTTTTTATTTTTTGAGAAACGTAAGGAAAAAACCAAAAGAGTTAATAAAGAATCATTTGACTGGTCAGTGTTCAGATATATTGCTTATAAAAAAGGAAAATATTTCATCTCCATTAGAAGAAGAATATGAACGAAGGAAGTTACGCCTTTCATTACTGCACAAATAGGACGTTACACAAATCATCAGATTTACTCTGACAGAAATGGAACTTTGGGGGTTTGGGGGGATAATACTACATTCTGGATATCATACACTTCCTGAAGAAGACTTGAACATTGTTCTGATGATTGCAACATTCCTTTTATTGACAAAGCTATGAGTAGACAACGTTTCAAACATTAAAAAAAAAAAAATTATCTGTGCAACAATGATACAATGAATCTAACTGAAAAAATGGCTAATTTACGCCTATTTATTGACACGTTTCGCAAAAAGCTTCAACAGTTTGGGATATTTTCAGAATGTTTGTGCATCGATGAAGAAATGACACTTTTTTACAGGTAATCATTCTGTAAAGATGTATATGAGATCGAAACCAATAAAATTTAGTTATAAAATGTAGATTCTTTCATCCTTACAAAGGTATACATTTAATTTACAAGTGTGCATTGTTAAAAAGCAAACACCAAGCAATTCTTTGCCTGTGAGAACAAGAGTGGTATTTGATTTGACTGAATGCATTTCATATCATGAAAATTACACTGACTTTTTTTCCTGCAATTATTGGTAGAAATGAAGTTTAGAAACTTCCGTACAACTAGAACTATCTGAGACAACAGATTACAAAATTGTCCTGTAATAAGTTCTAAAGAATTGAAGAAACAGGGACAGAGAAACATTTGATTCCATCATTACGAAATCCCTCCGCATTGCTAAATGGAAAAACAATCAAGTTGTTGAAAAACAATCAATTGCTTTACGAGGTGAAAGACATAAAATCATATGTACAATGTCTTTTATTCATATTAATAAAAGTTTTTTTATTCTTCATGGAAACTAAAACCTGTTGAACCATCTGTTAGTCGGCTAGTTATGGCTATAGTTCATTAAGTTCTGCCTTATAGGTGTACATTATTTCCTCGCTTGGTGGCGAGCATTACATCCTAAATTGTTGATGCGTATTATGTCTCTGTTTGCCTGTGTGTAAAAGGTCTTGACTTTCCGGAGTGTATCACGTCTTCATTTGCCTGTATGTATCACGTCTTCATTTGCCTGTATGTATCACGCCTTCATTTACCTGTATATAAAAGTTCTTTACTTGCCGGTGTGTGTCACGTCTTCATTTGCCTATGCGTAAAAAGTCTTGACTTGCCGTGCGTATCTTAATTTTACTTTCAAATTTTGAACCTATAGAACCAATTGGTTCAACAAAACGACGGAGTACAGTAGAAAAGAAGAAAATTGATATACCACAGTCACACGTTGTTGCCTCCTACAAAAATTACATGGGAGGCGTTGATTTCCTTGATCGATTTTTGAGTCAGTATGGGCTACAATTTAAAGCTAAGAAATGAAGTTAGCCATTTTTTACAAATACGCTAAATATGGCAGTCATAGCTGCTTGGTGGATACATAGCGAATGCGAAGGAAAGCTAACTCAGCTAGAATTTCTGCGTGAAGTGGTAACTTCGTTTATGAAAAAAGAGGAACTAAGAAGTATGGAATATCTTCGCCCTGGCCCATCTGGAACCGTATTGAGAGATTCGCGTTCCAACGGCAATAATAATTTTCTTGAAAATACAGACCTACAGTCTAGGTGTAAGGAAAACACTAGAATTTATTGCAAAAAACGTAATGCCATGCTGCATAAGAGCTTTGTAATCTATTTTCATTCAAAGTGATGTAAAAGAAGCCATGTACCATTCAAACAATAAAGATATGTACATAAAGAAGTTAAGGATAAATTATTTTTTCTCTTAAATTTTGTTAGTATGTAATTATTAATATATTGTAAAATGCAAATATTCTAATTTCTAATTAAAAAAAAAAAAAAAAAAAAAAAAAAAATACATGGCTATTTGTATCCCCATTAGGCGCCAATAATCCAATTTTGGAAACATCGTCTAAATTTTAAATTTTGTAATTTTTTGGCATTTCTTTATGAAAATGTATTAAATCCTTCCGGTACATGGGGGAGAGGGGGGACAATTCCTCTATAAAAAAAATCTGGAGTGACTCCACTCGACTTTCCGAACATTGAGTAATTAACAGTTTTGTAGATAAAGTAAAGAAAGAGGTGTTGTTAAACAAACAAAAGAGAGAAAACCATAATAGAGTGTTTGAGTATTTTTCTCCATCTATTACACGATGTTTTATTTAACGCTACTGAACTTTGAGCCAATAGATCATAATGATAAAGAATTTTTCGTTGTGTCCCTGTAAAAACCTATAAATGCTAGATTCACCAAAATGCATATAGTTAGTGCAACAGTGATTTATAATACTCATATAAATTTTCAGCTCAATTGAATAATGCGTTTAGATGCTATCGTACTTTTGAAAATTTAGTCCCATAGGCCATAATGATAAAGAATTTTTCTTTGTGTCCCTGTAAAAAAACTGTAAGTGCTAGATTCACCAAAATCTATACAGTTGGTTCAACTGTGATCTATAACATGTGTACAAATTTTTTGCCCAGATTAATAAGGCGTTTAGACGCTATCACACTTTTAAAAATTTGGCCCCATAGGCATAATGATAAAGAATGTTTCTTTGTGTCCCTGTAAAAAAACTAAAAGTGCTAGATTCTCCAAAATCTATTCAGATTGAGTATTTGTGACTTATAATATGTGTATAAGTTTTTTGCTCAATTGAATAAGGTGTTTAGATGCTATCACACTTTTAAAAATTTGGCCCCATAGGCATAATGATAAGAATTTTTCTTTGTGTCCCTGTAAAAAAACTATAAATGCTAGATTCTCCAAAATCTATACAGATTGAGTATTTGTGACTTATAATATGTGTATAATTTTTTTGCTCAATTGAATAAGGTGTTTAGATGCTATCACACTTTTAAAAATTTGGCCCCATATGCATAATGATAAAGAATTTTTCTTTGTGTCCCTGTAAAAAAACTATAAGTGCCAGATTATCCAAAATCTATACAGATTGAGTATTTGTGACTTATAATATGTGTATAAGTTTTTTGCTCAATTGAATAAGGCGTTTAGATGCTATCGCACTTTTAAGATTTTGCTCCCATAGGCCATAATGATAAAGAATTTTTCTTTGTGTCCCTGTAAAAAGACTATAAGTGCTAGATTCTCCAAAATCTATACAGATTGAGTATTTGTGACTTATAATATGTGTATAAGTTTTTTGCTCAATTGAATAAGGTGTTTAGATGCTATCGCACTTTTAAGATTTTGCTCCCATAGGCCATAATGATAAAGAATTTTTCTTTGTGTCCCTGTAAAAAAACTATAAGTGCTAGATTCACCAAAATCTATAGGGTTCGTACTATGGTGACTTACAATATACGTACCAACTTTCAGGTTATTCGAACAAAGCGTTTAGACGCTAGCGTGTTCACTCACAGACATACACACATACATACACACATACACACACACACACACACATACATACATCATCACAAAAATAGTGAAAACGGACTCATTGGACCTCGAAACGTATAGAAACATCAAAATCTCAAATTCGGATTTTTGACATGATTACAATACTTTCCTCACTATAGTGTTCGGAAAGTAAAAAAGTAGGTTGCAACATATAGCGGCGTTTAATGGGTTAAAGGGAAATTAAAATCTATTTCTTTTATTATTATTATTATTATATTAGTCGAAAATATATGTAAAGAGCGAGGGATATAAAATACGTGTTTCAAAAACTGAAACATTTAATAGATGCTGAGATACAGTCATCTTAAAATCGTAGTTCTTGAATAATAACAGCTCTACTTGTCGTAACGAAATACCCAAATTGAAGTGCCCGGGAAAGACCTTTTCTTAGGCCGTGGAAATTTGGACCCGATGCATTGCTGTCGGCAAAACAGATGTCGTAGGCAGCGGATACCCGAAACGAAGATTAGCTTGATTTCAATGTAATTTTTTTTTTTAAGTTTTTATTTATAATGTGATATAAAAAAAATAGTCATTCCTTTTGAAAACTCATTTAAATACATACAGTGACAAGCGAAGCGGGCGTAGCCAGCTAGTTAGAACAACAAATAAATGCACTAAACATATAAATAATGTGCAAGTACTTAGTATTTTTAAATAATACAAAATATTTTATTATAGATTATAGTTAAAAGGTCATTTAATTTATGAATAGGCTAGTTTTATTTTTAATCACATATAATTTTGCTGTAAGGTATACAAATATAGCTGGCAATATAAAATTTTTAATGGCTAATTTTATATACTTACAACTGTAACCTTATTATAGAGATATTTCAATTCAATCGATCTTAAAATGACAGCAGTATGAAGTCAAATTGAGTATTGCAAAATTGGATGGTCGCCATTGAAAATTTATGATGCAACTAAACGGCACAACTTTAGTATGGGCAACTTTAAATATTGGTGACTTTAAATATTTTTTGTCATCTTGGCTATGATCGCAATTTTATTACTTAATAACTTGACGAGAAATATCCAGGCTACTTTAATTTCAAAATACGCGAAGAGAAATTTTTCAAAATTTTTTTGAAGAAATAAAGATTGGCAGCTATGAAAAAAAAAATATATATATATATATATATATATAAATTGACGAATTTAATTTATATCCTTAGTTAATTAGTGAATTAAAAGTAGAATTTAATTTTCCTTATTTGTGAAAAGTTAATAGTAATCCTATACTCTCAGCAAAGTCGCTCAGACAAATCTCTGTCAGGGAAGACCTAGTTCTAAATATACTTGCCAATTTTCACCAATAAATTTATTCCTAAAGAAGTTGTGCAAGTAAAAGTCAGCTGAGTAATTTAGAATAACTTTTTTTTTTTTTTAATATCGGATGTAAATATTCTATGAATGTAGGTACTGCATTTAAACGGGAAATAGAGGGTGGCAGTCCCTGCCACAAAAATATGACTAATAGAACTCTTTACATTATTTCTTATCCTTACATTATCTCTTATTTTATCCTTTTACATTATTTCTTATCCTTACCCCTACTGTGTGTTTTTGTGTTATTCAAATGAAATGTATGAAAAAAATGCACGAGTTCCACTTTTTTTTTTCCCAACCAAACACATCAGTATTTTAACTTTAATTTTTTGAAATTCATTTCAAGTCTTAAAAAAAATTGTGATTAAATTAAATTTAATTGTAATTTAAAATTTTTAAAACTTTTTGCTTATGTAATGTAAGTTTTAATGTTTTCGACTTTCTTCAAAATCATATTTAGTCAGATGTTTCCTTCATGTGTTGTTTTCATTTTTTTCCACCTGTGTTCTTCGATTGGTAATGCATACAAAAAAATCTACGTTTCATCAACTATTGTTGTGAATTGCATGACTGTCAACATGAAAATGGTCCTTGTGTGTATATTTTATTAAACAACTAAAATGTCATAAATTTTCACCTTTAAACCAGAATCGCATTCGAAAAAAGTAGAAATATATATTTGAAGTATAAGCAATTAGATTGATTTTGAAGAAATATGCCATATGTTTTAGAAGAAGAAGAAAACTTGAATTTTGCAAAAGATCTCATTCGCAAATTTTTATATAAAACATGGAATAAAAATATTTAAAATAAGAATCGTAATATAAATAAATTGTACGTGTATATTTGTGAGTGTACGTCAGGCATCTGCTTCCAAACCACTAAAGCAATTTCAGTTAAACTTGACGCAGTTACTGCTTATGACCAGGATTGAAGTATTATGATTGTGTGTGATTTCTAGCGCATACGCAATCGGAGGGGAAAAGGGTAAACTTTTTCGAAAATTACAGTTTTGTATGATTTCTATAGTAGTAATGCAGCTAGAAACTTCAAGACTGATATGTAAGTTACTTCTAATATACAGGGTTCACCAAAAGTCCTCCCACCTGCTATCTCGGAAATGCGCCAGAATTTCAAAAATGGCGAAACACACGTTCAATGAATTTGAGGGAACCTCTTTTAGTGAAAATATTTTAGTCCTGGAGGGGGGGGGGGAGTGGACGGTAAGGAGGGCAAATTTTAAATTTCAAATGAGGAAGTATATCTTGTGACACATACATGGAGACATCTCTTTCAGACAACGAATTCAATATAAATAGTTTTGTTCTGCGATAATTATTAAAGGAGATACATAAGATTTTTAGAGTTTTAAAAATTGGATTTTATACTTATGTATCTCCTTTAATAATCACCGCAGGACAAAAATATTTATATCAAGATTATTGTCATAAAGAGATGTTTCCAGGGATATATCACAAGACATGCCTTCCTATTTGAAACTTTAAAGCTGAACTCCCCGGCGGCACCTCTAAACCCCTTTCCCATGCCCAAATTTTTTCACCAAAAGGGATCCTTCTCGAATTTAATGAAAACGTGTTTTACTATTTTTCAAAATTCTGACGCATTTCCGAGGTAGGACTTTTCTGAGTTTTGAAATCTGAAATTTATACTCATGTATCACCTTCAATAATCATCACAAGACAACACTACTTATATCAAATTCATTGTCTTGAAAAGACGTTTCCAGGGATGTATCCCAAGACATACTTTTCCATTTGAAATTTTAGAGTTGCCCCCCTCAGCGTCGCTCTTAACTCCCCCTGGCTCCAAAATGTTTTCATCAAAAGAGGTCCTCCTCGAATTCATTGAACACGTGTTTCACTATTTTCAAAATTCTCAGGCATTTCCGTGATAGGAGGAGGCTGTGGGACTTTTGGCGGATTCTGTTATACATACCTTCTGATTAGAGGTTTACGAAAAGTTCGAAATTAAAAAATGAAGAAACGATTAAAAAACCGACGCGATTCTGCATATTTTACTCCTGAATTCATCAAAATGATCAGTATTTCAACCCATTAACTGCCTGAGGCGTACATATACTTTTCTCCGAAATACCATTCAGTATTTGCTAATGCAATAAAATCACCTTCAAAGTGATCTTGGACTCATTTCAGAGTTGAGAGACTGAGAATCAAATTTTCCTCGCCAAGAAAGGAGTTAATAGAATTTTTATAACATGTCACTATTAGAAAATCTTCCACTATCGTCTTTGGAAATGGCGCCATTTCATTGAAGTCATTCGTTGGGAAACGTGCATGTATAGAAAGAAAATTGCTACGATGTACACTATGATTGTGTGGGGTTTTTTATTTTACTAGCGATAGAATAAGTAAGAAGAAATAGTGTTCTTAACTCCAAATTATAGTATAATATTAGAAGGATTTTGTATGTTTCAGACAAACAATTGTATTCGTCTAGATATCAAAAAGGAGCTCTTTTTATAGAACAATAATTTTATTTTTGTTAAGATTGTTTTCATTGCACGGTTAGGTTTTACAAATGAATTAATTAAAAAATAACTACTTTGAGTTGAACAATAATTGTTCCTATTTTTGAGACTTATTATTAAATACAGGAATAAAAATATGTGGCTGATTATTATAAAAATTATTAATATAAATATAGTGAGCGACGAAGTGTGTAAAGCCAGTTAGGAACAATAAACTACAACTATAGTATTTATTGCAAAATAAAAATCTGCCGTCAATTCATTACATCGCTGTAATTTGAAAATTTCTAGATGAGGCACATTTTTACCTCCTTTTACTGCTATCAGAATGTCAGGGTGTGGTTACGGCAGATCCATTCAAACGCAAAACAAGATTTTATACTTGCAGACTTACTAGCTGAGTAGACATTTAGTCTGATTTGAAAGAGCTCCAATCATAAAGAGAACTAGGAAATGGTAGAAAAAAAAAAAAAAAAAAGAAAGAAAGAAAGAAAGAAATCTATCAACTGGAGATGACTGAAAGTTGGGAAATCCTTACGCAAGTAGAATTTCACTTAAATTCGGGAGGAATAAAAAAACTGAAAGAAATTTAGCTTTTATTTAAATATCGAAGCGATTCGACATAAGTTTGAATAGCTAGAATTTTCATAGATAAGAAATGCTACATATTATTATCTATATCATACAAGATCTTTTGCGCAAAATGAATTAAATAAATAAAAACGAGTGGGTGGGAAAAAACAAAACATCCACTTTAAAAGAGATATTATTGTCATTGTTTAACCCCAAATGAAATATATTAGTTTGAAAATAGAATTACGTATGAAAATATTGCTTAGTAATTGGCGTTATCTATATATTAACCCTTTCAGGGGCACTAAGTAAAAATGATTGAATTTTCTTTTAAATATATATATATCATAAAGTAAACATCCCCTACAAGTCATATTTGATGAAGAAAAAAATTCAGTATGTGGGGATTTTTTTATGGGTGGTGGCTAGACGTTCTAGCCACTGCGCACATACGTCATGTACCTTAAGTTTCGTATGGAAATAAATATTTATATATTTAAGGAATAAAAATTGAAATTATGCCTTGAAAATGTAATTATAATAATACAATGTAACAATAATTAATTATTACTTAAATTATAATGCTTCTTTATCCTTTTTTAATGATTTATTATATATATACACACACATATATGGGCTGTTTAAAATTTCTTTAGAAACCTCTATGCATTAGTAATAAGAAAAAATTATTCACTATTTAAGGAATAAAAGTTATAGTTATTCAATTATATTGTAAGTGCAATAAATTTTGAAATTGATTCAGTACATAAACTAAAAGACATAATTTCTTACCTTCATATTGTAATGAAATAATCAATTCACAAATTGCATACACAGAAATATGAAAACTTTAAAAATATTAATGTTCTTTAAAATTTGTTTGTTCCTGATCCAGATACTGCAGAATCATCATCTGAGGGTAGCTCTTCAAACAGAGCAATAGCTTCATCCAAAGATAAGCCTTTTCTAGGCATTATTGTGATAAAAATTAAGATAGATACATTTAATTTAAGATTATTTAGAGAAATTAACTAAATTTAAAAGCTGTGGAAATAAAAATTTATTTTTAAAAATCACGATATAAGAGCAATAGAAAAAAGCAGCCTCTTTCTACACTGTAAACAGAAATACTGAATAGTAAAGTAAATTTGTAAGAACCCTCCCACGCTTGTTTACATCTGTATTTACATTCTGCTATCCCTTACTGTTTATATTTATCACAGTTCACTAACCCCAAAAGACCCTCTTTGTTTATCTCAAAGGAAAAGAAATTGAGATTCTTTTCCCCAGCAGAACTGTCTTATGTGCGCGGTGGCTAGAGGGTCTATCCACCTAAAAGATGCTCCTAAAAATCAAACTAAAATTAATGATCTAAGATAATATGTAAATCTGTTGTATTTAAAAGGTGCATTACAGTATATTTACACTACCAAATACTTTTGAATAAAAAATTATTTTTAATAAAAATATATAAAAGAAACTTCAAAAAATTTTCCCGCAACTTGTCCATTTAAAAAAGTCATAGGCACATCCTGCTTAAAGTTACTGTAGTGCTGCCGTCTCTATTTCAATTTTAGAAGTACACATTAACTTTTCATAAAAGTGGATAGAAAAAGTAGCCACTGCACACCTAGAGAAAAATTTCTAAAGTAGGTGGATAGACCCTCTAGCCACCGCCCCTGAAAGGGTTAATACGTAACCATGAAATTTGTCGTTCACCTTTAAAATATTAATTATGGGAAAGCCCGGACAAAGGTCCTATGTATCAATGTATTAGAAATGATATTTTGGATTAATTAGCATTTCGAAATTAATTAAACACGTGATAAGATAAATTCTACAATAAAATCTGTTACTTTTTTTACAGAAACTCGTTGTGATTGTTCATATTTTATTAATTGTTCATTCGTTTCATATTTGTACTAAAGTCTTCACGGATTATTATTAATTTAGTTAGAAATTAATTCTTTATGGTTCATGTGGGTTTCAGTGTCATTTAATCTTCTGTTATTCTTAATTTTACTATGTTAATATATATATACAGAGTCTCCTATAAACAGCATCCTACAGCGCAAACGGGTGAACGGAAATTTGGTATATAGACTATACACGAGATGCGCTCACGGAATTTCGAAAAAACGTTTTATTTCCAAAATGTCCTTTTCCGGGAAAACATTAGATTTAACACAATAAATGACCAAAACGGAACAGAACAAGAATTCTGAGTGATAAAATGTAAAACCGGGGAAAAGTTGTCAGTTGTAGGAAAAAAATGTCGAGATTGTGAAGAGGAAGATTTATGCAAAACAGGTATTACTTAAGGTGAAACTAGTCAAGAAATGTTAATATTGTTTCTCTATTCCGTTTTCATCGTTTAGTGTGTTCACTTTAATGCTTTTTCCGACATTTTGGTATAATTTTTTTTTTTTTTCTCGTTCATAGTCTATATAAGAAATTTATGTTGTTATGTACAAAAGTACCAAAATTTTTAATTTTTATTATTACATATATATTTAAAATTAAATAAAGTTAATATAATAGAATAATTAAATAAAATTAATGGGAAAATAATTAATTGAAGGAATAAAATAAAAAATTATAAAGTTAATTAAATCAGTAAATAAACACTTTCATTCTGAAAAATATTTCCGCATTCTCCATGTTTTTTCTTTCTCTCTCTCTCTCTTTCCCTCATTACTTTACTCTTAAAATTTTATTTTAAAATTAACAATCTGGTTAAGATTATAGGCAAATTGTTTTTGAATTCATCGCAAAAAAATTTTCACTTTGAAAAGATGATAGTTTCACTAATTGTAAAATAGGTTTCGAATTCTAATTTAAGTTCGTTTTTATTTTGAAATATAGATAGCAGCAGTATATGCAGTCAAACTGTTTATACTGCGATAAAGTACTATAAACATGTTAAAAATTGAATAAATATTATTAAAATTAATTATGCTGAATAATTTCCCTTGCAATAAATAATTATTAAAATTAGTTGTGCTAAAAAATTATTTGTTAAAGTCATTAAAAATTATTTTTATTTTGCTTAATTTATCTGATTACGTTTTTAAACTGTAAATTGGTCAAAATACAACTCAACTTGGTATCGGCTTGCTATTTTATACTACTTAAATTCAGTAGTTCTTTAACACGTGTTTTCATTTACGTACTTAATTCTGGTAAACATTTTAATTTTAAAACATTCAGGATATGCTCTGTCTTATTTCCATTTGATTAATTGTAATTTTTTGGATGCCTTTTGGTATTTTGCGTAATATTGCTTACCAAAAACAGTAACCTTGCTTTTCTCTACTCAGAGCTTTAGGGGTGACTCCTAAAGAAGTCCTATGGCATTTTGAGCCATTTTATGCAATATTCTATCCATTTTTTTTGTATTATGGTTCAGAAAACTTTTATGCTTCATTTCGTTATTGTAAGATCAATTTTTAACCTTTTTAATATTATCCATTATTAGTTCTTTCTTTTCTACTCATTACCATGAAATATCTTTTTTTTTTTTTGTTGTTTGTTTGTTTGTTTGTTTGTTTTCAACAACTTTTGTAATCTAATAAGTTTTTAAAATTAGGTAAGTAATATTATTAATTTTCTAATAAATTTAAATTCATATTCAAATAGAATAAAATTAATAAACCTCTTCAAGTTGACTAGTTACTTAATTGGCCTTTGTGGTGAATTATTCTACTGTTTAGTTTTCGTTCTCATTCTTTTCATTCTACTCATGAAAAATTATATATATAGCTTTAAATATATAGATATTCTTTGTGTATTGATTTAATGATCAGCCTTTCCCATGCAAAGAAAGGAAATTCCAAAGAGCAAACTTCAGTTTACAAACAACTGAACATTCTGAACATAAGATCTCTTGTCATTTCCCGTGTGAAAAAATGGACTAATTCTAAAAATAATTACAAGAATAAAAGGAATTTTTTTATACTACGTTTATAAATTTTCTGTTGAATCATATAAACTTGGCAATTCTATGTATTAATAAATACTTTGTGAGGTTTGCGTTGATGCAAACTCCATCTTAATTAGTTACTTAGATAACTAAATGGATAAGTAAAGAGATCACGAGACTTGAATATAACATAAAATAAGACTTTTATTTGAACACATTAATAGGAGGGCAGTCTGACAATCAAGCTAGCTCAGTCAGCGTATTTAATTACTTTATCAAAATATATGTATCAGAATTTAAATTAGATAATTCTAAACATCTCACCCCAGCAACAGTCGATGGTGTAGTGACGGATGCACTCTTTAACTCCGCTACTGTGACTCCACTGTGAATGAGAGGATTCCCTGCTGAACCAACTTTACTTTTACGAATGCTAGTAGATACGTGTACCAACACTCATCACTACTTAATCTTCACACAACTAAATCTCCACTACTTCCACCACAATACTCGCCAAAATAAGATTCTTCCCAATCTACACCACAATCCACTATAATATACACCACCGTCCACTCTAAAACCATCTCCATCTTATACTACTTCCTAACAACTTCCTTTCTCTTCATTTCAATCAATCTTTCAAAATCACTTCCAGTTCATCTAACTCTCCGAACCTAATTCGTTCGTTGCAGCACCATGCCGACACGAAACTAATCCGACCAAGACTTTCGCCGAGTCATTGGCGACGAAGTGATTTAACCGTCCCAACTTTATACTTTGCTGGATCCAGCTTAATTTCAAACAACTGTGGAGACATTCTGTAGTCTCAGCCTCACAGTCCCCCTCCAAGAAAAAGAAATTTAGTCGGGAAAATCCCCAACGGGTTTTAACGAGTAATTTTATACACCTTAATTCCACCTCTAACTATAATATCATATCTCGGAAACGTGAGTGCAGCCGTCACTTAAATCTTAACCGGGTGAGAGTCACTAAAAAAAAATTTTAGTTAAATCCCTGAGAGAAAAACTGGGGAACACCAAAAAAAAAAAATAATAATTTTAAACTTTTAAATAAATGGTGCTCTTTTATCCCCAGAAACTCCGGGACCCTGACTGAGAAATGCCTCTCATAGAACGAAATGCTTTGGAAAACTTTCGTGTGCTCCTGTACGCAAACTATTAGAGGTATATATTCCATTTTCAATAGGAAACTATCGATTGCGAACTAATAATATATATCAGTTTCAAGAAATTCCATGAATGTTTACGGGATTTAGAGCGCAGACAGACGGACAAACCGATGCCATTAATACTTTTAACCTTGTTCAAAAGCGTTAAATACGGTGTCATAATAAATGGGTTATGGAGCAAAATGGGTGTCATAATCTGACTCAGGAGGTCATTTTACTAAACAATTTGCAGGAATGGTGTTGGGGTAAGTTTCCATACAGAGCAATGTTAAAGACTGCGTCTGTGATAGATTTGGATTGTCAATCTGTGGTCATTTTTTTGCACATTAAGGTTTTTCGGGCGGAAACGTTCAGCTTAAAAAGTGCACTGAGAACTACTATGGAAATCCATGCTCATTCTGGTATTCAAACCTGGCGCATGGAACAGAAATCGAACTTTTATATAATTTCCATATTTTTATATTTCAAACATATTTTTTAATTATTCTATTTTAAATTTAAGGTATATCAAATGAGTTGACAGGTATTAAAATAATCTTAATATTGAAGTCAAAATATAGTTCTTGTGTTCTCCTGAAATACTAGGAACAGAGAGTAGCTTGATTTTGACTTTTTTAGAAAATGTTTTTGAAATCCTAGAAATATTGTCGAGAAGGTGTTAAATAATAACATATGAATAAAAATAAAAGTATGGCATAATACCTAGAAAATGAAATAAGATATTCTTAAGGAAAATTAGAAAATAACACCTATAAAGAAAAAAATTAAAAGCATGGTGTAAACACGAAATATACAGAATACCTTCAGTAATAATAACGTATCTGAAAGTGTTGCAAACTATTTCAGAAATTTAAGCCGCGTATTCAGCAATATCAATAGCGAACTTAAATTGTTCATTTTTCGCAATAAATTGGAAAATATAAGTAAGGTATTTGGCGTTCTGAATAATTTTCAGAACTTGTATAGATCGAATGGAAAAGTTGCAATAAAATGTAAAAAATCGTTAAACACGCCATATAAATAAAGCTTATTTGAAAAAGATTTCTGCCTGCAACCAATTAAATATTACGTTCTTTTGAAATGCAACGAACAAGCTTTATTTCCATAATAATCCGCTCATAAAACCGTGCGTTTCTTGAGAGGACATTTTTTTTTCTATGTTTGTAATTCTGTTAAGAATGAAATTTAGCATGGGTGCTATTTTTGTAATTTGGGAGTTTGTTAACAGTAAGAAAAACACAAACATTTTTACCTTTACTGGGACTAATTCCACATTTAAGGTGGTGTTGTTGGACAGATAATTAATGAAACTATACACTTCACTCTGTTAAAGTCTTTTATCTGAAAATTTGATAGTAATTATACTTAAAAATAGGAAAATATATATTTGATTTCTATCACTTTATTATTGATATATGTTAGATCTTGAAGAATAAGCACTGCATATTAACTTAAGTAATAATGTTTTTTAAAAGGTAAACAATATTTATTTTATGCCCTAAGAATATTTGAAAGCGCATAATCTTCGTTATACATCTCATATCATAAAACACCAAACATCACAACTGCATCGCTGTCTTCTGCAGCTGTGTCATACACTGTGGAATGGGCATTTTCTTCTTCCTTTTCCCCATCTAAGAGAGGCATACTATTGTAGCAATCGCAGTTATCGTAGATCACAAGTCAGATAGTACACTCCGCAGCAAAAGTGTCCGATCACTAGCAATAATCCCCGTTTTTAAAAAGTACACTTAATACTGCTTTGTTAAATAAATCCCTGTTGAGACATGTTCTTAGTCTGTCTAAGAAAATGATTCGACAAGGATTTATCTAACAAAGCAGTATTAAGTGTACTTTTTTCAGACAGGGATTATTGCTAGTGCTCGGATACTTTTGCGGAGTGTTGTGATCTACGATAGCTGTGATTGTTACAATAGTATGTCTTCCTTATTTCTCTTCAAGTTTGTTTTGGCCTGAGGCAACTGTACTCTATTGGGAGAGGGAATACTCTGAGTATGACAGGTTGTAGTTCAATTTGTCTTCTCTTCCACTTAAATCTTGTTGAAAGCAAACATTTTGCTAACTTTACATTCTCGTTTTCGTAAGTCTGGAAGTGACTTTGAAGACAATATTGTAGAAATGAACCTCCCCCAGGAGGCAGCCTACCTGTATCACACTGCCATTTACATGTTCGGACTTCACATACTCGTTCACTAACTGGGTCATTATAGATTATTCTAATAGTTAAAAATTACAACTGAACGAACAGTTCATCGAATAATTCCTCTTTAACTCCAAGATACTCGAGCCAGCCAAAGATCGTCTTATCCACTAATGGTGGCTGGTGCACGTAAAATCTGTCGTGTCTGCAATGTCCTCCATATTCCCATCAAAATTATACCTTTGGGGGTCACCGGAACGTGACAGCCATCCCTTCCGTCGAGGACCAAAATTGTGATATCATGTCTCCAGACCAACTCTAGGGGTGAGTCCCAGACCGTCGCCAATTGCCCATTGCGTAGCACTAGTGCGACGTAAAACCCAACTAACCAACTTTAAAAGTAATTAACTCAATACCAAATCGTGTGTTTCAAGTTATGCAGAGAAATGATGGAGCAACATCTTACTAAATTTGCGAAAATTGCACTTTTTTTATGCATTTCGTCTTACGATTTTGATACTTTTTTTTTTTTTTGCTGTTTTATTTTTTCTGAATTAATTCCATTTATGTTAAATGCTTCATTTTATTAGAAACTTAATGCACTGGCATAGGATGTTCGCGGAGATAATGGTTATAATTCTTTATGCTTTTCCTGGATATCTACAAGCTACAAGGGATGAAGATGGATGGATGGTTGGGTTTTGCGTCGCACTAGTGCTGCGCAGATGGGCAATTGGCGACGGTCTGGGACTCACCACTAGAGATGGTCCGGATAAATGCCATCACAATGTTGATCCTACACGGAAGGGATGGCTCTCCCGCTTCGGTGACCCCCAGAGGTATAATTTTTTGATGGGAACATGGAGGACATTGCGGCCACGACAGATTTTACGTGCACCAGCCACCATTAGTGTACACGACGGTCTTTGGCCGGCTCGACTACCGAACCCGCAATCTTCCAATTACGAGGCCGGTGCTCTACCGACTGGGCTACCGCGGCCCGATTATAGCACAGGAGATCCATGATGTAATACTAGTCAACATTGTGTTCCTATGATTACCATCTACTCTCCCCTTTGCACGAATACCCTTCAATGTATTTATAGACAGCTTGATCAGCAACAATTTGAATTAGTGACATTTTCTTATGTTCTGCTACTCGTTGATACCAATCCAACATATCTTTAGCAAATTTTCACTCGCTGATTTTGGGTAAATTTTCACATTATAAGTTTCCTATCTTTCAATCTTGCTTAAAAGATTGCAATGAACCAGTATACGAGAGTACATTTCCTGCCACTTTAATCATTCGACGAAGCGAGTGAGCACTTAATCGGTGCATTACCGATATTTATTCCTTTATTGCAATCTTTTTGCTTTTGGCTCATTTTGTCTGCCGTCATAGCTACAGATTTAACCAATAACAAGACAGGCTAGAGTCCATTTAAGTTCAAGTTGATACTTGTCTCATTGGCACTTAATCACTTAATTCAATTTGAAAAGATTCTGGTTAAGTCATTCTGATGTTTGTATAATGACTAGTCTTGGAACCTGTTAATCCGTCTTCACGAAAATCATCGTTATCCATCACGAATGTTCCTGACTTACTTGATGCAACATGATATAGACATAATAGCATATTTGAATCCATTTTATTTAGATGTGTCTTATTGTATTCCTTTAATGCTAATGTTTGGAATTCATCGAGTACATCGTTATATGAAATATCAATTCTAAAATTTTTAAGGAGAATAAGTTCCTTGATAGCAGTTAAGTTTTGTACTAACATTGATTAGGTTTACTTTTAATGGCTGGCGTTTTCCAGTGATTAAGTGCATGGCACTTTGTGAAAAGAAACATACTGCTGGTTTCAAATGTTATTCAGTCACTGTCTTTAGTTTAGAATCGGAATATGCTGGAAACGTTATTGAATTGTGAATGTCATTAGGTATATAATCGTTTTGCAGTTCTTAAAACTGACAGAGCCATGGCAATTGTGGCGCTTTCTAAGTTTTCTGTGAAGTATTTTCAAAATATTTTGAATTAAATTTAAATTATTTGTGCTCCAACTATTCAGGGCTCTTTCCACATACGCTCCCTCATGCTTAGGGAAAAATACTATGGATGACTCGTTTCGTCTAAATCTCGATTGGAATCTAATATCCTTCCCAAAGTGTGTTTCTAGCTTTCGTCGAAGTGATTTAAGGGGATGATTATCATCGCAAGTGGCTCTGATTTCTTCGTTGGTTATAATAATGTCTCTGGATTTGCTCATATTCATACAGCAAGTCACTAAGTATAAATACTTGTTTACGGATATCCTAGTAGTTGACAATATACACAGTTTATTGAATGCTTCAGTCTGTTTTTCAGCTATCCAATTTAGTCGCGGCCGTCGTTATTTATTTATTTATTTATTATTATTATTGTTGTAACTTTGGCACCACTACCGACCTCGTAGTATTCTGATCTACAGTCAGTAACAAAAGTCTCCGAACACTAGCAAAAATTCCTATATAAAAAAGTACACTTAATACAGTTTTATTAAATAAATCCTTGTCGAATCTTGTTCTTAGACTGATAAGAACAGGATTCGACAAGGATTTATTTAACAAAATTGTATTAAGTGTACTTTTTTTACACAGGAATTTTTGCTAGTGTTCGGAGACTTTTGTTACCGACTTTACAATATGTTTTCTTATCCCGTGTTATGATACTGAATGTCCAACACAGTTTTTTTTAGGATCTCTTCGTCACTTTCACAGAATGTAACTAGAGCTTGCAGTCTATTCTTTTTTTTTTGTTCATCTTCAACGTGGTTAACAGCCTTTAAAAAAGTTTTCCAAATATCCAAAGTTTTTATTCTAGGAAATCTCATAGGTGTTTATTTCTAACTGTTTTCATGTTGCAATGGTTTATTATAAACAAAGCACGATGACTGAGTATGACCTGTACATTTACTTCATAGGCGTGTTTCACTCGTCTGATAATTAGAATGTTCAATAAGATCCAAGAACAGATATTTTACGCAATTTTTGCGCTCGTGCCAGTTTCTGGCCAACGATTTCAAGTTTGCAATGTTTGTGAAATTTCCTAGAAAATGTGTTATCTTTCAATTTCGCATTCATATCATACTTGCGCCCAAAACTTTCCATTCTTGCACATTCTTTATAATGTTATTCCATGTATTCTGATTTGGTTGCTGTAAAGAAATCTTTTTAGACGTATTTAATTGTTCACATATCGCATATTCATTTTCTGCGTTATATTTAGTTTTCTCTTTGCTCGAATTGGGTAGAACTGTAACCAACAAAGCTTGCATTTTTCCTGTTTTTGACTGACCAGTATTATCCATTTTCCATTAACGAATTAATTAATCATCTGGATCAAACATAAAACATAATTGGGATAATTCTAATTAATATGATCTCAAAATTAAATGGCATAGAATTTGCTATATCAACAAAAATTTGCTTCTTTTTATTTATTTATTTATTTATTTATTTTTAATTAATTTATTTTTTTAAATCACACCAAATAGGACATATTTCCTAGTGTAAATATTTGTTTTCTTCAGTAATAAAAACAAATGCTTAATAAAGAAGCAGAATATGTTTTTATCTTTCGATGGACAACATACAAGTGGAAATTGGACAGTTAACACTGGTCGCCATTTTCCAAATTGCAAAAGTGGCACCCTCTCTATATTTCATCCTTAACATGTCAAGAATGTTTTACGACCATGAAAAAAAGGTCCACTCCAAAAAGCACTCGGGCTCCGGTTTTTTGACCGGACTATAATGTCCTAAAAAGATTCTTAAAATTGTATTATGATTAACGCTAGCTATAAATGACAGTGATAAATAACAGTGTGTGACGGCTATAAATGACGGTGATAAATTCAATAACCTTAACACTGTTTTTTTGAAGTCATGAGTGACGAAACTTACTCGAGTGACGCAGCAAAGCCGAAAGAAATCTTAGCCGCGACTAGTTTGACGTCACAGAAATCTGAGAAAGCCGATATTTAATATCTCAGCAAATGTGTGATATATTGTTCTGATTTTTTCAGAATAGTTTTTTATTTTCTACCTGGTGCTATTCTGAAATTTTTATATTTCTACATGCAGTATTTTTGAGATCTGAAATGGCATATTAAGACTTCAAAGGAAACGGGATTAATGGGGCGACGATTTTTTCTCGATAACGGCTCGGGCGATTTTTTAAAAATTGATATGTGATAGTAATGGCTTATATCTGAGGTGACTGATATTTCCCTTTTTCCCAGGAAAACTTTTTTTTTTTTGTATAATATGATTTAAAAATCGAACTATATATTACTCCGTCATGCATGTATTTCTTCAGCGTATTTTCGAAATGGCTGTGATAAGGCTTGGTTGGGTTGGTTGATTCAATCTGAATGCAGTTAATAACATATTTAGACTTTTCTTTTTTCATGCAAAATAACTTCGTTTTAAATATTTATTGTATATATCATAAATCAAATTTCTACTTAAATATTTTTTCTCTTTTGTTATGAAGAAAATATTTTAGATTTTAAAATTTCACATTTCGTCAAAAAATATTCAGATATTTTAAATAAGGAAGCATTTTGTAGTTATAGGTATCATATTTTATCGTTTACAACTTTTTAAAGCAAAAAATTTAATCATTGCTATGCACTAAAATTATATCTTCGCTCCATAGTTTAACCCTTTGCCGCTCAGTGTTCCACTACATGGAACACCTAATTTTAATTCTCAAGTGCAAAAAGTCATCCCGGAAATTTTTTAGCAAAAATTTACATTTATAACAAAGCAGAAAACGCCCTTTTTTCAACATGAAAATTTAAAATTTCTTCTATTATAATTATGTTCGTAAATTCCGGTGGCAGTGTAATTTAAATGATCAGAATTATCTTGCCTCGCAAAGGGTTAAAATACTCCGGAATAGATTGAAATGTTGGGATCTATGCAACTTTTACGAGTTGTTGTTGTCGTCGATAATGTTTACTTATAAAGTGATTTATTTATTAAATTAAATATTATTTGAATTTAATAAGGTTTACTTACAGATGTTTCAAACCGAAAATTTCTCGAAAAGGAACAATGCTAATTTTTTATTTTTTAAATATTTATGATCAGCTATGCGGCTAAAAGCCATTTTTAAAATTAGTTTAGTAATTTTTAAAATAAATTAAGTAGTGAACCTTAAAGAGTTAATGAGGTATATCGTGATATGATATGTATTAATGCGCGTATCTTGTATTTACATTTTGAAAGTAGCGTAAGTTCAGGAATCCGTAGTGAAAGGATTAAAATGTTTACGAAGTTAATACTATTTAAACTCCTTGTATGATTTAGAGGTATGTGTTTTATAGTTTAATATTTCTTTTTAACTTCCAGTTAATTCTTCTTATATATAATTATATGCTTCATTTGTTGTCCAGAAATTATCCTCAAATGTAAAGAAACCAGTGTTTTTATTAGTTTTTTTTTTTTTTTTTTTTTCGCAAAATGCTGAAGAGTTTTCCAAAATGCGATAATTAAAAACAAGTCTTCGCGTTTATATCAAATAAAGATAGTAAATACTATTATTAAAAAAAAAAAACACTAAATAGTTTATTATAAGTGATTTTGGACCAATTGTGAAAGAAGTTTTTTTAGTTGCATTAATTTCATAAAAAAGGAAATTAAAAACAAGGTGTCACTAAACTGTGTAAGCAATTAATTATCAATTAATGATAAATAATGCAGGCCTTGAAAGTGAATTTAATTTTCAGGATGCATTTGTAAAATTGGCTGCTATAAAAAGAAGAACAAAAAATCATGCGGTATGCATTGATTACACTGCTGTGCATGAAAGTCGGCCCAAAGACCACTTTTGCAAATTGTTATGTGAAATGACCTCCTAAATCTACATATGACGCCCAGTTTGCCCTATCACCCACCGTTTTTTAGGGACGCCCCCCTACGTTTATCACTTTTCGGTAATTTTATGGCTATATATTTGTTTTGAAGGGGGGAAAAGAATTTTTTAACTGTTAAATATCTTCTGAGGGACCACAAAGTTAGAAAATTCTAAAACATGAACATTTGCAGCAAGGGGAAAAATTAGGGGTGGATTATCCACTGAAATTATATACAGTACCCGCCGCTTATTGAAATCACATTCGTCCTAAGGCAAAGTGATTGTATTAAGCGGCTTATTTTTATATCCGGCGAACGTTCCTGCACTCAAGAAAAAGGTATTACTTCCCTGAATTTCGAAAGAAATCAAAAGGTAGCGAATAACAGAACTAATAAAGAATATTGATTAATTTTTGATGGATAAATAATTAATTGTTCCTTCGTTATAAAAAAAAATAAAAAAAATAAGCGCATTCCATGTTCTTATGCTCTTAAATTTGAGGAAAACCATCATTACTTTACCAAAAGTTCACGTTTTTCATATAAATTTAAAATCTTTCCTTTTAAAACTCCTGATTTATAGTTATTTGAAAATAAAAACTAGAAATGGCCTTTTAATAATTAAAAATTTAAAAAGTCTATATCATTTGCAAGTAAAATCAAGTTTGTGGCTTATTAGTATGCTTTGAAGAATATGTTCCTTGAAATTGTTACGGAGATAAGATATGGAGCGTGTTTAATTTGTAACTATGCATCATGTGTAAAATTTTTGACAATAAGAGATAACGGAGGGACTGTTGTGCTTTAAATTCTTAAAAAAAAAAAAAAAAAAAAAAAAAAAAAATCGCAATGTAAATTAAAAAAAAAAAAAAAAAAAAAAAAAAAAAAAAATTGTGTGTGTGTGTGTGTGCAGAAATGATAATTCTGCTGCTGAGGAGATTTTTTTTTTATTAACCGGCGATTTTAAATGTAGTTTGTGTTCGTTTCATTCCGGTCGGGGCAATTTGATCAGACTAAACGGCTGATTTTATTAACCAGGGAATTTATTAAGCGGCGTTTATTATATTTGGTTAATTAATTATTATTGTTATTTATTACACATTGTATGTATATATTTTGATTTTAAGCGTTCATTCTCTAAATGAAATTGACGGCCATAAAATTATTGAAGATTGATTAAAAATTGACGTCCCAAGAAAACGGGTAAAATGGGGGTCATATTTGGAATAAGAATGGTATAAGGAGTCGATTTTTTTTCTTTTTTTGCAGCGCAGTGTTATTAACACTTTCCAAATGTAAATAATTGTTGTATCGTATAACTTTCAATGTTTTTTCCTTACGTATTCACAAAACGGACAGACAGTAAACCTAACTCGCATACAGATAGACTAATTGATTTCCTAATCATTCTAAAACATTGTTAGAAAGTGTCAAAAATTATTAACACAAAAGAAATCGTAGCCCTTATATTCTAATTACACCCTTAATGTATCTGAATATGTTAGTATAGCCATGTAAATCTCAAGGTTAACAAAATCAAATTCTATACAAAATATGTGAAAAATGCCAGAGCCAGGAATCGAACCTGGGCTCACTACTTAACATGAGGTTGCTCTACCATTATTAATGGTAGCTTAATGATTAAGCTACTCTGGAGAATGACCAGCTTGGCATTTCTCATATAATATTCATTGGCAAGCCACCGAATACTATGCAGAAATGTGTAGCTGGTTGTCGGCCAAAGTAGCTCAGTGGTAGAGCAACCGCACGTTAAGTGGAGAGCCTGGGTTCGATTCCCGGTTCGGGCATTTTTCACATAGTTTGTATAAAAATCAACACTACACTCCACTTTATCTAAAATGAAATTTCATGGTTTATGAATTGATAAATTAAATTTTGGAACAGCTTTACTATAAGGCACCCATTGCTATCGCCGATGTACAGCTCACCGTATGAGTCGATACTCGAATCACATTGTGAATCGATACTCTGAAGCATTACAAAACATAAAAAATGTATTTTAATACAATAGATTATTGTTTCAGTCTGGTGTTTGTTTTGAAATTCACTGAAATAAATTAAGCATATTTAAGATTAATTCTTTTGTATCTCAGCTGCTAATTTAAATGATTTCACAAGTAATACATCATTTAAAAGTTTTGTTGATTTGGAATCAAACAGTAGTTTACAGAAATTTTTATCGCCAGATGGCACTGTAATATTTTAAAATTTTAAATTCTAATTATGATTAAATTATTTTTGATCAGGGTTTGCAAATTTCTTCCAAGGTGAAAAAAACTGCGGAAAAAAACCGGCCAGAAGAAATAGGTTGGAAGAAACAGTTTTTCTTAAAAATTTATCCTATAAATAGCAGATTTGTAAGATACAATTGATGCATTTATCTTATAAACAACTTCAAGTAACTTTAATTATATCTATAAAAATAATTACATATTTAATTAATAAGTATGAGATTTTTACCGATCTTTGGTATCTGATGATCATGTTCCAAAATACTCGAAATCCAGTAAAAAAAAAAAATCAATTTCAATTTAAACAGTGTAAAGTTTTATAATTTAGACAATTTTATTTCTTTAACTGGTAATAAATAATAGTTTGAATCACATGCTTATACTTTACAAACAGCTCTATCAAAAACTTTATTTTCCTTTTAGTTATATACAGTACAGTCAACGCCCTCTAATCTGAAGGTTTATAATCGTCAAATCCTTCCAATCCATAATTGATTTTTTAATGTAAAAGTAATTTATATCTCATATTTAAAAAAAATTCACATTTTTACTAGAGCTGTACCGAGTACTCGTTATATACTCGGTACTCGGCCTACTCGGCCAGTTTGCCGAGTACTCGGTACTCGGCCAAATATGGACTAAGTATTCGGCCAATACCGAGTAGTTGTAAGAATTTCATTATTTTTATGTATTATTGAAAGAAATGTATTCATAAGAATTGTTTTTTAATAAATAAACTAAAAATATATGAAAATATAAACATAGTCATTAAACTTTTGCTGCAAACAGCTTTCTGCAGTTAAAACGGGCAAGTAGATTGCCACTAAACTCGATATAGAGACGATTCATGATTTGAGCTTATCCATTTTAGTTACAAGAATTTAAGTATAACCATCTTGTATGTGTGTAATATGCATTTTTTTTTTTCCTTACAAAAACTTTGTACATAAAATTGTATCTATAAAACAGACAAAAATAAAATATTTTAGAAAAAAGAACCCCTTATATAATACTACTATAGTAGATAAAACTTTAGTTACATATTTGTGCAAATAAAAGTAAGACACTTTTAATTTAAAACTGTAAAAAAAAGATTGATTTTTAATTTAAAAAATAATAATTATGAAAAAGGTAAATACACTAAAATGTTATTATAAATATATTATCAAATTTGTTGTTCTGCAAATTATGGCCCAAAACCACCTACCTTTTTACTCTTCTAGAATTTGAAGATTAATGAAGTCTATCATGTTTGAAATGATGATAAAATATTTATTTTAATGTTCTCATTTCATATGTAAATTTCATGCATCTTAAATTAGGCCTGAGTGTATAAAGAACTTTTATATTCTCTAAGAATTATCTGAGAATGATTCGCATCTGAGAAAGACTATATAATAAAGAATGAAGTTATCAGTTATTATGGTTTTAATAATCCACTAAGCTGGAAGTATCAAATATAACAATGAACCTAATTGTGTATATACACTACAAAAGTTCTGAAACATTTCATGTAAACATGCTGTTTGCCATTTAACTTAATTTTGTGTTCAAAAAGCCTTTTTTAAATTTCAAGATGTGCAAAATTCTTCATATATACGTCAATTTCAATTATTCTTTCTTACAACTCGGCCAAAGTGCTACTCGGTGCAGCACTAATTTTTACTTTTTTTTAATCAAATTTTTAGTTTAATCCTTTTTTTGAAACACAATTGGGGAGGGGGGGGGGAGGGAATAACATTCTTGTATTTATTATCCTGCAATTCATATAGAAGAAGTGCTTAAAACAAACCACTATTACATCAATTTTTACAAAATTAATCAGTGATGAATATTATTTTTGAACTTTCAAAAATATTTTGTTTCGTATTTTCTAAATTTGTTTACATTTTATAGATACCTATTATTTGAATATGCTTAAAGTATTTACCATCATATATGAATGTGATAGATTAGTTTTATTAATATTGAAGAAATATTTTATTCTAAAATTTATTAGAAATCATCTTTCCATTTTGATGTCTATTTATGAATTAATAATAACTGACTTTGTATCTGTAAAAGAAAACTGTAATCAAAGGCAATGATCTCTATCTGCAAATTCCTAAAATACGCACAACTTCTGGACAAAACATTTGAGAGTTAGAGGGAGATGACTGTAAAACAAATGAAAAGTTTTTCAGTAGTTCAATACTGCACTTTATTTTTCAACTTAAAATAGATAAATACAAACTATGGATTTTTTTTTTTTTTTTATCCTAGAGAACTTGCAGGAGAGTTTAAAAGTAGGTATCTTACTTATTGATACAGTTCATTGGGTACCTGCTTCGAGTTTATACAAAAAATTGCATCCTTAAAAAAAAAAAAAAAAGCGCAAATATTATGGATAAAAATTCCATAATTATTATCACTTGTACTTTTTGAACGTATAATAATATGAGATAGTATCTATGCAAAAACTTCTAAAAATATTAGCATGAAAAAGTGAAAACCCGTCGCCTGTATGTATTTAGTGTTTGTTCTCAAATAACTTATTTTTCTAAAAATAGTTTTAATATTAATTGGTTTATAGTTTAGGTTTGACGTAATATTTATGCTTTGAGTTTATATAGTTCATCTGTTTTGTCTTCTGGCTGGTTTCTTCTATTTCTTCCGGTTTCTTCCATTTCTCCCAGTTTCTTCCACTGTCCTGGAAGAAACCCAACCCTGCTTTTAATACATCATTCGAAAGATAATTTAAAGTACTTTTATATTATCGAAAGTGGAATTCGAGATTTCAACCGATTTACACGTTTTAAGGTACCCAGATTAGGTTTTCTTTTGCATCTCAGCTACTAATTAAAATAATTTCATAAGTAATACATCATTTTATAACTTTGTTGATTTGGAATCTAACAGTAGATTACAGAAAATTTTACCGCCAGATGGCGCTGTAATATTTTAAAACTTTTGCATCTCAGCTAATTGAGTTAGACCGTTCAAAATTGGTATATGTAGGTTAATTAGGAAGGACTTGAAGAGTGGGGAAGGAATAGGCAGGTGCATATCCCTTAAACTGTGCACACGCACGGGACTGCGATGCCAGAGGCAGTGGGACCCGGTCCGACTTTTTACCCGATGAGAAATAATTTAAAAAAATTTCTTTTCTTAGGAATAAAAGTTTGATTTCAGAATGAATATGTGTGCGCATGAGTCTGCGCTGCCTAAGGCAGTGGGGGCCCGGTGCGAGTTTTTATCCGATGGTAGATGATTTTATTTTATTTTCTTAACAATAAAAGTTTGAGTTGAGAAGGAATATGTGCGCACGGCGCATGTATATCCTTGCGCGCGCAGCGCGCATTGGTTTGCGCTGCCGAAGGCAGTGGGGACCCGGTGTGAGTTTTTATCCGATGCTAAATGATTTTTTTTTAATTCCTTTTCTTAAGAATGAAAGTTTATGAGTAATAACATGGAATTTTGAGAAATCATAAGGGTGGTGAAGGAATACCCCAAGTAGCACGGAAACGTTCTGTGAACGTCTAATAACGGTTACAATCGTTCAAACACGGTGTTTCGTGTCAAAAGAACGTTCTATTAGACGTTCAGAAATAGTAATATTTAGAACGTTTTGAAAAGGTTTGCTTTGTACCATCTATAAAACGTACAATTCTAGTTCTAAGAAAACGTTCTAGTGTATCACCGTCGCAACACGTTCTGTCTCAGTGTGGTTGTAACGAATAAGACAAAATGTCTTTTTCTCTGTTTATGTTGCCTTATTTTTAGTTTTACGTCTTGTTAACATGTTGTTAAAGAATGGTAATAGTGATGAGGTAGTAGGGAAAAAAATAAATAAAGTTTAAGTATCTGTATTTATAATTTTATATTTTGAATTTAATAAAACATGTTACTCCGGACTTGATTTTTTTTTTTTTTTTTTTTTTTTTTTCAGATATTCAATCTTATATGTTTCATAAAATTTTAGCAGAGGTACATTAAGTTAACGTAATAGTATTTCTACTTTCTTCTGAGAAAAATGCATTTTATAATTGAAAATTTCTGACTTCTGGTTTTCCAGCAGTTTATACAATTGAGATATCCAGGATACAATTCGACCATTTTCAGAAAATTTCAATCTGCGTGTCCGTCTTTTTGTGTGTGTATTGTAAAAATTTTGTGGACTCTGTATGTCACAAACCAATGAACGGAATTTCGCAAAATTTGATATTTAGTTAGATCTTGACCTAAATTGTTGATGATTTTTCTTTGAATGTATCGACTGAAAGGTGGTGATGCTATTTTGTAAATCGGGGAAGTTATATCTCAGATTCTACGGTGTATAAATGCACCAAATTAACATGTAAGCAAGATATTATGTAAAATTACACTGATCTAATTTAGAAGCGTATATTGGCCAGCTGGTGGCGCTGCTGTTCTGCAATTAATCCCGCTAACATAAATCAATTTTTCAGATTTTGTGATATAAATTATTATAAATACAGTAATACTTATAAATGCACTTGATTATAAATACACACACTTGATATGGAATATTGATATCATATAAAACCCTGCTGATTCCAATAGGGTGCATATCGATCGACATGTGTCGCTGGTACGTAGCAATTTAATTTCGTTAATGGAAAAGCAATAGCATACTTTCTATTACTTATAAATGCTCTAAACTAAAAATAGTGTAAAAATGTGATATTGAAATTATGTAATATATATATATATATATGTGTGTGTGTGTGTGTGAGTGAGTGTGTGTAATAGCAATAGCCAACTAGAAAAAAAATCTAGGGGTGATTTTTGTAGGTCATCGCTTTTTCCTATGGGTTAAAATTTCAACATGTTTGTTTTACAGAGAAAGTCATCCATACCTTTAAAACGAATGCTTGAACCCTAAAAAACTGTGAAAATTTAAAACAATATTATCAATTTTTTACATTTTCTATTTATAAAACACATTTCCTAAAATATCTTCTGTATACCATAGATTTTTTTTTTTTTTTTTATGCTTAATGTTTTACTTCTTTCAGATGAAAATCGTCTGTATTCATCATAGAAAATAATTTTAATAAATATCATGTACTTGTACAGAAAAGCATAAAAGAAAGATTTGTAATGGCCGCAATATACTAGTTTATTTAAGTTTTAAATAGTATAAAAATTCCGAATCAAAAGCGGATGTTAATGTTTGAACTGCATTTCGCCTAATCAGCAATTATCCCGACACGTGTGCTGCGGCCATCTGCTCTGCTAAACTACGCAGGAAGCAGGAATGTATATCATTTTGGCATATTTATTGCGATTTGACAAAATAAAACGTGTAGAATACGCTATGATTAATATTAATGATTGTTTTAAAGGGTCTCACAAATATTTTTCGAAAAAATATGATATATATTTCGAAATTGCTCCTTGTAAATATTCAATAGTATAATTTTTTTTTCTTTCTATACTTTTTTGTTACACAGCATATAATGTGCACAAAATTTTTATACGATATAAGAGCTATTTAAAAAATAACCTATTTTAAACTTTTATTTTCCATATAAAGCTCTAAAGATACATTTCGGGAGATTTCTTCTTCTTCATTTGAAATCAAGCATATTTTAAGGCATTATCTGTAGGGTTTATCACTAAATTAAACAATATAGTTAAGTAGAGATGGAAATTTTTTTATAAACTATGAGGTCCGAATTTTTTTTCTCTTTTGTTAATTATGAAATTTATTACTAAAAAATTAATAATTTCTGTATTATACTCGTATCAATAAAAATATAACTATTTTTTCGTTAAGTGACACAGATATAATACAAAATTAGTTATGCTCGGACCGTCATAAAACTTTCTTTTATGTCATTCTATATGAACAGCGTTACCTACGATTAGCATATACAAAATTTTAATCAATTTACTTTCATATAATAAACTTTTTATTTGTAATTTCGTGTAATTTTGAGCAATTGATGCTGAAGTGTAGACATCTAGAAATCGTACAAAGTAATAGCAGCACAACTTGTTTGCCAATTTATATCCGCATTTAATCAGAATAAATTTTAATAATATATTTTTCACATACCAAGTTTGGTGTATTTAAATGACAGAAATTGAAATAAGATTTTAACTAAACGGGTAAAACTTCAACGTAGTACCGCTACCTAAAATAGACGATATGGAAAATTAATTTATTTAACTTTACAATAGCCATCTCACAAACGAAATGTGATGACTTTAAATATCATAGAAACTGATATATTGCTTCCCGTTAACAAGATTAAATTGCAGCATAGCAGAGGCACCTGTCGACCGATATGCACCCAAATTGAATCAGCAGAGATTTACATAATGCTGATCTCATATATAACTTTAGTGCATTTATGTATCATACAAGCTGTGATACAACCTTTCCTTAAATGGGATCACATTATATCAGCGCCACATGATGGACGATAATATCTTAAAAGCTACTAAGCACTAATTCCAGGTCCATTCAAATGTTATGTTACTTTGCGTCAATTGCTTTGTGAGAAACCGCGTCCACATTTTTATTTATTTATTTATTTATTAACGAACTCGTAGTCATTTTCAAATGATAAAAAAGCCAAATCATACTCAGAAGTCACAAAACGTGTATATTTATCGAAAACCGGAAGTTGAACATTTTCACAAATCTAGTGCTTTTTTCTTATGTAAGTAACAAACACAATAATAATGAACAGTGATGATACGTTGTAAATGATCTTTATGATATTGTAAATTTAGAAGCTGAAACAATAAAAAAAAGTAGCTAAAAATTTTGTTTTCCTTATTTATTTATTACTTTCTTCTATAATAAAAAGAAGAAAGATTTGATTCGTAAATATTTTTGACTTTCGCGTTTCGATAGATTTTTTCTTTTTTAAGATGTTCTAATAAAAAATTGATATTTCTTAGAAAATGCCTGTTTGTCTGTGTGTATGAATATGTGTGATAAGAATTTTGTATCAACTCTAGGTCAAAAACTAATGAACAGAATTTCCTGAAAACTTATATTTAGCTCCATCTTGATATCAGTTATTGATTATTACCTTTTTTTTTTTTTTTTTTTTTAACACATATAACGCTCAACAAGTCGCGCTGTCGTTTATTTTTTCAAAATTTTAATATTACAATAGAGGAGAAAATTTCTTATAAATGCACACAATAGGGATTTCTTTAGCTGAACATTATGAAACTGATTTTTTTTAAATATTAACGGTGAACATGAAGACTTTTAACAATCCTTCCCCACTCCTCGGGTGTGTAAATTTTTATAATATTTTTTTTCAAAATTACTCGTTGATATCTTTTAAAACGAACGGTTGAATCACTTATCTGTGATAATGTAAAACAAAATTATCGATATTAAAAAAAAAAAAAAGTTTATTATTATTATTATTTATTTATTTATTTTATTTTATTTTATTTTGTTTTTCAATTTTACTATGTAAAATGTGTGATTTGATCTAAACTATGTGAATTGTATTAGAAAATAAAGAAAAGAATTGTGTGATAGTCACAAGACACGAGTTTAACATTTCCTGTAATTTATTGTAATTGATTCATATAAGCAGGTATGCGATTATTTTAGTTACGATAAAATTTTTATATTTTACTTCATAATAAACGTCAATTATTTTGTAAAATATTATTAAATAGATACGCAATAACACGTAATATTAAAAAAAAAAAAAAAAAAATCTGAATAAAAATATTGAGTTTTGTATTTCTCATAAAAATAATAAATATAACTAAAATAAATTCCTTTTCAATTAATAATATAAAAGTGACATACATTTTGCTGAATCTTGAATCTTAAAAAAAAAAAAATTCGCCAAACTGTGAAATTTTTATTGGGTTTGCCAATTATGACTACGGAAGCACGAAAATGGACTCCAAGGTCCAAGATAAATAACGGTAACTTTTTCTGCCATCATTTTCATTGCGTTTGGTTTAAGATTTCTTCCTGACATTTGGATACACTATTACAGGTAAGTTTATTCGACACAATTTTCATATGTCTAGTCTATGATTTGCATAGTTTTGCCCAAATCTGCATTAAAATTTAACAAAATTAAATAAATTAAAGTTTCAAAAACCATAAAAAATAAATAAATAAATAAATAAAGAGTAATAATAATAATAATTTGAAAACTTTAATTTTTTAAATTTTTCATGCTAAATACCTTTTAATTATTTATTATTATTACTATTTTTTCCCCATTCGATTTTGTATTATTACAATTTAATGTTAGATATATTTAAGTATACTTGTTTAGATTTTATTCTTACACTGTAGTATTGTAAAATCAAGGGAAAAAATTGTTAGCAGCCGGCTCTCTAAAAATTTTAAAAAATATTTAAAATTTTGAAATTTTTTTATTTTATATTTAAAAGATTTTCAAGAAATTTTATCATATTTTATATTGTTATATTTCAATGCATGTGTAAGTAAAATTCATAAGCTTTAAATCAATACTTTAAAATTAAAACTTCACAAAATCGATTTAAATAAAAAAAAATAAATAAATAAATAGATTAATTAATTTTTTTTTTTTTAAATACTTCTCTTAAATATTTTTATTTTCTCCCATCATTTGTACACTATTACTCTTTATCAATAGAATATATAACATATCTAGGTATTCATTTGTGAATTCATTGATAAGTTAAAGTTTTAAAAATAGTTCTATGTTTGAATGCCAAAAGTTTGCAATAAGTTTCAGTATTTAAACACACACACACACACACACACACATATATATATATATATATATATATATATATATATATATATATTCTAACTTAACAAGAAATTCACAAATTAATTACCCAAATATGGTTAAGTTCTATTGTTAAAATATAATAATGTAAAATCAAAGGGAAAAATAATAATTAGTCAGTAAAGAGCATCTTAAATTTTTTCAGTTTTCTTTAATTACATCAGTTTTCTTTAATTACAAAAAAAAAAAAAAAAATGAAAATACTGTATGTTATTATATTTGAAGACGTGTACGTAAAATTTTATAACACAAAGGCAATTATGCACACGTACATACAAATAAATCACAAAATCCAAAAGGAAGAAAAATAAAAGAAAGAAAGAAAGAAAAGAAAGAAAGAAAAAACATAGACAAACAATATGAAGGTGATTCTTAATACTTCTAAATGTTTTAAATTTTGAAGTTTATTTATTTATTTTTATTTAATTATTTTATTTTATTAATATTATTTTAAGCAATTGTTTCGGGGTCGAGAAAAGACACAGCCCTTCATCAACCGAACAAATTAGGCACGAGTGCTGCAAAAAAAAAATGCAACGTAGCTCTTGTATTTGCAGCATTCGTGCCTACTATGTTCGTCTGACGAAGGGTCGTGTCTTCTTTCGACCCGGAACAAATGGTGCGAGTTCTTCCATTTTATTATACATGAAACACATTTTTAGCACGTTCAAAAATTGTTTATATAACGTTGTGAGAACGTGTGTATAGAACGTTTTCAGAACGTTTCTACACTATTTTAGAACGTTTACAGTACGTTTTCTAGAACGTTCTGAAAATGTGTATAACGTTTTGAAAACGTTCTAAACATGTTTAGAACGTTCTGAGACCGTATACATAGAACGTTCTCAGAACGCTTCTATAACACCGATGGTGATGGTTACACGTTCATTGAACGTTCCCTGAACCGTACCTCTTTAAGATGGACAAATAGACGTCTATAACACGTTCAACGTGAACGTTCTTAGAACGTGTTTGCAGAACAATTTTTGAACGTTCAGAGAACGTTCAAGTGCTGCTTGGGACACGTGCGCATGGCACTCATCTATACGCATTCGTTCGCGCGCATCGCACGTTAGTGGGGATCCAGTGCAACATTTTTCCCGATCAGATTTTTTTTTTCTCTTTTTTATCACATGAGAAAAATTAATGCAATTTTGAGAATTCATTAATTATAGTGATTCATTTAAAAATAGTGGCCAGCGAAGCGGGCGTAGCCTGCTAGTATATACATATATACAGTAGAAGATCTTTATAACGCAATTATCTATATAATGCAAAATTTCTTATATATAAACAATAAATTTTGCAGTTAAGAAATACTTTCTTAAAAACTGTTACTTTGTTGAGAAGTAAGTGTGATACATTTGTTTTTCTTTATCTGCTTAATTCAGAGATTTTTATTGAAAAAATTGCTATCATTTTTTTTTTTTTTTTTTTTTTTTAGTGAGCAATATAATGAATGATTTTGTACAGGCATCTATGGACTATCTTTATAAAGTAAATTTTAGAATGAAAGTTATTATCCACCCAATTTTTTGTTCCAAGAAATGTAACTTTAAAATGTCCTACTCTGTTTTGATATGTTTCAGACATATTTGGCCATGTTTACAAGGTAGGCTTGATGATGTGTGAAATGTGATCTATATAATGCAAAATTCTATATAACACAAAACCTTGTGTTTTTAGCTTTGCGTTATAAAGATCTTCTACAGTATATATATACATATTATCGTATGAGGATAAATAAAAGTACCTTTCTTAAGACAACGAGAATATTGGTTTGAGACAAAGTAGAACAATTGAAAAAAAAATTTTTTTTTCCTCTTTGCTAACAAGTTGCAAAGATATTATATTATAATTGAGGTAAAACGTAAAACTTTCAATATAAATTTTAGGAAATGAAAGTAGTAACTATTGCTAGCAACTTCATATTTTTTAGAGGGACAATACCAAATCTCGCCGACAGCCGTGGCCCATGTTATTCCATGGGAAAGTTTGATTTCATGATTACACATTAACTAATGTATTTTTAAAATTTTGTTTTCACATTCAAAAAATTTACAATCATTAAATATTTTTTCCAAATTTTTATTTTTTTTTAAATGTAATTGTAAGTTTAGAAATCCAAATTTTCAATAAGTACATTTTCTTCTTTCTTTTCTCTCTCTCTCTCTTTTTTTGCCACAAAATGAAATACTAAAAATGTATCAATTTTTGGAAAATGAATACAAATTTAACGATTGTAAATTTTTACGAATGTGAAAACAAAATTTAAAAAAATACATTAGGTAATGAATAATTACAAAAAAACAAAAATTCTCATAGAATAACATAGGCCACGGCTATCGGCGAAATTAGTTATTGTTCACTTTTAAGGGGGAAAAATTCAGATACTTATTTTTTTTTATTATTCATTTTGTATATTTAAACCAATTAAAAAAGTTTTTTTTTTTCCCATCTCGCATGAAGTAAAAAAAAATGATATTTTAAAAATAAAATTAAGACAAATTGTATGAAAAATATTTTAAGAAACGAATATAGTAGCCAGTGCTGAGGAATGTGACACAATTGCTGCATGCCTTTGTATAGAACAAACTAAACAAAAGTCTTGTTGTCTTAAATTTTATATCTTACTTTTTATATTTTTTTCTTAAACTTTTTTTAATACACATTTTTATTTTTTACGCGCATTCTTTTGTATTTTAAATTACTACTGAAGAAAGTTATCTCGCTCTCTGCATGTGCAACTTTTTAAAATGCAATTTAATGACTGGTGATTTATCTTATTTTATAGATTTATTTTTCCCTATTTTCTTTTATTTGTCTAGCAAAAGAAGTGAGTGTATTTTTTTTTTTTTTTTTTTAATAATCTGTTGACATACAGTCGGCAGCAAAAGTATCTGAGCATTTGTAAAAATTTTCATAGAAAACAAATCGCTGTCATTTTATAGAAACCACTAGTAAATCATCAGTCATTTTAAGTTGCCAATCCAAGAGTTCAGGAGGCAGAGCACCCTTGAAGAAAGCAGAGTTAACGTTGAAGCCCCTGATCTGCAGATTTACTAGTTAGTTATAATTTCAGCATGTATTCTGTATCTCCAGTAGTATTTTCTGTCCTCTACTTTTCTAGATGGGGGAACTAAGTAGTTTTGTGTAGCCTCATAAATTATAGACATTTTATTACACTGTTCATGCTGAGCTGCAATGCAGCCCTCTGAAATTCTGCAATTTATGCTTCCATAAATAACATATTTGACTCATTATTTTATGCTTTTTTTTCTGTTTCAGATGGATTGCGATTCCGGTTATCTGATTGTCATGCAAAAAAAGAAGGAAGAAGTTCTCAAAATTTCAACAACAGTCAGTCAGAAAAAATGGTTTTCAACAAGATGACATAGCTGCCGATTTGCTCTGATTTTATCGGAGTTTCTCCGATTTTCATCAGTGTGCTCCGTTAATCTAAAAATTATCAGAAAACTCCGATTTTTCAAACTTGACATTTATTATTTATTATTTTCTCTTTATTTTTTCGCCAAATTTCTGTTTTGGGCAGAAGTTTAAAGATTTTTCAACTAATTTTCTGGTTTGTGATATTAAATGATTTCTTCCGTTTTTTTTTTAAGTCGCGAATATCATTCGTTTATAAAAAGAAACCCCATTAACTATTGTTGTGAATCAAACACTTCATGGAAGCCTTCTGATTTCCATTCTTTTTCCAACCACATGAATGTTAATATTCATTTTAAACTTACTTTGAGAGATTCTAGAATGTGTAAAGAAATATAATTATTCAATATTTTTAGCCCATATAAATCTTTTTTACTCCCCCCCCCCCGCCACATACACACACTTCTTATTTCCAATTAGCGATTACATGCTCTGCAGAAGCTATTTGTTACCATCTTTTTCCACCCATAAAATAAAAATCAATATTCATTTTAAACTTGCTTTATTAGATTTAAAAACCTATAATGTAATCATAAAATTAATTATCATTCATATGTTTCCCCCCCCCCCCACCACCACCAACACTCACATTTCTGCACGTTCTAGCTAGCAACCAAAGATCAAACGTACTCTAATGTTTATGATTTCTCAATCTATAACATAAGGAACACTGCTGTTATTTTAAAAGAAACTCATCTTATTATTTTTCTTTTTTTATAAATTTAAAAAATATTCTCAACATACTATTCTATTTCAAAACAAAAACTGTAATTTTGTCTTCTTGTTAATTATAAAAAAAAAAAAAAAGAAGAAGAAGAAGAAAATGTTATTTAAATTTTTAGTTTGGTTATATAGCATCTGCAAAATTAAATTAAATCTTTGCAATGTGAGTCAGAATTATAAGTATATTGTACTAGAATATAATTTATAATAAAATTTATATATATGTCTGTGATGTTTATTTGATCATTCTTTGATAGTTTCATTGATTTAAAGAAATCTATATTAAGACAGTGTAAATTAGATTATATATGGAAATCTAATTTAAAATTTTCGCATTATAATAATTGCTCCAATTTTTTCTTGTTTGCTCCGATTTTTTAAGTCTCATGCTCCTAAATTTTTAGTCATGAGGTTGGCAGCTCGGAGATTATGGATTTGACTAAGCCAATAAGAAAAGAAGACAACTTATTAACAAAGCGACTTAATATTATATTTTTATTACCAGATAAACTTATTCTTTTTAATTTAATTTTTTGCAAACATTTAAAATCACCTTACTTTACTTCTCGAGTTCGCCTGAGTACTTGCAGGAGCCCCTCCCCCCCCCCCCCTTCATCAGAGGCAGCTTCGTGGTGGCTTGCTTGATGCTTTGTTCTTGTGCAGTCCTCCAAACTCTACACCAGTTACGGTTGATATCTTGTACCAGGTCGTTGCCATTACAGGTAAAAGGATTAAATAAAATTTCGACTGTTTCACGATTAGCAGCATAAGCTGCGTTGTTATAATCGCAACTTAAGCTGCTAATTGCGAAACGGTCGAAATTTTATTTAATCCTCTCATCTGTAATGGCAACGACCCAGCACAAGATATCAACCGTAACTGGTGTAGAGTTTAGAGGACTGCACAGAACAGATCACTAAACCTACCACGACGGGTCAAATGACCCATTTTAAACTTTTTGTCAGAATTTCTTGCAAATAACATTGTCACATCATCATTTGCCTTTACTACTTTCTTAAAAAATACATCAAATGAATTTTTCAATATTTACTCCTCTCTTGTTAATTTTTTTACCGAGAAATATATGTAATCTACCCTAACTACCGCAACAGGTCATTTGACCCGTTTTAAGATTCATGTGATATCATAAAGATTTGTATGTGTGGTTGTGATACAAAACCGTTGCATTAGACATTTTTGCTATTGCATCATATATTTTGCTGTATTGTGTTATATTTGTGATTAGCTGACGAATGAATAGCGAATTTCACTCTACTCCATACGAGCTCAACAGTAAATATTTCACGTTATAGTGCTATTTTTCGTGTCAAGAATTCTAATTTCATTATTTTGCTAAGAATTCTTATTTCAAAAATGTCAAAGCATTCAAGTTATTTGAAATCCGAGGAAATTATAAATGATATAGATGAAGAATGTTCAGAATTTCGTGAAGGGAAACTATCTGAAAGTGAAGTGGATACTATAGAACAACATGACTCATTTGACGCTACGGATGTATGTGAGTCCTCAGGTAATGAAAGTGAAGACGAAAATATTTTGAATATAGGCAGATTACAAAAGAGAAAAAGACCATTATCGACTGCGCAGATTTTCTTCAATATTCTTGACTACCATGGAATCAACTCATGGGTATCTATTCTCCCATCCGACTGCCATAGCGACCATCCTTAAACAACGACAGTCGTCAAATCAAAAGTCAGAATGTGACGTCATATGATCAAAATAACGACTGCCACAGTCAGAATTGAGGCATAGTCTGGTCAGAGAATAGATGCCATGGATTTAATACAGAGAAACAACCGGCAAAAAATTTCTAGGCAATAATTTTTATTCCAATTAGCTGAAGAACTTGCCAAAGATTTTAAACATGAGCAACAGAAAGAAAAAGAAATTATACAGAAAACTTCAACAAATTCAAGTTCGGATTCTTGTGTGCAATTGCGAAAAAGGTGCCAAGTAAGTTTTTGCAAAGAAAACAAAAATAAAAAATTTGTTTCAAATGCAACAAATGTGTGTGTAGAAAATGTGCCTTCGAGAATGCAATATTTTTCAAAATATGCGGTGAATAAAGTTAGCATATTACTTATTTTCTAAATTTAGGATTCAGTTGAAGAATATTTAATTTTTTCTTGTATTATTTTTATGTTTTTCAAATTTAATAAATAAACAATTTTGAATTATTTGAAAAAAATTGTTTTATTCATGTACCGAATTGTGCTAAATAATATATTTTTCGCTATACATAGTAATATATATAACATTTTAAAGAGGGGGTCACTTGACCCGCTGTGGTAAGAATAGGTATACATGAAGTATCGGTAGGTTTAGTGATAATTGTTAATTTGTTACATTTTTAATTCAATGATTTATTTATGTTGATTTCTTAAATCTTTTTGCTGCATTAATATACCTAATCTATTACAATTTTTTAATGAATATTCTGGAATCATGCTGCTTTCAGTATGGTACTGGTATCATACTGGATCTGGTATGTTATATTGGAACCGGTATCATACTGGATCTGGTATGTAATATTGGATCCAGTATCATACTGGAACTGGTATTCATACTGGATCTGGTATGTCATACTGTATCCCGTATAATACTGGAACCGGTGTTTCATAAGCCGGTATGTCACACTGGATCCGGTATCATACTGGACCGGTATGTCATACTGGATCCAGTATAATACTGGAACCGGTATGTCATACTGGATCCCGTATAATACTGGAACTTTCATAAGCCGGTATATATTTTTTACCGGAAACGAAAATTTTTTTCCAATAGGGTGGTAAGATTATTTTTAGCAAGATATAAATTTTTTTGGCTATTTAAAATAGAAATTTGGCTTTAGGCAGCCATGTTGCTCACCCAAGCGAGTTGACCGCAAGTTAAAAAGGAAATGTTTAAAAAATCAATTTATGTCATGTTCAAAACTAAGAAAAAATTAAAAAAAAAACAATTTAGCAAAATAATTTCTTCAAAAACAGTGCAGCAACAATTAAATAAAGCAGGTTAAAAACCAGAAGATCTACAGAAAATGTCATTATTAAGGAAAATAATTAAAAGAAACAAGTCTTCACATAATCAAAATATAAAAAATATATATTAATTAATTTTTGGGTTAAACTAGTGTTCTCTGATGAGTCAAGTTTAATTTATTTAGAGCTGATGAATAAGCTAGTAGGAAGGCGAAAGTGTGACCGACTTAATGAAAATTGCTTTTTTAAAACAGTGACACAGTCTCCGTACATTATGGTACGAAGGTGCATAACATTTCAAGGAGTCAAGCAATTTACGTGCTCAAGGGATCAATTAACTCGATATAAAACACGGCCATTATAAAAGAGACGCCTGACCGACAATTTTGGAGGCATCTTAGACTTTTCAGCAAACAGCATTTCAAGATAATAATGCACCTTCCTTCAGGGAGTCTGTGGTACGTTTATTTGATTCAAATTGTTAAAATTGCCCATCCATTCCCATGAACACCTATAATTCTGTAAGTATTCATATCTTTTTTCACTTTAAGTTAAATCTCACGAAGAATATCGTAGAGTTTCTTCATTACCAGACCTGCAAATAGTACTAATCTCAATCCGCTCGAGAATGTTTAGTCTATATAAAGGTGGGGGAAGAGGGTGGAGAGCAGCCTACAACTCTTCAACTACTAGAAAAAATTATTTATGGTATTTGGCTCAGTGAAATTTCTGAGATTTATATTAAAACACTGTATAATACAATGTCATTGCACACTAAAGCAGCAATTCCATATAAATGTAGAATAAGCCCAATGCAGAATATATATTTTTATTAAGCAATTGTTCTAATAAATAAGTAGTTTTATTTCATATACTACAATATAACTTGTTTATTTTATATTATAATTCAGAACAGAATACAAAGTATATGTTTATCATATTACGTTTAAAAAGAATGTTTTGTGCAGATTTTTATTAAGCACTTCGTAGAGTGTAATAAAGCGAATTACTAAGTCGAAAAGGTATATAGGTATCATTTCATACCTTTAGTTTTATGCAATCATGACAGTTTTATTTATTTCAACCATTAGTTTTGAAGTTATAACAAATAAAAAAAGTGTAAGTCAATTTTTCTGCAGTGCGTTTTTTTTTTTTTTTTCCTTTGGTCCCTTAGTGTACCTCTCATAGAACGAATTCTTTGGAATACCTTCGAGCGTCCCTGTACATAAACCAGTTGTAGTATTTACTCCATTTTCTATAATAAACATTCGATAGTGAACTTGAATGACATATTTCAATTTCATGGAAATTTGTGTAAAATAAAGGAATTAAAATATAGTTCATAAAAATACACTTCATAGAACACGATGCTTTGGAATACTCTTGGGTGACCCTGTGCACAAGCCAGTAGAGATATATTCACTCCATTTTCAATAGGGAACATCCATTAGTGAACTAAAATATCATATATCAGTTTCAAGAAATTCCATGAAAATCTACGGGAGTTAGAGCGCGGATAGACAGACAGATAGATGGACAGGCAGACAAACCGAAGTCATTAACAATTTTCATATTTATTGGAAAGTGTTAAAAACGATTAATATAAACGAAAATGGCAAATTTCCAATAAATCTCTAACTGCCCCGGGCGCATATATACGTCTTGCTGAAGTACGACGCTGCTACCAGTGAAATTAGACTCGCGGCTTTAGAATGCAGTTAAATGACCATAACAGTGTTTTCGAAGGACTTATATAAGTGAAGATGGGGAGTGGAAGGAATCGGAAAGAGAACGGCTGTGGGGGAAACGATGGCATCTTGTAATTTTTCTTCGCCAGGTAAGGGGTTAATGTAGCTGAATATTTTTGTGTAGCCCTGTAAATCTAATGCTAATCATATTGCATTCTATGTAAAGCATTCTTTTGTGGAGTTAAAGCGCGACATGAACACAAACGGACAGATAGACAGACAAACCGAAGTCATTAACACTTTTCAGCTTTGTTGGAATGTGTTAAAAAAGAAAATGAAGAAAGCCTTCAATAAGTTTTATTTAAGTTATTTTCATTATTCTGATTCTGTTACATTATATTTGAAATAAAGTATGTTATAAACTTGATAGAAATCAGTTTTTATATCTGTCAAAAAGATTATAAATCACAAATAACTACGGCGTTCAAATTAATTTAAAATTAAAGAATATTCAGTAATAATGCAGAATTATAATTCCAATTGGCCATTGTAATTCCTACATTAACTATATTCGTCAAAAAGGTTATAAATGACATATAACTAAAACGTCCAAATTGACTGAAAATGTAACAATATTTAGTTATAACGTAGAGTATATACAATATTCCCCAATTGTCCCATTATATTATGCTTTTAATGTATTTAATTAAACAGTGTAACAATGGTAAATGCAATTATGAAATACCTTTCCATTTTCAATTTGTTTCAGTTGATGTCTAATAATAATTAATTCAGCATGTCATAACTAAATTTTCAAAGTAAATTTACAAACGAAAGTGCAACATATATAGAAATCTATGCTAACTAACATTCATAAACTTATTATTTTAGCATTTTGATAAGACTTTTTTTTCTGTTAGGTCAAAATCAATAATGTATACATAAAATCAATGATGCATGCATGTGCGATTAGCATACGTAAGAAATAACAATAACAACAACAAAATGAATAGAAAATTTATTTTTTAATTTCAAAATATTTTGTATCATTTTTAGATGAATAATTAATTTTCATTTAAATTCCGGTTTTGGGTATAACAAAAATCAGAATTGAGTCGGGTGCGGGTCGTCAAAATTTTCTACTTTAGGTTCGAATAGGCTTTTAGGTTTTTTAAAATTCACCTGTCGAGTTTGGGTGCAAGACTCTCTGTCTTACCTAACTGATCGTACAGCACTGCCCTTTTTTATAAAATAATTTGCATTCCGGACAAAAATACCCTTATTCTGTAATGTGCAACCTAGTCGTTTTGATGTTCAGAGTAAATCCCTGGTTCTAACAAGGAAACTATCAAAAGGTGTCGTCTTCAAATAATATTGAATATATGTGTGTGTGTGTGTGTGTGTGATTCTACTCTTCCTAAAACACCAGAAAGTGAAAAAATTATCGGCTGAAATGAATTACAGCGACCACAAAAAATTATCAAATGTAAGCATAATTGTCGATTTCATATTGTTAGGCGATAGATTTTGAGTACTTCGCGGAGAAACAAAACACGGTTCTGTTCTCACACGGCAATTTTGGTGCTAGCGAACTGAACGCTTAATAGCGCTAAATCGCCAAATATGCTTAATTTTAATAATTTTTTGTGGTCGCTGTAATTCATTTCAGCCGATAATTTTTCCACTTCCTGGTGTTTTATGAAGAGTAGAATCACATATTTTTTTCCAATATTTTTAAGACAACACCTTTTGAATGCTTCCTTGTAAGTAAAATTTAATACAATGAAAGTGTAATTCATGCACAGTATATTATACACTCATTGCTGTTGTCTTTTAATTTTTTAATATTTTGATCAATTGATAAAAAAACCCTAAAAGTAATGATATCAATTTAAAAAAAAAAAATCCTTAACGGGTCAAATGTTTGTGACGCAGCAACTTTATGGCTATAAAAATTTAATTATATGAAACTTTAATTATATGTTATAATCATTATAATTATTTATAATTTTATTTAAGTTTTATATTGTTGAATTCTGTCAAACACATTACTCCAGATTACTTTTGCAGATATTCATTATTATTTGCTTCTTAAAATGTTAATAAATTAAGTTACGAAAAAGTAATTTATTTTATTTATTTATTCATTTATTTTGTATATACCAAGAAAAATGTGTTGAATAATTAGGAATATTTGATCTCCGGTTTTCCATGAGTTTATACACTCTTGAGATGTCCAGAACACAATTCGACCATTCTTTAAAAATGCCAGTCTGTCTGTCTTTTTGTGTGTGTGTTATCAAAGTTTTGTGGACTCTGCATCTCACAAACCAATAGACGGAATTTAACCAAACTTTATGTTAAGTTAAACTTTAAACTAATTTGCTAAATATCAGGAATATTTAATTAGATATTGCTTTGGTGCTCATTAGCCTTTGGAATGTATCACCAGATAGGGGTCGCTTCTATGCTGTAAATTCCCCCTTTTATGGGGAGATTATATCTCAGCTTCTACAGTGCACAAATGCACCAAACTTAATATGTGAAACACATATTATATAAAACTACGCTGATTTAATTCGGGTGCGTATATTGACCAACTGGTGGCGCTGCTCTCCTGCAATTTAATCCCGTTAACGTAATGGCAGTAATTCAATTTTTGTTATATAAATAATTATAAATACACTAAACTTGGTATGTGAAATTAATATCATATAAAACTTTGCTGAATCAATTGCGTGCTTATCTGACAAGTGGAGGCACTAATATGCTGCAGTTTAATTTCATTCAAGGGAACGCAATAGCTCATGTTCTATGATTTAGAAATGCTCTAAAATTGGTACGGGAAATAGATATTACGTAAATTTTACTGATTCACTTCGGGTACATACCAAATGACACTGCTACGCTTCATTTCAGCTTACGGGAAAGCTATACCTCATCTACTATAATACGAATCATTATCAAACCTTGTATGGGAGATATGTATATATATATATATATATATATATAATGACAAAGTGCGCTGCTTCAATTTCGGTACATATACATCGACGGATGGTACTGCTATTACTTTCTGAGATTTTCCAGATATCTGTATTTCAGCATATTTTGGTGAAAAATGTACAAAATTTCATATATAAAAATGTTAATTATAAGAACCTGCGTTGATTAAATTTTTATGATTAAATTAATAAATTTTAAAATTTTATGGATGCCGTATCTCAGGAACTAATAAACGTAATTTATTCAAACTTGGTGTACTTGGACTTTGACCTAAACTGGTAGCGATTATATTTGTTAATAAATCGTTCAGTAGGTGCGCTGTCATACCATTATTTTCAAAATTTTTAATATGGCAGCATAGGACAAAATTTCGTATAAATGTACATAAGTAAGCATTGTTTTTAACTTTTCCATGGAAAATTAAATATGTGTATATATATATATATATATATATATAAATTTATATTAGTAATATTTAATTTTAAAAAAAGTATGGGCGATTTGTATAGCTCATTGCTTTCTCTATTGTATTAAAATTTTCAATATTCTTGCGAGAAAGGTCGTCTATGCTTTTAAAACGAAAGGAAGAACCCTAAATCTGTGATAATTTAAATCAAAGTTATCGACTTTTTACATTTTTCATTATGTAAAATACATTTCTTAAGATATATATTTTGTATGCTATAAAATTGATTTTTTTTTTTTTTTTATACTTAGTGTTATACTTGTTTGAGATGAAAATCTTATACATTTGCCATGGAAAATAATTTTGATAGATTATTTTAGCAAATAATATTTACGGTATCAACCTGTGCAGAAAAATATAGAAGAGAATTTTATGATGGCCTCAATATACCAATTTTTAAAAAGTTTAAATTTTGAACAATGCGAAAAATCTGTATTAAAAACGGGTGTTATTGAATAAATTGTTTAATCAACAGAAAATTTCGTCGCGTGTAAATGAACATCTGCAGTTACGCAGGAAGTTGGTATTCGTAGGCGTGAGATCCAAAGTCCAAAGTTTCTGACTACACTTGCCTGCTTACTCATCGTATTTTGTATTTACATTCAGATTTGAATTTAACTTTCGGTACGCTACAGCTTCAGGATACAGATGTTCACTTACTTTTCCTTTTTGTAAAATTTTGCATACGTATGCATTGAAATCTTACAAAATTTAGTTTACTAAATTTTATCAAAAAATCATATAATATTCTTAAATTAAATTTGAAAATTTTAAATTTTTTACATATTTCACGCTAACCCCTAAATTTATTTCGTTCGATATTTTATTATTGCAATTCAACGTTGCATTCTAAACTAGCAAACCCATGCGAATATTTCGCACTGTTCTTTTCTTATTTACTTTTAAAATTTGAAACTCATAAATATTATACCGAGTTCCCCATCTGATTAAAATGTTAATTTACCAGAAGCCAAATTATTATTAGTACCAAATTAATATAGTGCAATAGTGAGACCAAGATCATTCAAAAGGTTTCAAGATAAAATTCATGGTTGAAGAACCAGTTTCATACTTCCGCATGCAGTACAGTTATAGTATAGGATTTCCATGACGCCTTTTAAATTTTTGTCGTGATGTTGGCGGGGACTTTTTATTTATTTTGATATAATTTTTTATAAAAAAAAAAAAAAAAAAAAAAAAAAAAAAAACTAATTATTATTTTGATTATATTTTTATGTTTATGATTTTTAGTCAATTTATGACAATAATTCATATTCTGTATAATCATTAAAGTATTTCTATGCTTAAAATGACGCTTATAAAGATTGAAGAAGCAATTTTAAAAAATAAAGTTTTCCATAAAATAATGTAAGCGGGCAAATGTCGTAAATTTTTCTTATTAGTTCATTGAGTTGAGTCGGTATGCTTAAATATTGTTCATTTTTAAATATTTTTTATCCTCGCGTATTTCAATAATTACACTACTATCGTATCGTTTCGACGAAAATTAATTGTAACTGATCCACGTTAGAGAAATATTATATAGATTTCAGCATATATATTCACATTTTACATTACATTGTAGAAATGTAAAAGCAGAGAGAAGTATTTAAAAAAAAAAATAGTTACTAAGGTGATTCTTAATTAATATTACTAAATGTTTTAAATTTTGAAGTTTATTTATTTTATTTTTATTTATTTTATTATTTGTTTTGTTTGCAGAATTAACTTTTAATTAATTAATTATTTATTTTTCAAAAAGTTTTACTACATTTTATACCGTTATATTTTACTGCATGGTGTATGTAAAATTTATAAACTCAAAATCAATAATTTAAATAAATTTTGCATACGCATGATTTGAAACATGAAAATATTAAGTAAATTTTAACGTATTTAAAATACACAGCTGTTCAAAATTAAAGGATCAAACCTGCTTTCCCATTTTCTTCTTTTGTGCATAACTTTTAAACAAATAAACACAGGGATATAAAATTTGGATGGCATGTTCGTTATCATATCATTAATCAAATTGTGCATAACTTTAGCATAAGCAATAATTTTAAAGTAATAATTATTAATTTTTCTCAAAAGTAAGCTTTGGAAAAAATGAAAAATTTCAACAATTTTAGTAAAGAAAACTTAATGAAAAATTGTGCTAATGATGCATTATAGACAAGTGAAGACGCACATACCCTCAAAAATCCTGATTTTTCTTTCGGTGTTCGCTTTTCTTTTACTTTAATAACGGAATTTTTGAAAAAAAAAATAATAATAATTACTAATTTGTATACACTGTGACCATCACCAGAATAATAAAAACGTCCATAAATAATTGAATAATGAACGTCTTATCCGATTTTCATGTTTCTATGTAAAATTTTTTTAAAGATATTCACACGCAAAAAAATGAAGAAAAAAAAAAAAAAATTACTACACAAAATATACGGTTTTAATCAAAAATATGGATGCACGTACATCTTTAACCTATCTGTAATGCATCTTCATGACCATTTTTCATTAAGTTTTCTTTTCTAAAATTGCTGCAATTTTTCCTTTTTTCAGAGTTTACTTTTCAGAAAAATTTACTGATTTTTAGTTTAAAAATTACTACTTCTGCTAACGTTATATAAAATTCGCTTTATGGTATTTTAAAAAACATGCTATCCAAATTTTATACTTCTGTGTATATTTGTTTAAGAATTATGGGGAAAAAAGAAAACGAGAAAACACTTTATTGTTTTAATTTTGTACACTTGTGTACTTCTTTTAACTAATTTTTATTTTTTTTTTCCATTGGTTGTGCATTATTATAGTTTAAAAATAGAATATGTAACATATCTGGGCATTAATTTGAGATTTGATTGATAATTTAAAATTTAATAAAATATTTTTGTGTTTGAATGCTAAAAGTTTGCAGTAAGTTTCAAAATTTAGACATAAAAATATTTTTAATTTTTATAACTTATTAAAATTAATATCCAAATATGGTTATATTCTATTGTTAAATTATAATGATGCAAAATCTAGGGGGGGGGGAATAATAATTAGTTATCAGGGGGCATATATCATAAAAATTTTCAAAATATTCTAAATCTTGAATTTATTTATTTATTTGTTTTTGAATTCAAATATTTGTCCAGAATATTCAAAATACTTGATCTTTTTTATACCATATTTCAATGCATGTATGTAAAATTTTATAATGCTAAGACAATTATTTATGAAGGAAAAAAAAAAGATGAAATAAAAACTACACAAAAAGGAAAAACGAAAATAAAAGATAAATAAGGAAAGGAAGGAAAAAAATAAAAAAATAAGTAACTAAAATAACAAGTGCAAAACTTTGAATAGACACTATAAAATTCAAGAACTCGAAGCAATTGTTTCGGGTCGAGAAAAGACACAACCCTTCATCAACCGAACAAAATAGCCACGAGTGCTGCAAAAAAAACTCCAACGTAGCTCTTTTATTTGCAGCACTATGTTCGTCTGACGAAGGGTCGTGTTTTCTTTCGACCCGGAACAATTGTTGCGAGTTCTTCCATTTTATTATACATGAAATACATTTTTAGCGCGTTCAAAAATTATTTACATAACGTTGTGAGAACGTGTGTATAGAACATTTTCAGAACGTTTCTACAATATTTTAGAACGTTTACAGTACGTTTTCTAGAACGTTCTGAAAATGTGTATAACGTTTTGAAAACGTTCTAAAAACGTTTAGAACATTCTGAGACCGTATACATAGAACGTTCTCGGAACGCTTCTATAACACCGATGGTGATAGTTACACGTTCATTGAACGTTCCCTGAACCGTACTATTGTACGTCTTCAAGATGGACAGATAGACGTCTATAACACGTTCAAAGTGAACGTTCTTAGAACGTGTTTGCAGAACACATTTTGAACGTTCAGAGAACGTTTCGGTGCTGCTTGGGTATGAAATGAACATAGTATCCTGCATCAAGCATTAAAAGCGAATCAAAACTAAAACCAAAACGTTAGAGTTCTCATCAATGCAAGTGCAGAGTTCAGTTGTTTTTAGTTCACTGTTTTAGCATAGAGTTCACACGCCACATTACTTCCCCGCCGAGTGAGGTATCGAACGATGAAAAGTATGCTTAGATCAGGTATACCGAGCTGGCCGTCGGAGTAAGCGTCCTGTTCTAGTAAACTTTGCGGTTTGGCAGTCTGAAAATCGAACGATATATACTGATTTTGGGGATGTAGATGTGAGTCATTATTAGTATTTAGAGGCATATGATTTTGCAATGATGTTGCAGGAGTAATACTCTGTGTCTGCGCCGCTGTGCAAGATTGAGGTTCTAAGACAGTTTTAGCATATCCATCAGTTGGGTCACTTTCTGAGAAATTGTCTGAAAAACAACGTTTAATTCTATCTATAGAGATGTTGACTTTTTTTTCGTTTATTCTCAGGATAAATATTTTGTGAGATCATTTAAGTACTTCATATGATCCGTGAAAAGGAGGTTGAAGGCTATGACGAACACTGTCAGTTTGTACAAATACGTGCGAATGGGATTTGAGATCTTTAAAAATAAAATTTTTCTGTCGACAATGGTTCGAAAAAGGAACAGGGCTCAACTGGTTTAAATGTTCCTTTAAAGTTTTAACGTATTCTGTCTGAAGAATGCAGTTTGTTAACAAGGAAATGTTTAAAAAATCAATTTATGTCATGTTCAAAACTAAGTATAAATTCATAAAAAATAAAAAAAAATTTAGCAAAATAATTTCGGTGCTGCTTGGGTATGAAATGAACATACCCAAGTAGCACGGGAACGTTCTGTGAACGTCTAATAACGGTTACAGTCGTTCAAACACAGTGTTTCGTGTCCAGAGAACGTTCGATTAGACGTTCAAAAATAGTATTACTTAGAACGTTCTGAAAAGATTTGCTTTGTACCATCTATAAAACGTACAAGTCTAGTTCTGTGAAAAACGTTCAAGTGTATCACCGTCGTAGCACGTTCAGCCACAGTGTGATTATAAAGAATATGAGAAAATGCCTTTTTTTTTTTTTTTTTTTTTTCAGTTTTTTTTTTCCTTATTTTCAGTTTCAAATTTTGTTGACATGTAGAATAATCATTGAAATGTAATAGAGATGCGGTGAGAAAAAATCACAAAATTTTAAACTTTAATTATATGTTATTATAATCATTATAATTATTTATAATTTTATTTAAATTTTATGTTGTTGAATTCTGTCCAGATTACTTTTGCAGATATTCATTATTATTTGCTTCTTAAATTGATAATAAATTAAGTTACGAAACATTATTTTATTTTATTTATTTATTTTTTTTTATTATTATTATTATTATTAATATTATTTTGTATATACCAAGAAAAATGTGTTGGATAATTGGGAATTTTCGATCTCCGGTTTTCCATGGGTTTATACACTTTTGAGATTTCCAGAACACAATTCTATCATTCTTTCAAAATGCCAGTCTGTCTGTTTTTTTTTTTTTTTTTTTTTTTTTTTTTTTTTTTGTGTGTGTGTGTGTGTGTGTTATTAAAGTTTTGTGGACTCTGTATCTCACAAACCAATGGACGGAATTTAACCAAACTTGATGTTTAGTTAGACTTTAAACTAATTTGCTAAATATTAGGAAAATTTAATTAGATATTGACCTAAATATCCGCTTTGGTGCTCATTAGCCTCTGGAATGTATCACCAGATAGGGTTCGCTTCTATTCTGTAAATTCTCCCTTTTATGGGGAGATTATATCTCAGCTTCTACAGTGCACAAATGCACCAAACTTAATATGTAGAACAGATATTATGTTACACTACGCTGATTTAATTCGGGTGCATATATTGACCAAATGGTGGCGCTGCTCTCCTGCAATTTAATCCCGTTAACGTAATGACAATAATTCAGTTTTTGTGATATAAATAATTATAAATACACTGAACTTGTTATGTAAAATTAATATCATATAAAAGTTTGCAGAATAATTTTGCGTGCATATCGGACAACTGGAGGCACTGGTATGCTGCAATTTAATTTTATTCAAGGGAACGGAACGCAATAGCTCATTTTCTATGATTTATAAATGCTCTAAATTTGGTACGTGAAATAGATATTACGTAAATTTTACTGATTCACTTCGGGTACATATCAAATGACAGGTGGCACTGTTACGTTTCAACTTACGGGAAGCCTGTACCTCACCTTCTATAATACGAATACTTATCAAACCTTGTATGTGAGACATATATATAATGACAAAATGTGCTGCTTCAGTTTTCGTATATATCCACCGACGGATGGTGCTGCTATTGCTTTCTGCGATTTTTCAAATATCTGTATTTCAGCATTTTTTGGTGAAAAATGTACAAAATTTCATATATAAAAATGTTAATTATAAAAAACTGTGTTGATTAAATTTTTATGATTAAATTAATAAATTTTAAAATTTTATGGAGGCTGTATCACACGAACTAATGAACGTCATTTATTCAAACTTGGTTTACTTGGACTATGACCTAAACTGGTGGCGATTATATTTGTTAATAAATCGTTCAATAGGTGGCGCTGTTATACCATTATTTTTAGAATTTTTTATAATAATAATAATTTTTAATTTAAAACCTATTATAATAAATATTTATTATAATAGGTCAAAATTTCGTATAAATGTACATGAGTGAGCATTGTTTTTAACTTTTCCCTGGAAAATTAAATATGTAGATATATATATATATATATATATTAGTAATATTTAACCCCTTAACGCGCGCTGTCCTAGCTACGAAGACGCAAAATTTAAGATCCAGCTGCAAAAATTCATCCCAAAAATTTTTTAGCAAAAATTCACAAGGCCGGTTTTTTAAACCTTAAAATTTAAAATTTCTTTTAGTTTAATTTGGTTCATGAATTCCGGTAGCAGTATAATTTAAATGTTTCAAATTGGCTTGCGCCGTAAAGGGTTAATAATAATAATAAAAAGTATGGGCAATTTGTATAGTTCATCGCTTTCGCTATTGTATTAAAATTTTCAATATTCTTACCAGAAAAGTCGTCTATACTTTTAAAGCGAAAGGATGAACCCTAAATCTGTGACAATTTAAAACAAAGTTATCGACTATACAAAGTTATATTTTTCATTATGTAAAAGACGTTTCTTAAGATACATATTTGTATACTATAAAATTGATTTTTTTTTTTTTGGATATTTAGTGTTATACTTGTTTGAAATGAAAATCGTATACATTTACCATATAAAATAATTTTGATATATTATTTTAGCAAATAATATTTATGACATCGACCTGCGCAGGAAAATATAGAAGAAAGTTTTAGGATGGCCTGAGTATAATAATTTTTTAAAAGATTAAGTTTTGAACAGTATGAAAAATCTTTATTAGAAACTGGTGTTATTGAATAAATTGCTTGATCGACAGAAATTTTCGCCGGGTGTAAATGCCATCTGCTCTGTTTTTGCACAGGAAGTTGGTATTTCTTGGCGTGGCCCGTTGGATCCAAAGTCCTACTGCTTGCTTACTCATCATATTTTGTATTTACATTCAGATTTGAATTTAACTTTCGTTCGGATACACTACAACAGGTTCAAGATACAGACAGATAAGTTCGTTCACTTACTTTTTATAAAATTTTCATACGTGTGCATTGAAATCTTACAAAATTTATTAAAATTTATCAAAAAAACATATAATGTTTTTAATTAAATTTGAAATTTTTAAATTTTTTAGATCTTTCACGCTAACTCCTAAATTTATTTCGTTCGATATTTTATTATTACAGTTCAACGTTGTATTTTAAACTAGCAAACCATGCGAATTTTTCGCACTTTTCTTTTCTTATTTACTTTAAAATTTGAAAATCATAAATATTATACCGAATTCCCCATCTAATTAAAATTTTATTTATTTATGAAAAAAAAAATAATAAAAAGATAAAATAAAAACTACACAAAAAAGAAAAGAAAAGATAAATAAAGGAAATGAAGGAAAGGAAGGAAATAAAGAAAAAAAGAAGTAAATAAAATAACAAGTGCAAAACTTTGAACAGACACTATAAAATTCAAGAACTCGAAGCAATTGTTCCGGGTCGAGAAAAGACAAAACCCTCCATCAACCGAACAAAGTAGGCACGAGTGCTGCAAAAAATCTGCAACGTAGCGCTTGTATTTGCAGCACTCGTGCCTATTATGTTCGTGTGACAGAGGGTCGTGTCTTCTTTCGACCCGAAACAATTGTTGCGAGTTCTTCCATTTTATTATACATGAAATACATTTTTAGCACGTTCAAAGAACTTTCAAAAATTGTTTACATAACGTTGTGAGAACGTGTGTATAGAACGTTTTCAGAACGTTTCTACACTATTTTAGAACGTTTACAGTACGTTTTCTAGAACGTTCTGAAAATGTGTGTAACGTTTTGAAAACGTTCTAAAAACGTTTAGAACGTTCTGAGACCGTATACATAGAACGTTCTCTGAATGCTTCTATAACACCGATGGTGATACCTACACGTTCATTGAACGTTCCCTGAACCGTACTATTGTACGTCTTCAAGATGGACAAATAGACGTCTATAACACGTTCAAAGGGAACGTTCTTAGAACGTGTTTGCAGAACAATATTTGAACGTTCAGAGAACGTTTCGGTGCTGCTTGGGTAGTATCCTGCATCAAGCATTAAAAGCGAATCAAAACTAAAACCAAAACGTTAGAGTTCTCATCAATGCAAGTGTTCAGTTGTTTTTAGTTCACTGTTTTAGCATACAGTTCACACGCCACATTACTTCCCCGCCGAGTGAGGTATCGAACGATGAAAAGTATGCTTAGATCAGGTATATCGAGCTGGCCGTCGGAGTAAGCGTCCTGTTCTAGTAAAGTTTGCGGTTTGGCAGTCTGAAAATCGAACAATTTTTACTGATTTTGGGGATGTAGATGTGAGTCATTATTAGTATTTAGAGGCATATGATTTTGCAATGATGTTGCAGGAGTAATACTCTGTGTCTGCGCCGCTGTGCAAGACTGAGGTTCTAAGACAGTTTTAGCATATCCATCAGTTGGGTCACTTTCTGAGAAATTGTCTGAAAAACAACGTTTAATTCTATCTATAGAGATGTTGATTTTTTTTTTCCTTTATTCTCAGGGTAAATATTTTGTGAGATCATTTAAGAACTTCATATGATCCGTGAAAAGGAGGTTGAAGGCTATGGCGAACACTGTCAGTTTGTACAAATAGGTGCGAACGGGATTTGAGATCTTTAAAAATAAAAAATTTCTGTCGAGAATGCTTCGAAAAAGGAACAGGGCTCAACTGGTTTAAATGTTCCTTTAAATTTTTACGTATTCTGTCTGAAGAATGCAGTTTGTTAACAAGGAAATGTTTAAAAAATTAATTTATGCAATGTTCAAAACTAAGCATAAATTCATAAAAAAAAAATAATAATAATTTAGCAAAATAATTTCTTCAAAAACAGTGCAGCAACAATTAAATAAAGCAGGTTAAAAACCAGAAGATCTACAGAAAATGTCATTATTAAGGAAAATAATTAAAAGAAACAAGTCTTCACATAATCAAAAATTAAAAAATATATATTAATTAATTTTTGGGTAAAACTAGTGTTCTCTGATGAGTCAAGTTCAATTTATTTAAAGCTGATGAATAAAGCTAGTAGGAAGGCGAAAGTGTGACCGACTTAATGAAAATTGCATTTTTAAAACAGTGACACAGTCTCCGTACATTACCCAAGCAGCACCGAAACGTTCTCTGAACGTTCAAATATTGTTCTGCAAACACGTTCTAAGAACGTTCCCTTTGAACGTGTTATAGACGTCTATTTGTCCATCTTGAAAAAGTACAATAGTACGGTTCAGGGAACGTTCAATGAACGTGTAGCTATCACCATCGGTGCTATAGAAGCGTTCAGAGAACGTTCTAAACGTTTTTAGAACGTTTTCAAAACGTTATACACATTTTCAGAACGTTCTAGAAAACGTACTGTAAACGTTCTAAAATAGTGTAGAAACGTTCTGAAAACGTTCTATACACACGTTCTCACAACGTTTTGTAAACAATTTTTGAACGTTCTTTGAACGTGCTAAAAATGTATTTAATGTATAATAAAATGGAAGAACTCGCAACAAATGTTTCGGGTCGAAAGAAGACACGACCCTTCGTCAGACGAACATAATAGGCACGAGTGCTGCAAATACAATAGCTACGTTGCAGCTTTTTTGCAGCACTCGTGCCTACTTTGTTCGGTTGATGAAGGGTTGTGTCTTTTCTCGACCCGGAACAATTGCTTCGAGTTCTTGAATTTTATAGTGTCTGTTTATTTTATTTACCTTTTTTTTTTTTCTTTTTTTTTTTTCTTTTTTTTTTTTCCTTTCCTTTATTTATCTTTTCTTTTCTTTTTTCTTTTTTGTGTAGTTTTTATTTTATCTTTTTATTATTATTATTATTTTTCATAAATAATTGTCTTAGTAATATAAAATTTTGCATACATGCATTGAAATATTGTATAACAAAAGATCAAGTATTTTGAATATTCTAGATAAATTTGAATTCAAAAACAAACAAATAAATAAATTCAAGTTCTGGAATATTTTGAAAATTTGTAAGATAATATGCCCCCTGCTAACTAATTATCATTCCCCCCCCCCCCTAGATTTTGCATCATTATAATTTAACAATAGAATATAACCATATTTGGATATTAATTTAATAAGTTAACGGCCCTCTTCACTTACCGTCGCCGGTAGACCGAGGCAATGATATTCTATTGGGAAATTTTCTTTACAAGTAACTTATTAACTAATACATATTTTTAAATTCTATTTTCACATTCAGAAAATTCCCAGCTGTTAAATTGACGGACCTTTTTTGAAAAAGTATTTTTTTAATTTTTAATACTTTATTTTGAAATTGCAAAATGAAAAAAAATCACATATTGTAAATTCGTATTTTGCAGCTTCGAAGTAAAATATAAAAAAATAAAAATAATAATTTTTTAAAAAAGGTCCGTCAATTTAACAGCTGGGAATTTTCATAATGTGAAAACAGAATTTAAAAATATGTATTACTTAATAAGTTATTTGTAAAGAAAAATTTCCCATTGAATAATATTAGCTTCGGCTTCCAGCGGCGGTGAGTGAAGAGGGCTCTTAAGCAAAAAAATTTAAAAATATTTATGTCTAAATTTTGAAACTTACTGCAAACTTTTGGCATTCAAACACAAAAGTATTTTATTAAATTTTAAATTATCAATGAAATCTCAAATTAATGCCCTGATATGTTACATATTCTATTTTTAAACTATAATAATGCACAATCAATGGAAAACAAAAAATAAAAATTAGTTAAAAGAAGTACACAAGTGTACAAAATTTAAACAATAAACTGTTTTCTCGTTTTCTTTTTTTTTTTTTTTCCACATAATTCTTAAACAAATATACACAGAAGTATAAAATTTGGATAGCATGTTTTTTAAAATACAGCCTCCAGAAAATTTTAAAATTTATTAATTTAATCATAAAAATTTAATCAACACAGGTTTTTATAATTAACATTTTTATATATGAAATTTTGTACATTTTTCACCAAAAAATGCTGAAATACAGATATCTGAAAAATCGCAGAAAGCAATAGCAGCACCACCGTCGGTGGATATATACGGAAACTAAAGCAGCACATTTTGTCATTATACCGGGTGATTCAAAATAGATGTTACAGCGATTATCTCGTAAACTAAGAAAGATAGAAACAAACTTCCAATTACAAAATTAGTGCAAATTAAGAGTAGATTTCAGATATGGCACGTTTTTGTACAAGGGGCTGTATACATATTAAATACGAAATTTAATTTTTATACGGCCCCTCCTATCATGTAACTTATATTTAGAAAAATATTCTCCTCGCTCCAACAAGCAAAATAAAAAAAAAATCATCTCTCTAAGTCAAAATCTCACTGAGTTATTGCAATTTGAAAATAATGACTTACACCACTTTTTTTTCAATTTTGGCATCTATTTTTCGACGCCAACGGGCCCACATTAGGGGGTTATCTATGAGACGAGAAAAATTAAAAAAAGATCCTTTATTTTAAAATAGCAATTATAAACATTCAAACACGTGAAATCAACAGTTTTAAGAACTTAATGCAAATTTACATTAATAATACTTTCCAACAATGTTGAAAAGTGTTTGACTTCGGTTTGTCTGTTTGTCTGTCCGTCTGTCTGTCTGTCCGCGCTCTAACTCCCGTAAATATTTATGGAGTTTCTTGAAACTGATATATGTTATTCCAGTTCACTATCGGACGTTCCCTATTGAAAATGGAGTTTATACCTCTACTGGTTTGTGTACAGGGATACCCGAAAGTATTTCAAAGCATTGTGTTCTATGAGAGGTATTTTTATAAACCATATTTTCATACCTTTACTGTAGACATATCTGAATGAAATTGAAATATGTTACTCAAGTTCACTATTGGATGTTTCCTGTATAAAACGGAGGAAATACCACCATTGGTTTATGTACAGGAACACTCAAAAGTATTCCAAAGCATTTGCGTTCTATGAGAGATATTTCTATAAATCAAATTTTAATAACTTTACTTTCTACGAAGTGTTTAGAAATTGAAATATGTTATTTATATGCACAAAAGAATGTTTTGCACAGAATATAACATGATTAGCATTAGATATACAGGGTGGCACAAAAATATCCAGTTACATTACGAGCAATTAATAAAAAATTGATAGAATTGCACTTTCGTTTACGTTAAGCGTTTTTGACACTTTCTAACATTTTTTAAGTGAGAATATGATTTCAGTTTTGTGTGTCTGCCTGTCCGTCTGTCTGTCTGAGCTCTAACTCCCGTAATTATTCATGGAATTTCTTGAAACTGATATATGTTATTCAAGTTCGCTATCGGATGTTCCCTATTGAAAATGGAGTTTATAACTCTACTAGTTTGTGTACAGGGACACCCGAAAGTATTTCAAAGCATTGTGTTCTATGAGAGGTATTTCTATAAACCATATTTTCATACCTTTACTGTAGACATATCTCCATTTAATTGAAATATGTTATTCAAGCTCATTATTGGATGTTTCCTGTATAAAATGGAGGAAATACCACCGCCGATTTATGTACAGGGACACTTAAAAGTATTCCAAAGCATTGCGTTCTATGAGAGATATTTCTATAAATCAAATTTTAATAACTTTACTTTCCACGAAGTTTTAGAAAATGGAAATATGTTATTTATATGCACAAAAAAATGCTCTGCATAGAATATAGCATGATTAGCATTAGATTTACAGGGTGACACAAAAATATCCATTTATATTAAGAGCTATTAATAAAAAATTGCGAGAATTGTACTTACGTTTACATTAAGCGTTTATAACACTTTCTAACATTTTTAAGGGTAAATATGATTGCAGTTTGTGTATCTGTCCATCTGTCTGTCTGCCCGCGCTCTAACTCCTGTAAATATTTATGGAATTTCTCGAAACTGATATATTTTATTGAAGTTCACTATCGGATGTTCCATATTGAAAATGGAGTGAATATCTCTTCTGGTTTGTGTACACGGACACCCAAAAGCATTCGAAAGCATTGTGTTCTATGAGTGTTATTTTTATAAATATTTTCCCTATAGAATGTTCCCTATTTAAAATGACATTAATAGGTCCTGTATAACTAGTTTGTTTACAGGGACAGCAATAACAAAAAAAAAAAAAAAAAAAAAAAAAAAAGCCAATGCATTACGTTTTAGAACAGAATTTCTTAAAAGTTATATTTAAAAATCTTTCTACTGTAAAAATCATAAATATATTGAAATGTATTGTTAATATTCTAAAGTAATGTTTTGTACAGAATGTGATATGATTAACTTTCTGATTTACAGGGCTACACTAAAATATTCAGACAGATCAAAAGCGGAAATTATAATCTAATGGCTGCATTTTCTTTTGCGTTAAGCCTTTTTAACACTTTCCAAAATGCCTAAGAGTAATTTTAAAATCAATTACTCTATCTGTATATTTTTCAGTCTTTCTGTCAGTTGTGTGATAACGTAGGCAAAGAATATTAAAATTTATTCAATACAACAATTACGTACAGTTGGAAAGTGTTACTAATCAATGCGTACTGCATGATTTTTCTTTCTTGTTTCGTATTGTTAAAAATTTAATAGTTAAATTTCTTCGGGGGTCACCTGCAAATCAAAACACGTCAAGAGAGGAAAAAAATTAAAATACTAGCGAAACCGTGTGAAATTTTCGCGTTTTATTTTTAGCACTTTCCATCATGGTTGAAAAATTTAATGACTTCGGCTCTTTAACAATTCAAGCAAGGTTGAAAAGTGTTAATGACTTCGATTTGTCTGTCTGTCCATCCGTCTGTATGTGTGTCCGCGCTCTAAATGCCGTGAATATTCATAGAATTTCCAGAATCTGATATATGTTACTTGAGTTCACTATCGGATGTTCCTTATTGAAAATGGAGTGAATACCTCTGCTAGCTTGTGCACACGGACACCCGAAAGTATTCCAAAGCATTGTGTTCTATGAGAGGTATTTTTATAAACCATATTGTAATACTTTTAATTTATGCATGCATTAATAAAATTTTCTATCGGATGTTTTCTGTAGAAAATGGAGTAAACACCATCACTGGTTTGTATACAGGGACACCCGAAAGTATTCCAAAGCATTGATTTCTATGTGAAGATATTTCTATATACCAAATTTTATTTACTTTGCATAAATCTTAGCTCACAAAGAACTAATTATCATATAAAACTCTTCCGAAGCCTAATTTGAATTATTTTAACATAGGTTCACATAACTGTACTCTTTATGTTACCTCTTAATTTCCAACCTGTATTTATGGTATTAAATTTCAGGGTAAGAAAAGATCGTGTGAGTGGCACACCAGATTATTTGTTGTTAAATTATGCTGATAATTCATATATATACAGATCAACCACTAAAAATTTATCTTTCGTATTCAGGAGGGCTCAAAACGTGATATTATACAGAAAAAAAATCTCTCTCCAAAAACTACTTTGTTTACAGTATGGGTATCAGAAATTAATTTTCCGTTCTGGGTCAGCAGTGTTCTTCGAAATAAAACAAAATGCAGCAAAGCACTTACGCCAATTAAATTTAATAATAATAAAAAAAAGGTTTACCTTAATTTTGGGTCTATAAACTATATACACATGACTTTCTGTACGTAAATTTAGTGTTATATGTAAAACAAGTAACACAAAATGAAATACACTTCCAGCAATTTCCAAGTATAGCTCCAATATAACAAAATACTCTGGGTAACCCTGTAAATGAATGATGAATGATTGCTATACCACAATCTACATAAAACATCCTTTTATGCGTATAATAATATGTTCTTTTCATTTTGTTTAGGGCAGTCTATAGATATCATACTGTACATATGAGAAATTTCGCTCACAGACGTAATGTATTTGAATTCTCTTGGATGACCCTGTGAACAAACAATTGTCTTATCGCAACGAATACTTTAGTGTAGCATCTCAATATGATACGGATTTAGAATATCGAATTTGGATTTTCTGCTACTGTTTGATTTTGAGATATTCTAATAACACACAGACACACACACCACACACACACCACACACACACACACACACACACACACAGAGAGAGAGAGAGAGATAGAGACACCAACCGCTAAAAACATGATTTTTTAATTCAGATAATCTGAAAACGTGGAAATACAACAACAGGTAATTTTCGGAAATATCACTCAAAAACAATTCTTTCTCTACACCGTGTATACAAGAATTTATATAGGAAAAGAAAGAAAATCGAATGTGAAAATTCCCTTTTAGTAGATAAATTATTCATAAATATTATTTGTTAAATTAAAAACAAGAAAGAAAAATCATGCAGTACGCATTGATTAGTAACACTTTCCAACAGTACGCAATTGCTGTATCCAATAACTTTTAATATTCTTTGCCCACGTTATCACACAACAGACAGAAGGACTGAAAAACATACAGATAGAGTAATTGATTTTAAAATTAGTCTTAGGCATTTTGGAAAGTGTTAAAAAGGCTTAAAGCAAAAGAAAATGCAGCCGTTAGATTATAATTACAGCTTTTAAACTCTCTGAATATTTTACTGTAGCCCTGTAAATCTGAAAGTTAATCATATCATATTCTATACAAAACAATATTTTTAAATATTAATAATACATGTCAATAATACATGTCAATGTTTTTATGATTTTTATGGTAGAAAGTTTTTTAAATATAACTTTTGAAAAATTCTGTCCTAAAACGTAATACATTGGCTTTTTTTTTATTGTTGTTGTTGTTGTCCTTGTAAACAAACTAGTTGTACAGAACCAGGGAACATTCCAAAGGAAACTCGAGTGTATCATTTTTTAAAAATTCTCAAAATATTCACGGATAATTGGAGCCGGAGACAAACAGATAGAAAGACAGAGAATCCTACAGACAGATGCACAAATTGAAATCATATTCCCACTAAAATTATTAGAAAGAGTTAAAACGCTCATGTAAACAAAAGTGCAATTCCAGCAAATTTTTATTAATGTAACAGATTATTTTTGTGTGGCTCTGTAAATCTAATGCTAACCATACAATATTACATAGAAGGCACTCTTTTGTGCATAATATATTTCAATTGCATTAACCTTTGCGGAAAATAAAACTATTAAAATTTGGTTTATAAAAATAACTCTCATACAACACAATGCTTTGGATACTTTCAAGTGCCCCTGTACGCAAACCATTTACAATTGTAGTCTATTTTACATAGGACACATCAATAGGGAATTGAATAACACATTCAAATTTCATTAAAGTTTCTATATATTAAAGGTATTAAAATATTGTTTATAGAAACTCCTCTCATAGAACACAATGCTTTCGAATACTTTTGGGTGTCCCTGTACACAAACCAGAAGAGGTTATTCACTCCATTTTCAATAAGGAACATCCGATAGTGAAGAATAAAATAATCGGTTTAAAGAAATTCCATAAATATTTACGGGAATTAGAGCGCAGAAAAACAGAAAGAGAGACAGACAGATACACAAATTGAAATAATATTCACACTAAAAAAATGATAGAAAGTGTCAAAAACGCTTAATGTAAAGAAAAGTACAATTCTAGCCATTTTTTATCAATAGCTCTTAATATAACTGAATATTTTTGTGTCACCCTGTAAATCTAACGATAACCATTTTATATTCAATGCAAAGCATTCTTTTGTGCATATAAATAACATATTTCAATTTCCTAAAAATTCGTGGAAAGAAAAGTTATTAAAATTTTATTTATAGAAATATCTCACAAAGAACGTAATGCTTTGGATTACTCTTGAGTGTCCCTGTACGTAAACTAGTGGTAGTATGCAATCTATTTTATATAGGAAACATCCAATAGTGAAATTGAATAACATATTTCAATTTCATGAAGATATTGTACAGTAAAGGTATGAAAATATGGTTTATAGAAATACCTCTCATAGAACACAATTCTTTGAAATACTTTCGGGTGTCCCTGTATACAAACCAGTAGAGGTATAAACTCCATTTTCAATAGGGGACATCCGATAGTGAACTTGAATAACATATATTAGTTTCAAAAAATTCCATAAACATTTACCTGAGTTAGAGCGCGGCCAGTCAGACAGACGGACAGACGGACAGATAAACAAATTGATATCATATTCACACTTAAAAAATGTTAGAAAGTGTTAAAAACGCTTAATGTAAACGAAAGTAGAATTCTAGCAAATTTTTATTAATAGCTCTTAATATAACAGAATATTTATAATAACAGAATATTCTTGTGTCATCCTGTAAATCTAATGATAATCAAGCTAAATTCTATGTAAAGCATTCTTTTGTGCATATAAATAACATATTTCAATTTCCTAAAATTTAGTGGAAAGTAAAGATATTAAAATTTGATTTATAGAAATATCTCTCATAGAACGCAATGATTTGGAATACTTTTGAGTGTCCCTGTACACAAATCAGTGGCGGTATTTACTCCATTTTATACAGGAAACATCCGATATTGAACTTAAATAACATATTTCAACTTCATTAAGATTTGTGTACAGTAAGGGTACGAAATATAATTTATAGAAATACCTATCATAGAACACAATGCTTTGAAATATTTTCGGGGTCCCTGTACACAAACCAGTAGAGGTATAAACTCCATTTTCAATAGGGAACATCCGATAGTGACTTGAATAACATATATCAGTTTCAAGAAATTCCATAAATATTTACGGGAGTTGGAGCGCTGACAGACAGACAGACGGACAGACAGACAGACGGACAGACAGACAGGCAAACTGAGGTCATTAATACTTTTCAACCTTGTTGAAAGTGTTAATGAGTATTCTCTTGTGTATTCATTAGAGGAAAGAGAGACATCGCAGGTTAATATAGCCGTTTTTTTCTGAGTGATTTTTTTTTCCCCAAACGCTGATCAACGTATGCCTTATTACAAAAGCTATAGTAATTACAATTTATCACTTTTTATACAACCCCTTAAGACTTGGCGAAAAATGCTAGAATTTTCAAATTGCAATAACTCAGCGAGATTTTGACTTAGAGAGATGATTTTTTTTTTATTTTGCTTGTTGGAACGAGGAGAATATTTGTCTAAATATATGTCATATGATAGGAGGGGCCGTATAAAAATTAAAATTCGTATTTAATATGTATACAGCCCCTTGTACAAAAAAATGCCATATCTGAAATCTACTCTTAATTTGCACCAATTTTGTAATTGGAAGTATATTTCTATCTTTCTTAGTTTACGAGATAATCGCTGTAACATCTATTTTGAATCACCCGGTATATATGTCTCACATACAAGGTTTGATAAGTATTCGTATTATAGAAGGTGAGGTACAGGCTTCCCGTAAGTTGAAACGTAACAGTGCCACCTGTCATTTGATATGTATCCGAAGTGAATCAGTAAAATTTACGTAATATCTATTTCACGTTCCAAATTTAGATAAATCATAGAAAATGAGCTATTGCGTTCCGTTCCCTTGAATAAAATTAAATTGCAGCATACCAGTGCCTCCAGTTGTCCGATATGCACGCAAAATTATTCTGCAAAGTTTTATATGATATTAATTTTACATACCAACTTCAGTGTATTTATAATTATTTATATCACAAAAACTGAATTATTGCCATTACGTTAACGGGATTAAATTGCAGGAGAGCAGCGCCACCAGTTGGTCAATATATGCACCCGAATTAAATCAGCGTAGTGTTACATAATATCTGTTTCACATATTAAGTTTGGAGCATTTGTGCACTGTAGAAGCTGAGATATAATCTCCTCATAAAAGGGAGAATTTACAGAATAGAAGCGAACCCTATCTGGTGATACATTCCAGAGGCTAATGTGCACCAAAGCTGATATTTAGGTCAATATCTAATTAAATATTCCGGATATTTAGCAAATTAGTTTAAAGTCTATCTAAACATCAAGTTTGGTTAAATTCCGTCCATTGGTTTGTGAGATACAGAGTCCACAAAACTTTGATAACACACACACAAACAAAAACAAAAACAAACAGACAGACTGGCATTTTGAAAGAATGATAGAATTGTGTTTTGGACATCTCAAGAGTGTATAAACCCATGGAAAACCGGAGATCAAAAATTCCCAATTATCCAACTCATTTTTCTTGGAAAATACAAAATAATAATAATAATAATAAATAAATAAATAAATAAAATAAATTAATTTTTCGTAACTTAATTTATTAACAATTTAAGAAGCAAATTATAATGAATATCTGCAAAAGTAATCTGGAGTAATGTGTTTGACAGAATTCAACAACATAAAACTTAAATAAAATTATAAATAAGTATACCCAAGCAGCACCGAAACGTTCTCTGAACGTTCAAAAATTGTTCTACAAACACGTTCTAAGAACGTTCACTTTGAACGTGTTATAGACGTCTATTTGTCCATCTTGAATCATTACAATAGTACGGTTCAGAGAACGTCCAATGAACGTGTAACTATCACCATCGGTGTTATAGAAACGTTCTGAGAACGTTCTACGTATACGGTCTCAGAACGTTCTAAACGTCTTTAGAACGTTTTCAAAACGTTATACACATTTTCAGAACGTTCTAGAAAACGTACTGTAAACGTTCTAAAATAGTGTAGAAAAAAAAAAAAACTGTGACGTCATTATAAAAAAAAAACACCACAGTACGGGCGTTTAAAAGTAAAAAGTACATATTATTACTTACAAACTTTGAATAAACACCATAAAATGCAATAAACTCGCAACAATTGTTTCGGGTCGAAAAAACACACGACCCTTCATCAGGCGAATAAAGTAAGCATGAGTGCTGCAGTCAAAGCGGCAACGCACCAATTGCGTTGCCGCTTTGACTGCAACACTCGTGCTTACTTTATCCGCCTGATGAAGGGTCGTGTGTTTTTTCGACCCGAAACAATTGTTGTGAGTTTATTGCATTTTATGGTGTTTATTCAAAGTTTGTAAGTAATAATTTTTACAACGCTAGTTTTGTGGTGTTTTTTTATTAAAAAGTACATAGCTGATGACGAATAATGATGCAACACATGAATAGGAATATAAACTACTTTTTTTTTTATTATTCAAATAATGTTTGAGAAATTTTAACATACTTACTATTCCTTTATTTTAACGTATATGAATCAAAAATTCTATATTCTATGACAGTTTTCCGAAAAAAGTGCCATTACGTCTCTTTATCCCTTAAAAAATTTCTTAAATTTTTTCATTTTTTTTTTTTTTTTTTTTTTTTTTTTTTTTTTTTAAATTTCTTTTTTTACCCTGATCTGAAGATAATGAAGTTATAGTATTAATTACAAAACTTTGAATAAACACCATAAAATGTAAGAACTCGAAACAATTGTTTCGGGTTAAAAGAAAACACAACCCTTCATCAGGCGAACAATGTAAGCGCGAGAGCTGCAAACAAGCACGTTGAGTGTGTTGAATGCGTTGCCGTTTTTTTTTTTTTTTTTTTTTTTTTTTTTGTAGCAGCTGCGAGTTCTTGCCTTTTATGGTGTTTATTAAAGTTTCGTAATTAATACTATAACGCCATTATCTTCAGATTAGGGGAAAAAAAGAAATTTTTTTTAAATGCAAAAATTTAAGGAACTTTTTAAGGGCTATAGAGACGTTATGATAATTTTTGGGAATTACTGTCGTAGAATATGGAGTTTCTCATGCATATACGTTGAAATTAAGTATGTTAAAATTTCACAAACATTATTTGAATTTTAAAAAAAAGTAATTCATATCCCTGTTGCTGTGTTATATCATTCTTTATCTGCTATGTACAACTAAACTCTTGAATTATTTTGCTTGTTTTAATCCTTGGGATTTCGAATGCATCATCCTGTGAGTAATGTTTGTTTTTTATAGTTGTTTTCTGTTTGATTTTCTGATTTCTTGAATTAATAGTTTATTTCAAGGATGCAGAAAATGTTCAAACCTCGGAAATTTCCCCCAAACACAGTATAAATTTCCCTCAATAAGGCAAAAATCTACTTTGCTATACAAAGTCATTTGTTCTATGTAATAAATCTTTAAGAGAATAAATATACAGTGTAACATAAAAATATCGCTGTTAGTGTATAAGCACTTCAAAGTAGCAAATTGTTATTTTTGATTTACATTTTTATTTTCTCTTAAAAAAAATATTCAAAATTTCCCCCGAACCTCGTTCGGGCGTGTGGACATATTCTGCACCCCTGGTTTATTCCACTTTATTCTTCATTTTTAACTTCAATTAATTTCTTGTACGATGTGATGTCCGCTGGCGATTTGCTATTATAGCTGCTAACGAACGAAATCGTACATTGGTGATCAATGGTGAAAAAGGTCACCACTGACGAGTTTTTTTTTTTCTTCTTTTTCACTGTTCTGAGCTTTTCCTTAAAAAAAAAAAAAATACTGTTTTTTTTTTTTTTTTTTTTTTTTTTTTTCTCGTTGCTTGTTTGTGTCTTTTGATTTGAGTTTCATGTCGTTTTTACGCACCGGCAAAATTATTAAAATTGCAACGAATAATCTAGGAATAAATGTATGATTAGATTGAAGTTAAATAAAATAAAAATCACTAAACAAAAAATAAATGTTTCAATAAATCACAATCAGTCTCCACAGGTTATTTAAATTTGTTGTAATTTCCTTCTCATTGTTCTATGTGGTTTCAGAGATCTTATATCGGTCGCCTGGTTTTAACTACAATTAAAAATTCATTTATACATATATATATTAATTTTTTTTTAAATACAGGGTGCAAAGATAGTCACGAGAATGTCTTTATCTCCGCAACTATTGGTCGCAAACATATAGTTTCAGTTACAAAATGTTTTTAAAAATATGAGACAAAAATATGACATGTTTAAATTTAGAATATCTATTTTTTCAAAATTACAAAAACTAAATTTTTGTACAGTCCCAGATCCCTATAGTGATATTTAGAAAAATTGACACTCATCCTAACAAGAAGTCTCATTTATATTCTCCCAAAATGGAACAAGATATTTAAAGTTTAGATTTTCTAACATATTTCGGCCTTCAATAAGTGATCGGTTTAAAAATCCTATTTGAAATTTGTTTGCTTTTTCCCGGGCTTTATTAAAGAATTTTTCATTGACTTTTTAATAAAGACCGAGAAAATGCGAAATAATCCTAAATTTTGAAACTAACTATCTCAGACAATTTTGGGCGCACAAATATGAAACTTTTCGTGTTATGTTTTTTAAGTTGAAAGTCAACTTTTACTATTAGCGTCCTGAAAACTGTATAAAAATTATCAATTTTTGTGATTTTTAATAAATTGATTTTTTAAATTTAAACATGTCATATAATGAATGCTTACATTTCTTTTTAAATACATTTTGTAATTGGAGGACGTCTGAGACTAATTGTTGCGCAAATAAAGGCCTGCTCTCGACTTTGCACCCTGTATATTCTAAACATTTCTGGGTACTACTTTGTAAGTCCATGGATAGTTTAAAAATATATTTGAATGCTGAAGTTCATAGAAAGTTTTAATATTCCAACATAAAAAATATTTTCGAAAATTAATGCACCAATACACCGCTAAAATTATATGCAATTGAGTTTAGAATATATTGTTAATTTATTATAATAAGAATTTGAAACGAAAATTTAAAAATTAGTTAGAAGGAAGAAATTTTAAAAATATCCAAATACTTAAATATAATTTTTTTTTAATCTAAATATTTAACATACTTCATATTTTTAAATTTCAGTGCATGTGTGTATTCATATTTTCAGATTACAGCAGCAGTTTACAAAAATAATGTTTACAGATATTTAAACTTATTCCACATGGCAATGTAATTGGTAATCATTAAATGTTTGAATTTCTTTAAATTGAGTCAACGCAATTTTTACTCATTTGATGTAATTATGCTATCATGGCATATTAAATAATAAAAAAATGTAATTATTATTATTATTTTTAATAAAAAATATAGTAAGTATATTATTTATAATTAATATATTATTTCTTAGTATATTATTTATTTAATTATTAAATATATTATTTATTGTTTATTAATAATAATTATAATAAATAGTATAATAATAACAAATACTTATTAAAAAAAAACAATTACGTAATAATTTATTTGTTTTCATTTTTTCCCTGTTGTTTTCATGTTTCATTTATTTTACTAAATCTGGATAAAAATAACCCACCAGAGTTGTGCTTTAAAATTGATAACGTTTTCCCTTTTCCGTTTTTATATTATGTTAGACATAAGTAAAAGCAAAGAAAGCCGTCCCCACCCAATCTCTGTCTATGATTATGCTAAAAACATAATTTTTACTTATTGGACGCCATTATTTTCTGGTTCAGAAGGTTAGTATAAAAAAAAAAAGAAAGAAAGAAAGAAAAAGAAAAAGAAAAATTTAAGAAAGAAAACATATAGAAATAGCTTTTGTATAAATACTTTGTAAATAAAACTATTTCTCTTTTGTATATATATGTGTGTGTGTACTGATAAGTATAAAGGATTTAAGTCCAAAAATGTCGATTTTGAGTTAAGTACATAGTCAGACTCAGAAAATATTTTTCTATCGATTGGTATAAAGGATTTAAATCCATGTCATTTAATCTTTGAGAAAATCCATTGGTAAAAAAGATTCAAGTTAGAAATTCAGCATTAATCTTTAGTATAAAATATTTAATTCAATTTTTTCCCTTTATTAAATGAAGATTGACAATCACTGAATGGTTGGTTGGTTGGTTGGTTGGAGGATTAAGGCCGATTGACTCCTTATGTGTCCTAGGCCTATAGGGGGAATGCCCTCCGTGGGGGTCTTTCTAAGGGGTCCTAGCCCGTATTTACGCGAGTTTCGGAGGAAACCACGGAAAACTCCGAACGGCTAGGTCGATGAGCGCGACCTGGGATCGAACCCGGCACCTCCCATCTACCAGCTTTGAGCGCAGAACCGCTCGGCCACTGGTGGGCCCATCACTGAATGGTAAAAAGGGTATAAAGCAACGAAATACCTTTTTCCTAATCGATTCTTCTGATTTGTTTTTAGTTAGTTTAACTTTATTTTTCGTCTCCTGAAAAATCAAGAATATGGACTTAAGTCCTTTATACTTATCAGTACAGATATATATATATATAATTATATTTCACAAGAATTTTATCGTGTTGTATCCATTAATATAAATAGTTTTTATTCCAGAGAATGCTTTAATTCCAAACTTTAAAAGTCAATTTTTAGCCATTTTCATGATATACAGATTATATATATATATATATATATATATATATATATATATAATCTGTATATATCTGTATATATATATATATATATATATATATATATATATATATATATATATATGTAGTCGAATCTAATTAGCGTAAACCGCTTAACGTGAAATACTTTTAACGTGAATAGTTTCCACAATCCCCGCTAAAACAAAGGTCAGTTTCTGAGTTACTGACAATATAAACTACTGATAACATGAACAATTTTTTTTTTATTCCCCATGAGATTCCCGTAAACGAGGTTCGACTGATATATATATATTATATATATAATGTATATTGATTGGTAAAAAATCAGTAAGTAAGCTAAAAAAAAAAAAAAATTATGCATCTAAATATCTCATGATAAAATGAATATTTATCAACAACAGGTGGGTCTGTTATTATTTAAGAACTACAATGTTAAAGATGACTGTACCTCTTTAGATTTTGAAGCATGTATTTTATAGCTCCTGCTCTTTTCATTATATTACCATTTGATTTCGATGAATATAATAAAACGAAAAAGTACATTTTCCTTTAAAAAGAACTGAATGAATAAAAAAACAAATTAATTTTAATTAAATTTTAATTTTAATATGTTTAATCTTTTCAGCTATATGCTGCTACCATTGTTTCCAATAAATACTACAAATAAATAAATAAATAATAATAATAATAATAAAGATTTCTCTTTTAAAGAAATTATTTAAAATAAATAAAAGTGAAAAGCTGTTATACTATGAAATTTATACATTATGCATAAACATAACGGTTATAAATAAGATTTTATTTAAAATTTAATGCACTTTTTTTTTTCGTTTACTTCATTACCATTTGGTTTGAAGGTGACAAATAGGTTATAAATTGAAAATAAAAGAAACGCAATAGCTGTTTCAGGTCAAATTATCAGTTCGACTCTTCTTCAAGTGAAAAAAGAAAGCACCGAAATATTATTAAAGCAACTACGCATTCGTAAATTTTAAGTGAATTTCGGAGTAGTACTGCTATCTATTAGTATTTTACAAGAAAGATATCTTACGAACTGTTATATAGTAAAACGCAACTCACAAATTATCTTAATTTCAAACTATATATATATATATATATATATATATATATGTATGTATATTTTGTCAAAAATATAAAAACATGAAACTTCATACAAAATTTTAAATAGCTAAATGTGAAATAAACTTTTTTACTTTAAAAAATATACGAATTTAAAATAAATGTTGGATAAGAAATTAATAATCTCAAGAAATTTTGCCATAAAACGGAAATTTTAGAAACTGTTGTTTTAAAAATTTCTTGTAAAAGTTCTGTTTTTATTTTTTATTAAATTTCTGTTTTTAAACATGTTCTCTTAATATTTACCGTAACTGACTGTAAACATTTACAACATTAAATTAAATTAGCATTTTTATAAGCAGGATTTTACACACATCTCTTGAGAAAATCAATGCTATTGAATTTAAGAAAACTAATACATTTTTTTTTTTTTTTTTTTTTTTTTTTTAGCATTTATTACATGGATATTGAAACTGAAATATAATTTTCTGTCTGACCAGTAGAATCACACGTACATGGTCATAAACGGTTATAAAAATTAAAAGAATAAAATTCATAATATTAAAAAAAAAAAAAAAAAAAAAAAAAAAAAATCTACGTTATTTAATTTTAGAAAATTCTCCTTGATTTTGCACTAATATTGTTTATTAGTATAATCTGAATACATTTGTGCTTTACTTTGTGGATCGATTGATGAGTTAATTTTTATTTTTGTAATATTTTTAACTGTGGAATTTTCATGCAATTATTTTTTTTTTTATAATTCAAACATTATATATATATATATATATATATATATTTATTTCTTCATAAATAAATCCACAAAATAAATGTACAGATGCATTTAGAGTATATTTATAAACTATAATAATATAAGATCGAAGTAAAAACTTAAGACTAAAGCATTTTAAACAATTTAAAAAAAGATTAAAATTTATAATTTTAATTTTTTAAACTTTGGTAGTATTCAGGAAATTTTAATATATTTAATATTCATACATTTCAATGCATATACAGACACTGTGAAACATACGCTGTGATACAGGTGTAAACTCCACATTTTTTAAATATGAATATTTTTGCTTAATTTTACCACATTTAGTTACATCTTTCATTATAAAAGTGAAGAACCTCTAATTATTGCATTAAAATCTCATAAATTGCCTTACATTGTTTTTTCAGAAAACTAAAACTTCTAAATAATTATAAAAATGAAATTTCTAAGTTATTTATCTCATAATTTATAAATTCTTACTACTCTGATTTGTTTTAAACGCTAAAAATAGATAATGCTTACAAAATCTTAAATTGTTTTCCTACATATAAATTTGCAAAAAGTTCGTTATTTCAAAATCTATTTAGAAGGAAATAATTCACTTTACATTGAACGACCCATTATATGGAATGCAAACAATTCTAAGACAATAATTTCAAAGAAAGATTTTTAACGTCCACCATACCCTTATTAAGACTGACAAAATGACACAAGCACACATACCTTAAAATTAAATTTATAAGAAATTAATATATGTTTTTTTCTCTTGATGAGAAATTTAATTTATGCTTATTTTTTACACAAAAATCCCGCTTATTTATGACAGAAAAAATATTTGATGTCATAATACTATTATGTGACAAGTTTTGCTTGTAAAATTTATTCATTGGTAATACTAATATTCAAATGCTGTTAGAAGACAAATTAGTAGTTAGATTTACATTAACAGCATTTTTCAATTTCTCGAGATATATTAAAAAAAAAAAAAAAGAAAAAACTTAAAAATAATAAGTCAAACTTTTTAGCATCTGATTAATAATTATATGCAAACTTTTATTATAAGTATGAATAAAGTATTAATAATGTATCAAAATATATGTATGTAAGATATATAAAGTAAATTCACTCTTACGTCTCTCTTTGATAATCAGAAAGTCATCAACATCAACATGAGAAAATTGATATGAAATCATTTGGTTTTGCGAGCCTGAAAATTATGGAACTGGCAACCCTTGTTGGTAATTTGGCGCTCAAGTCAAATTTGGCAGCTTTCTATTTTGAGATAAAACAACACAAGTAGTCCTTTTCTTTTCATTTTGTGGCATAGTCATTATTTAATTATTAGGGGGGAAAAAAAACTATTTTTGTTTTATGTAGTTACTTTAATGAAAAATACAGAGCTCAACAATTGTATAAAAAAAAATGTTATTTAAATATTATGTTACAGAGTTACAATTTAACAATATTTTGTTAAATAGTTTATTTTTATGATGAGGCAAGATATAAGAATTCATCGTGTATTTAAAATGTTGCATGCTTGTTTTATTGAATTACATAAAATGCCACTTCAAGGAAAGCTTATCTAACTAAACAGGATGATAATTTCAAAATCAAGCTAGTACGTCGTGGCCAATACAAAACTGTATTTTATATTTTCTTAAACAAATCCACGTTGTTCAATTAAAAGCAGTTATTTCTGCATTTTACATTTATAAAAAAAAATGAGAGAAAGGAAAAAAGCCAATAATGGAAAAAAATATTATTTATTTATTTGTTTACATATATATATATAAATTCAATTATTTCAAATTATTACAGAAGCTTGATTCAACTATTCATTTTAAAAATGGTGAGCTATTTCAAAAAATATTTAAAAATTTTGCCGGCACGAAAAAGCGGGTGTGAATGATGCTACTCCATATACTGTCGGCAGAAATATTATTGAAGCTCTAGTAAATCAAAATATTTGCACCTAAACTGTTTTGTTGAGTAAATATTTATCGAGTCATAATCTTAGTCTTAAGCTGTTTATAAAAAAGTAGATTGATGATAAAAATTAGTGATCAAACTAATATCTATATAATATTTCTCTAACGTGGATCAATTTCAATTAATTTTTTTTGGAAACGATACCATAGTGGTAAAATTAATAAAATACGTGAGGATAAAAATAATATTTAAAAATGAACAATATTTAAGCACGCGGATTCAGTTCAATGATCTAATAAAGAAAACATGACGATATTTGTTTGAGGACATTATTTTATGAGAAATGTATTTTTGAAAGTTATTTCTGCAAAATCTTTGCAAGAGTCAGTATAAACCTAGCAATATTTCAAAGATATAAACTGAATATGATATATTATCATAAATTGGCTAAAAAACGCAATCATAAAAAATATAATCAAAATAGGATTTTTTTTTTTTTTTTTAGCAAAAAATTACGCCAAAATAAATAAAATGCCATTGCATACTTGGCGATTAAAATTTAAATCCTTTACTGAATTATCCTTTACTGAAACCGTACTGCCTGCGGAAGTATGAAAACTGAGTCATAAACCATGAATTTTATTTTGAAGCTTTTCTTTGAATAATTCTGGCTTCACTATTGCACAATATTTATTTGGATCTAATAATAATTTGGCTTCTGGTAAATTAAAATTTTAATTAAGGGGTGAAATTGATATAATATTTATAAGTTTCAAATTTTAAAGGTAAATAAGAAAACAAATAAAGTGCGAAAATGCCGCACGGGTTTGCTAATATATATAAAACGTGGATGTGTGCTTCAGTAATTTTTCTGCCGAATGTACAAAAAGATTTTTTGAATAATTATCAGTATTGTGTATATATATATATATATAATCATTTCTCAACCATTAGTTAAAAATAATCTGTATTTTTATACTAAACGTTATTCTAGATGACTGCACGGGTCGAAATTTTATCCTTTAAACCTTTAATTTAATCCTTTGCCGGTCCTATTGAAATTCCCTCTCCTTTTTTGAATGTTGTCAAATTTAAGGATTTTTTTGTTCAATATCCACCAATAAATATCTACTGCATCGGTTGTCTAATCACTTTGAAGTTTATTCGTCCATTATATATATCAAATATCACTCCTCAAAATTATTGGTGTTCGTTAAATAAAAGTGTCCCTCAATTTGGCAATACTATGTATAGCGGTTTAGAGCATTAGGGCCGGCAAAGGGTTAATATAGGAGAAAATAAATAAATAAATAAATAAATAAAAAAATTTTTTTAGCTGTTTTTTAATTTTTTCAACCCAAAGATTTTATCAAGCGCATGATTACCGTTTATTAATAATATTATTATTTTACTTACATCTGTCAAGAAGAAAGTATTGGATAATTGGATTCGTGAAAATTTCCGACTTTCGATTTTCGATGAATTCACACAGTTTGTGATTTTTGGAATATGATTCGACTATTGTTAGAAAAATGTCTTTGTATGTGTGTCAGAAAGAAAATTTTGGACTCTGTTTCTCACGAGCCAGTGGACAGCATTTAACCAAACTTAATATTTAGCTAGACTTAAATTACTGCTAATTAGATTTTAATATGTGGCTTTCATAGGATGTTGCTTCTATATTGCAATCCTACTGGACAGGCTCTATCTATTCATCTATAGTTATAAATACACTAAGCTTGTACATGTAATGGAAATCGTGTAAATCTGTACTGATTTTATTTGGGTACAAAAAGCCAACAGATGACAATTTAATTTCGTTTCTGATAAGGTAAAACCTTGCTTCTAAGGTATACGTATTTCGTATGTTATTTATTGTTATTTAAATCCACTAAAATTGTTATATGATATTTATATTATTAAAATTTATGCTGATTCAATTCGGATGTAAACCGTCCACAATGTGGCGTTGCTGTTAGTGTCTGGGATTTCCAGTTGCCTATACAGCAGCACCTATTGGTGAAAATTGTACGAAATTATGTGTATAGAAAGTTAATTGTGAGAAGCTAAGCTTCTTGAAATTTTGCGCGTATTAATCGTTGGTGACGCTATTATATAGAATGGAATAAAAGGAACTTTTATAGCCGTCACAGTATAACTAGTTTTGTTTTGTTTCTGTTTTACTAATGTGCAAGATATTTATATTTTTGTTGAAATATTTTAGAAATTGCTACATTTTTACTAAATTTAGTAATAAACAAAAGAGAAAAATCATGCGGACCACTTAGTTTATAAAACACCTACACCCTACACCTAAACATACACTTTTGTACGTCTAAAATTTTAGTGAGTCCCCATATCAAACCGCTTACGGTATACACATACTTTCAATAAAAAATGCGCACGGTTGCGATGTAACTCAGGAATTATAAAATATATTTTTGAAATTAGAGAACTGATAGACAGACAATGGTGTTGACAAACTTAAATTTTAAGCATACTTTTAACTTGTTGGAAAGTTGAAAACGTTTAACAAAATTTAAAACACACTTCGATCAATTTTCGTTTATTATCCTCTAATATATCTAAATATTTCTATATGGCCTTCTGAATCATAAGCTAACAATAAAATATTTTATATTTTATAGGAAACATGCTTTACGTGCATACGAACAGTATTTGATAATTTTATTACGTTTCGTGTAGCATATCTAAGTATGCTTTAAATAAACATTAGCAGGCTTTGCCCGCTTTGCTGCATAGTATATTTAAATAAATTCTCAAAATTCCATGTCATTAAGAAAATCTCAAAAAAAAAAAAAAAAAACATTAAATAAGTAAATAAATGAAATAAAATAAATAAATAAATAAATAATCGCTGAAATCAATCGAAACTTAAGTTAATGTTCCTGCTGCGTTTGGTAATGGTTCTCCCGCTCGCAACATGATTAGTCTGGGTTTCCATTGCTTTCGGAAGCGTCTTACCCACTTTTTACTCTCCCTCTTCGGCGGGTAAGTTAGAAGTTTCGCGAAATACCACCGAAGTGCCTATTGCATATACTTAATCAATACCACCAACCAAAATTCGCCATTCTAAGATAATTTGAAGCAAAATTTTGGATTTCATAATGTGTGAAATTTGAAGGTATCGCAAATTTTTTTAATAACGACCGTCATCATGAATGTAGACCATCATCAATTAAATCTCTTCTTTCATTTGACAGACACCTCACATCTCAACCCAAATAAATAGATAAAAATAAATAGATAAAAATAAAATGAAAATTACTATTTAATTATGCATTATCAGTATTTAAAAAAGACTGTTTTTATTTAAATATTAATAATAATTTGGTGGGACACTCACACTGCTTTCTCTTACACTTACCTAGCATTTGAATACTATAAATGCAGATTGCAGATTAAAGTGTAAGATAACAAATACTATATATAAATCTACGTTTCAAAAATTTCAAACTAGTTTTAGAAACAGATATTATTTGACTAATAACTCTCTCAGTGAGGAGGGGAGTGGGGGGACCCCGTTTAAATATATTGCATAATGCCTACTATAAAAAATTCTTGGCTGTTATTAAATTTAAAAGTTCATTCCAAATTTTTCAGTCAACTTTCTTTCTCACCTCTCTTTCAAGCTTATTAATCTGGAACAAACATTTTTAGCAATCTCAAAATAAACTTCAAAATACAAAATTTGAATTATCTGCAAATTTTGTTTTAAAATTATCTGATAACAGGCATACACAAAGATTAACCATTAAAAATATGATTTTAGTATTCAGGGAACCTCAAAACGTGTAATTATAGGAAAAAAAGCCTTAAAATTTCCACTTAAAATATTTCTTTGTTTACTCTGTAGGTTTGAAGAATTAATTATCATTCCTAGGTAGACCTGTAGATGAATGGGGAACGATTTTCATGCCATATTTTACACTAAATATACTTTTATGCATATAAAAAATATATGTTCACTTCTTTTTGTTTAGTACAGGCTACAGATATTAAACTGTAAATAGCAAAAAAATTTCGCCCGCATAAATAATGTATTTGAATTATTTTGGATGTCGAATCATTTGCTTGATCTCAAAGAAAAGCTAAGTGCAGTATCCCCCCGCATGGTTCAAATTTAGAATACTAAGTTTTCAAATTCTGGAATTATTTGTTTTTGAAATATGCTGATAACTGGCATACACGCATAGACATACACAAAAACAGGCACACACATTCAGAGATCAGATACAAAAACTTGACTTTTGGACTCAGAGGTCCTCAAAACGTGTAAATATTACAAAAACCAAGTTTCTAAAATTTGACCTAAAAGCAATACTTTCGGGTCAAACTTTGGATTTTTCTTTTCCATATCTATGGACGAGAGAAAGAAAAAAAGAAAAAATAAGAAATAATTAAGGAGACGAGAAAAAAATAGCCAAATTAGCCAGAAAGCTGCCAAACCGTTTGACTTCCTGTAGTAGCAGCTGCTTATCGTTAAAGCGCGATTTTTTTTTCTTGACATTCTGGAACTCTGTTGATGCTGTCTGCTGACCAAGCATTATATTACTCATTCAATGACATCCGCGATTGGTTTTTTGTATCTAAACTCTGGGAAATGCATACGAATTTCACGACAGAAGAAAATCTTAGAAAATGTATTTTTCAAATTTTCACATTTTTTGAGAAAATGTATTTTTCAAAGAGTTTATTATTATTATTATTATTATTATTATTATGACAAAAAAAAAAAAAAAACCGATAAATTTGTTTTAAATCATCAGGAATCAATGGTTCAATTATTCGTTTCAAAGGTAATGTCAAATTCTTTTGAAACATAATCACATTAAAAATCTTTCATGCACCCCTCCCCATCCCCAAGGGAGGATGGATACTTATTACTAGGGAAAAAAACAATGCCCTATGAATTAAAATGTATATATATATATAACTATTACTGGTTATAGAGCCAAATGAAATCAATGATATATCAAATGTACGTCACACATAAGGTTTGGTGAGTATATATATTACAGAAGCTGAGATATGCCTTTTTGCAAATAGACAATATTGGAATATGACAGCGCCACCTGTCGTCTGATATGCACCCAAAATCAAACAGCAGAGTTTTACATAATATCAATTTCCCATACCAAATTTACAGCATTTATAAATTACAGAATTTGAGGTATTTCATCCCCGTTATGAGATTAAATTGCAACATAGCCACGCCACCTGTTGGCCGATGTGCATCCAAAATGAATCAGCAAAGCTTTACATAAAATCGATTCCACATATAACTTCAGTGTATCACAAAATTAAAAAATTTAAGCGTTAAATCACAGTTGAAATATTGCTTTTCCGTAAAAATGATTAAATTGCAATTAGCAACGCCTATTGGACAATGTATACATCCAAATTATATTAGCAGTGATTATGATGATGTATACCTCATATATCAAGTTTAACGCATTTGTACACTATAGAGGCTGAGATATAGCCCGTCACATAAATGGAGGGGTTCACTGCATAGCAGCGAAATCTATCGGGCGATATATCCCAAATGAAATTCAAATAAACACCAATTTAGGGCAAGGTCCAATTACGTAACAAGTTTGGTTAAATTCCGTCTATTGATTCGTGAAATGCAAAATCCACAATTTTTTTCCACAAGTTTAAAATTTTCTAATTTTTTTTTCTTTTCACCTCACCGCTACTGATTCTAGAGGAGCATTCTTTATTGACGTGCTAACAAAAAGTTAAACTGAAAATATAAAAAATGTTCTATTCTCTATCATGTTAAAAATTATAAATTTCGAATAACTTACAAAGTTTTTAATTTAGAATGTTGCAAATCTCTCAGTAGGATTCTTACCAATATCATAAGTGATATTTTAAAACTATCCCGATCTCTCTGTAATCATTTGTCTTGAGATAGCGTGTACACGGACTAACAGACTAAACACACTATTAGGCGCCGATACACATTAACAGATACCATACCAATCTTTTAATTTTCTGATTCATCACACCACAAAACGTGTACAAAAATCAAAAACTGAAGTCAAAATTTTTCATGTTAACCTAGTTTCCCTACCAATAGTACTAAAAAGTCATTTTGTCATGTTCGTTATAATTACACTGTTACAGAACGTGTTATGACGGTGATACACTTGAACGTTCTATATAGAACTAGAATTGTACGTTTTATAGATGGTACAACTCAGACATTTTCAGAACGTTCTAAGTAATACTATTTCTGAACGTGTTTTAGAACGTTCTTTTGACACGAAACACGGTGTTTGAACTATTGTAACCGTTATTAGACGTTCACAGAACGTTCCTGTGCTACTTGGGTAATGATTATAATAACATATAATTAAAGTTTAAAATTTTGTAATTTTTTCTCACCGTATCTCTATTACATTTCAATGATTATTCTACATGTCAACAAAATTTCAAACTGAAAATAAGGAAAAAAAACTGAGAAAAAATAAATAAATAAATAAATAAATAAAAAGGCATTTTCTCATATTCGTTATAATCACACTGTGACAGAACGTGCTACGACGGTGATACACTTGAACGTTTTTCATAGAATTAGAGTTGTACGTTTTATAGATGGTACAAAGCAAACCTTTTCAGAACGTTCTAAGTAATACTATTTTTGAACGTCTAATTAAACGTTCTCTTGACACGAAACACGGTGTTTGAACGACTGTAACCGTTATTAGACGTTCACAGAACGTTCCCGTGCTACTTGGGTATGGTACAAAGGTGCATAACATTTCAAGGAGTCGAGCAGTTTACGTGCTCAAGGGATCAATTAACTCGATATAAAACACGGCCATTATAAAAGTGACGCCTGACCGACAATTTTGGAGGCATCTTAGACTTTTCAGCAAACAGCATTTCAAGATAATAATGCACCTTGCTTCAGGGAGTCTGTGGTACGTTTATTTGATTCAAACTGTTAAAATTGCCCATCCATTCCCATGAACACCTATAATTCTGTAAGTAATCATATCTTTTTTCACTTTAAGTTAAATCTCACGAAGAATATCGTAGATTTTCTTCGTTACCAGACCTGCAAATAGTACTAATCTCAATCCGCTCGAGAATGTTTAGTCTATATAAAGGTAGGGGAAGAGGGTGGAGAGCAGCCTACCACTCTTCAACTACTAGAAAAAATTATTTATGGTATTTGGCTCAGTGAAATTTCTGAGATTTATATTAAAACACTGTATAATACCATGTCATTGCACACTAAAGCATTAACTCCATATAAATGTGGAATTAGCCCAATGCAGAATGTATATTTTTATTAAGTATTTGTTCTAAGAAATAAGTAGTTTTATTTCATATACTACAATATAACTTGTTTATTTTATACAGTAAAACCTCTCTAAGCTGGACACCTACGGTTCCAAGAAAAAGTGTCCAACTTAGAGAGGTGTCCAACTTATAGGGGTTAGACATAATGTTAATGGATACATTCCGTTCCGAGAAAAAGCGTCCAACTTAGAGGGGTGTCCAACTTATAGGGGTGTCCAACTTGAGAGGTTTCACTGTATTATAATTCAGAATAGAGTAAAAAGTATATGTTTATCATATTACGTTTAAAAAGAATGTTTTATGTAGATTTTTATTAAGCACTTCATAGAGTGTATTAAAGCGAATTACTAAGTGGAAAAGGTATATAGGTATCATTTCATTCCTTTAGTTTTATGCAAACATGACAGTTTTATTTATTTCAACCATTAGTTTTGAAGTTATAACAAATAAAAAAAAAGTGTAAGTCAATTTTTCTGCAGTGCGTTTTTTTTTTTTTTTTTTTTGTCCCTTAGTGTACCTCTCATAGAACGGATTCTTTGGAATACCTTCGAGCGTCCGTGTACACAAACCAGTTGTAGTATTTACTCCATTTTCTATAATAAACATTCGATAGTAAACTTGAATGACATATTTCAATTTCATTGAAATTTGTGTAAAATAAAGGAATTAAAATATTTCATAAAAATACATTTCATAGAACACGATGCTTTGGAATACTTTTGGGTGACCCTGTGCACAAGCCAGTAGAGATATATTAACTCCATTTTCAACGTTCAAAGAGAACGTTCTTAGAACGTGTTTGCAGAACACTTTTTGAACGTTCAGAGAATGCTTCGGTGCTGCTTGGGTATGAAATGAACATAGTATCCTGCATCAAGCATTAAAAGCGAACCAAAACCAAAACATTAGAGTTCTCATCAATGCAAGTGCAGAGTTCAGTTGTCTTTAGCTCACTGTTTTAGCATAGAGTTCACACGCCACATTACTTCCCCGCCGAGTGAGGTATCGAACGATGAAAAGTATGCTTAGATCAGGTATACCGAGCTGGCCGTCGGAGTAAGCGTCCTGTTCTAGTAAACTTTGCGGTTTGACAGTCTGAAAATCGAACGATTTTTACTGATTTTGGGGATGTAGATGTGAGTCATTATTAGTATTTAGAGGAATATGATTTTGCAATGATGTTGCAGGAGTAATACTCTGTGTCTGCGCCGCTGTGCAAGACTGGGGTTCTAAGACAGTTTTAGCATATCCATCAATTGGGTCACTTTCTGAGAAATTGTCCGAAAAACAACGTTTAATTCTATCTATAGAGATGTTGACTTCTTTTTCCTTTATTCTCAGGGTGTATATTTTGTCAGATCATTTAAGAACTTCATATGACCCGTGATAAGGAGGTTGAAGGCTATGGCGAACACTGTCAATTTGTACAAATAGGTGCGAACGGGATTTGAGATCTTTAAAAATAAAAGTTTTCTGTTGAGAATGGTTCGAAAAAGGAACAGGGCGCAACTGCTTTAAATGTTCCTTTAAGTTTTTAACGAATTCTGTCTGAGGAATGCAGTTTGTATTTTCCAAAAAGTCACTTGGTAGTCTGACGTTTTCACCATAAAATAGTTCAGCTGGTGTACAATTGAAATCTGTATGCCAAGTTGTGCGTAGTCCTAGAAGAATGATCGGAAAAGGTCGTGTCCATCTTTGATCAGCATGGCACATTATAGCAGATCTGAGTGTCCGCTGCCATCGCTCGATTCAGCCGATGGCTTGTGGATGATATTCTGTAGTTCAAAATCTCTTGAATCCAATGAGTTTAGCCAATTCAAGAAGAAGTTGGGATTCCAATTAGGCTCATTGATCAGTTGCAATGATTTTAGGCGATCCAAAGCGAGAAATCCAGTTTTTAAGTACAGCATTAGCCACTGTATCGGCTCGGATATCCTGAATATAGGTAACGGCAATAGCTTCCTAATCAGTTATACTAGGAATATGTAGTTCATCTATCCGTGACAAGGCATCGGCAATTATATTCTCTTTTCCAGAAATGTGCTGAATATCCATAGTGAACTGCCCAATATATTCAAGGTGTCTGCTGGCGGGGAGAAGCTGTTTCTAATTTTTGGCGAAATGCGAACGTCAGAGGCAATCTGTAAATAGTATAAACTCACGACCTTCTAATAAATAACAAAAATATTTGATGGAGAAATATGCTGCTAAATGTTCCCGGTCATAAGTGGAATATTTTTGCTGAGAAGGAGTAAGGCGTATTGAAAAGAATCCAAGCGGGAGCCAATGTCCATTTACATTTTGTTAGACTATAATGCTACTAATGCTTTTTATGAAGCGTCTACCATAAGGCAAAGTTTTGCAGTAGCTGACGGATGTGATAAAATTGTGGCTGTCCGTAATTGCTCCTTACATAATTCAAAAGCTTGAGTTGATTGATCAGTCCATTCTATTGTTCGGTGGTCATTTTTCTTGATATTAATTAAATAATCATTGAGAAGAACTTGATTGTGTGCAGCATTGGGTAGAAATCTTCGATAAAAATTTATCATACCTAAAAACCTACGAAGTTGTTAAATAAATTAGAATAAACCTTAACATTACTTCGTACTGTCGTTAACATTTTCAGCTGGGCGCCCAGCTCTTCTCAGACGACGACTTCTGTTGTGGAGATCTTGAGTAATGGTCTTGAGTAGTCTCGCCAATAAGGTGGCGCCATACTCTGTCAGGTTCCACTGCGCCGCTGTTCTTACGTGCCTCCTGATTGGTAGCTATTTCTTTTGCTTCCCGGTACATTGCGTAATAGTACATATTTAATAGTTTAATACTTCTTTTGTTTATATTTTCGTTTAAAATATTTACTGTCGAAATCTGCGAAGTTGTTTGACAGTTCTTGGTTTTTCAAATTCCGTGATAGCTTTCACTCTTTCGTCTGTTGGTTTAATTCATTTATTAGACAGTGTATGATCTAAAAATATAACTTCAGATTTGAAAAAACAAATTTGGTGAGTTAAGTGTTAAGCCATGTTTTTGTAATCTATCAAAAACTATTTGAAGATGCTTTAAAGGGTCTTCCCTAGTTTTTGAGGCTATAAGAATATCATCTATGTAAGAAAACAGAAATCAAGACCACGTAGTACTGAATGAATAAATCGTTGAAAAGTTTGCGAAGCGTTCCGAAGTCCGAATGTCATAAATGGAAATTCATAAAGTCCAAAAGGTGTGCAAATCACGATCTTCACAATGTCAGAATCTTCCATAGGTATCTGATGATATGCACGATGATATGCTCTAAAGTAGAATAAATTTCGTAACCCTCTAGTTAATGAGTAAAATCATGAAGGTGGGGTATAGGTAGGCTGACGAGATCAAAGTACTTTTATAATAGAGAAGCGTGAAAAATTGCTACAATTATCCAATTATGGATGTATTTTTTCATTCCTAATAAATAAGGACTAAAAATAAAGTATTATTGGTTAACAATTTACTTTCTACAATTTTTTAAATCTTAGAAAAATGCCTTTTAAAAAAAGGAAGTCCCCATTTGTCCGCAGAAAATGGGGACGTTTGGTAAGTAAAGGTATACGATATTAATCAGGTTGTGTGACAGCGTTCAAAGCACGATAGTCTCCGCAAGGGCTCCAATCACCATTCTTCTTTTTAACAAGATGCAGTGGACTAGACCAAGAGCTGCTCGATGAGTGAAAAATACCATGCTCGAGCACATACTCCAATTCTTCCTTCGCGATTTTGAGTTTATCAGGTGTTAACCTGCGATCCTTAGATACTATTGGAGGACCTTTTGTGATAATGGAGTGAGTAACATTGTGTTTAATAAGATGTCTGTTCAGTCCTACATTTTCAGTTGTGGTGCTTTTATACTTCTCTAAAAGGGTTTGAATGTCGGGACATAATTGGCGATTATCAGTTGGCAATAGCAATGTTAGTGGGCCTCTCTTAATACCAGCGGATGTGGAAATTTATGTATTGAGGTCTATCAGGCATCTTCGTTTTAAATCAACAAGAAGACCATACTTTTGTAAAAAAATCAGCGCCAATAATGGGTTTTGAGACATCCGCAATGATGAAGCGCCAATCAAATTTTCTTCTTAAACCAAGATCTAATTTGACGAGTTTAGTTCCATAAGTTTTTACTGGGGTTGAATTAGCTGCAAACAGTTTGAACTCAGACGCAGTTCGTTTAGCCTGTTTAAGTATTGGAATTATTGAAACGTCAGCTCCAGTGTCAATTAAATAACACTTGTGACTTGATTTATCATAAAGAAAGAGACGACAGTTAGTGTGGCCACAATCGTTGACCTCTTCAAGCGACCGGCCCTTTAGTTTTCTGGGAAAGAACTTTTAAATTCGCAGGGACTAGTGCAATTTTTTACCTATTCACCGAATTGGCAATGATACCATCAAAATTTATGTGCTGTCGAATGGGGTCTCGATCGGCAGCGATTTCCTGATCTTCGAGGTCTACTTCGTGATCTATTACGAAAAGTGAATTCTTCAAAATTTTTTCCTAAAGCTGAAATGCTTGTTTCTAGAGCTTCTACTTTTGCATTAACTGTAGTTGTTAAATTATTGATGGAGGAGGCTGATTATAAACACTCATAATTTTATCGGCCATTTCCGCAATATTATCTAAAGGATCTTTACTTATCGATAAAATGGATTGAGCTTGTTAAGGAAGATGCTGGAGCCAAACAGATTTGATTACTTCTTCCGAAATAGAATTTCCCACCAAACCTTTCATTTGACACAATAAATCTGATGGTCGTTTGTAGCCAAGATTGATATCTGTCAATAATTTTTTAATGCGTGATTCCTCAGTATATGTTAATCGACTTAATAATGCATTGTTTTATGCTTCATATTAACCATCTTGAGGTGGATTCGATAATATATCTACTACAAAATCTAAAACATATTCATCTAAAGCCGCTGTTACAATATTATATTTAGTTAAATCTTAAATGGTGCTGCTGTTAGAAAAATGCGTTTCGAGTTGCAAAAACCATAATTTTGGTTTATTCTTCCAAAATGTTCGTAGTTTTACAGAAATTCGATTTAATTAAGCATCAGTTTTTATATCAATAGGATTATCTGTATTATTATTAGCATTCTTTTTGAATAAGTATAAAAACACTGTAAACGTAAATGTCTTAAATTCAGTTAAGCTGTTGTCTTATACGGATGGTCATTTTTTATGCGAAAAAAAAAGTCTTACCTTTTTAAGACACCGACACCTTTTTACATCTGAAAGTAATACATTGCAAGTGTCTTAAAACGCCGCCATGTTTTAGTCTTAAAAACACCGCCATGTTAAGCTTAAAAACACTAAAGTTTTTAAGGCTTTTTAATAAATAAATAAATAAATATGGTGTGTGATTATGTTTTCCTGTTAAAAGTAGATTTTAGAATTGTTAAGAGCATTAATGAAATATTTATATTAAAAAAAAAGCCACTTTCCGGCGTTGGGATTCGAACTCACACTGTCCGTGGAAACCGAAACCTCGAGCCAAGCATTGTCGTAGTCAATCATTTACCAATCACGCCACCGTCAAATACAACTTTACGTGTTTTTATGATAAAATATGCTTCAGTATTCGCGAAACAAATCACAGTCTTATGTTTTATTTCTAATTTTTTCCATAAAACTATTAATAGTATTGATCTTAAAGTTAATAAATATTGTAATCTTAAATTTCATATCTAGAGGTCAAGGATTTTTTAATAATGCATAACAGGTATGTGAAGGTTGCTGCCCTCGATGATAACGATTTCTTTCCTTAAAGTGATATTTAAATAAAAACCAATTATAGGGGTACATAAAAATGAAACACTTCCGGTTGCAAAGCCGTTTGCAAGCGTTCCAAATGTATGACTACAGTCGGCAGCAAAACTATCCGACTCCTCTCCGGATCCAGCCACACCCGATGGCGCCCAGAACGTGATGGAAATCTTCTCCTCTCCTTCCGAAAGGACACGCCCATTTTGCGCTGATAGATTTCGACGGGAAAAGAGAAACTTCGAATGCCGAAAGGGGGACGTACGCTGACGGTAAGTATTTGTGGAGATTCACCGGTGAATGTTAGAAAAACTCGGCTTCCCTTACCTTCTTCACCATCCCATCACCCTTCTGATTTTTGAGGAGAAAATTTCGCGATTCGTGACGTGATGTCATGTTAATGGAGTGGATCAAAATCAAAGGAGTATTAGTAAAGTTATATTTTATTTAGATATAAACGGAGGTAAGTGTCAATTTATCATTAGGAAGGAACATTAGAAAGAAAAAAAAAACATTTTTTTTAATGATTTTAAATTTTACCAAGACTTTTTTTACTATTTCAATAGACTCTTTTAAGTGAACAAGTTATTTTTGTTTTATTCTAAATCGTAAATTAATGCAAATGTTATTCATAAATTTAAATTTATAGAAAGTCTTAGATTTTTATTGAAATTTATTTCAATTTCGCGGGATTATAGATCGTAATGGTAATTTTTAAAAAAAATTGCAACGCTATTCTAAGGGTTATATAATAAAAGGAGAAAAAAAAAATCCGAAATCGTAAATATTTTTTTTTTCTCTTTGAAAAATAATTCATACGTGTTATTATATTATATTTTAGAAGTGCTTATGAAAATTGTTGTGATTTTATAAGTATATAATATATTTTAATTTCTGTTTTATTTAATTAATTTGAAGATACAAAATAAATTTTTGATGATTTTATATTTCAATTTATTTTTTATTTAAATAATTTGAAGAGTTTTTGGGAACTTATTTTTTTTTAATTTGTTTCTAGTAAAAAATGATATTTTTTAATTGATATATTATATTTAATTCACCATGTCTAAAGAGTCCGAGAACCCGATTCCTGATAACGGATCAGGAAATGCAGGTGCTAGTCAGGACCAGTTAAATATTATTGAGTTTAATACCGACGTAGGAATAGAGTTCGAGGCATGGTTGAGTTATTTTAATAGTATTTGTCAGGGGGGAAAAATTAAAATGATTTATGGAATATCACTCATATTCAAAATTACTTGAAGGGAAAAGCCCTTACTGTTTATATAAATAATTGTTTACATGTTCTTCAATGGGAGGAATTTCTCCAATTATTTAGAGAAGAGTTTACTGTCCCTGATACTAACTCATTGGCCGATTTTTCTAATATTAAATTTAATTTAGGTGATGATGTTAATAGTTATTACAATAGTAAAATACAAATGCGTCGCAGACTAGGACTTGACTCCAAATTCATACTAGAGGGATTATCCGATGGTCTCCCAATCTCACTAAGGCAACTAGTATTGGTGAACTCCCCTAAAGATACAAATGAATTGCGTGAAATTGTCTATAATTAAGTAAAATGCAATCAACCGAACAGAAAAAGGAAAGCAACATTAAACCTAATACTCAGGCTCCTAGCTTTACCCCACAATGGAAAATTAATCCGCCTAGGCCTGAATATTTGTCAACCCCTGTAAATAGACCTTGGACTTACAGATATTCATATCCCAACCAACCTCAACAGGCGTATGTAGCTCCTAATCCTAGCAACCCACGACCATTCAGACCGAGTCGTGTCTCAAATAATGTGCATTTCCAAGAGAGGCTGTCTCCATCCCCTTGTCGTCTTTGCTTAAATCGAGGAATTACTTATGCTTACCACTGGGAGCGAACATGTCCTTTAAAATTTGAACAATGTAATAACTTTTCAATGCCTAGAGCACCTCTCACTCAAAATTCAACTAGAAGTGCAAATCACCCTGAAGAGGCGGTCAGCCAGGAAATGACCAGCGAGTGTACAATGAGTGGCTGTTGACAATTACTAGTGTCCGGACACCTAACACAAAAACATCAGCGATCGCAAAAAACACGTTAACTAGCTAACTTAAGTACTCTCCCTGACAAAAACCTGTCTTGTCTCCTCGATACGGAAAGTTTAATTTCTGTTATTTCATGTACTTTAGTAAAGAAGTTAAAATCAAAAAAGACTCCCATTAATGAACCCATAACAGCTAGACAAACTTGTGGGCTCATTAAAATTAAAGAAAAATGTGAAATATCTCTAAGGATTGGTAACATTAGAAAAAATATAGAACTTTATGTTATTTCTAATCAGTTACTATATCTTCTTATTGGGTTACCTCACTGTGCATTATTTAAATTGAATCTTAATTTAGCAAATTTTTCTGTAACTCAAAATTGTCAAAACATCCCATTATTAAATCAGGTGAATCATCACTATCAATCTTTGCATATTTTTTAACCTAAAGTAGGTACTAATTCCAGAATAAATACACACGCTGTAAACCAGGTGTATCATTCACAGAGTGTTGTACAAAGCTCATCTAGACCTACGATATTGCCAGCTGAAAATAATAATGATTTACCTATCTTGTTAAATAAATATGAGAAAATTTTCACAAATTCAAAATATGATGTTGGTCGTATCAAAATGGAGCCTCAGAGAATTCACCTAGTTTCAGACTTACCTGTTTCCCTTAGAGCATACCGCACTTCTCCTAAAGAGGAAGCTGAAATTAAAGATCAAATACAAAATCTATTACAAGCCAAAATCATTAAAGAGAGCCATTTTCCGTATTCATCCCCTGTAACATTAGTGTATAAACGAGAAGAGGGGAAAAAGACACGACTCTGCGTCGACTTTCGTAAATTAAATTATATAACTAAAACAGACGCAGAACCATTGCCCAGAATTGATATTCTCCTAGATAAATTAGCTCAGACAAAAATTTTTTCCACATTGGATTTAGCCAGTGGATATTGGCATATACCTATCCACCCAAAAGATACAGAGAAATTAGCATTTGCCATATTTGCCACCACATTTGGATTGTATGAATAGCTCGTATTACCATTTGGCCTTAAAAATGCCCCTGCAATATTTAATCGCACTATTAGAAGAATCTTACATAAGTATAAAATTGATTTTGCTTGTAATTATTTTGATGACATTATCATTTTTTCTGAAACTGAAGAACAACATTTAAAACATTTAGAAACCATATTTCAAATTTTCGTCAACGAAAATTTAAAGTTAAAGTTATCTAAATGTGATTTTGTAAAATCTAAAATAAATTTCTTAGGTTATGAAGTGTCTAATGGCACTATAACACCAGATAATGCTAGTATTGAAACTATTTAAAATTAAAGCGCCCCACTAATGTTAAAGAGTTACAGAGGTTCCTGGGATCTGTAAATGTCCATAATAAATTTATATCTAATTATGCTAAAATTCGCTATCCTTTAAACAATTTATTCAAGAAAAATGTACCCTATGTATGGGATGACAAATGCGAAAATTCATTTCAAAAATTGAAAAATACCTTAATTGAAAAGCCTATTGTAAAGTTGTATGATCCCAAGAAGAAGATCCCCTATTGGTTTTTACGTTATGCTGGTAATAACATATAGGCACGAGTGCTGCAATCAAAGCGGTGCCGCTTTGAATGCAGTATTCGTGCCTACTTTGTTCGCCTGACGAAGGGCCGTGTCTTCTTTTGGCCCGAAACAGTTGTTGCGAGTTCTAACATTCTAAGTGTTTGTACTTACTCTTTTAAACAGCAGTTCTGTGGTGCTTTTTCTAATTTTTGTTACTTACATTCGGTGTATTTTAAATTAATTATTATTTTAAAGTTCCTTTTGAAGTTTTTTATAGCTCCTTATTATCATTGGCTACAAAAAGATAAGATTATCAAAATAGATTTTAGTTATTAAAATAAAATCAATGCTAAGTAATGCGTGTGACAGTGTGCAAATTTTTTTTCGTTTTTATAGATAGACGTTTGAATCGTTTTACATGGGATGTCCGATATTTAAATAATAGATGTTATTAACGATTCAATCATAAATGTTAAATATTTACAGCATTTTAATAATAACAAAATTATTTTCATACAAATCTTACGAAACTTTAGTGTTACTTCTGTCTATCTATGTGAATTTTTTTAATCCGATAATATTTGTGCAGTGAAGCGGAACTTCAAGCTGAACACTATTGCACTTTTAATGAAAACAAATAATTACTTCTAAGTTTAAACTATCACTTCTTTCTTTAGCCTGACATTCTTTTACAAAAATAACACAAAATGCAATCTTATTGTCTCCTTCACATCAATGGATATGAAATACAAAGGTTAAAAAAAAAAAAAAATCAGCAATAAATTCTTCGAAGAAAAATGAACAAAGAGAAATCTATTCCGCAGCATAACCGGTTTTCTATTCTTCATTTCACCATGATAACTGCCATTACTGTATTTCGAAAAAAAAAAAAAAAAAAATTGCTTAGCTGGCAAACAGTCGTTAGAAGCGGTTCTAAATTTCCCTTATGCTGACACTGATATCTCAAGAGGTTTCAGATAATTGGAATAAAACATTTCTAAATGCATGAGATTTTTTCGAGGCTTAATCGTAAGTCAACTAAAGCAACCAATAACTTTTTTCATCCGAGATTCAAAACGAGAAAATTATGCATTCGTAGCTTTTTCATTACTTTATACCGTGGATGATAAAATTTTCATTTGGATATCAGAAAATGGGAATATTTAACTTAGTTATTCATGAATAATGGAAAGTCATTCTTTTTAATCGGAACATAAGTTTTTCTATTTTTCATTTCTTAACAAAAATATGTAATTCTCATGACATACTTTATCCGGAAAAGTTCATTCCTCCAGTTTTTTGAGTGGCCATGAACTTTAACCCCATTAACGTTATTCCAAATGAATTATGTTAAGCACTTTCTGATAATTTACTCGAATATAATTTAATATGGCATACTGACGATAAAACATATAAAATCTTGCTTTTGTTCTAAAATATTTCTCAGTCCTTTTTTACGAACTGTGCGACGATCAAAAGACAAAGCATTGAAAAAATGTTAGATATAATTGATAAATTTTCTATCGTATGATATTACATACCGTTAAAGTTAAGTATTCTAATCTATATATTAATAGGCAAGCATAAAATTTATAGTCCCTTTTTAACATATTAATTATGGGAGTAGAGGATTGAAAATGGTATCATTCGAAAGATATGGTTAGCCGGAAGGTGCGAATACAAATATTATTTTCTTACGATGTCAAGAAGGTATTTAAAAATACATTTATTTTTTATGCATTTTCCCCCATTTTTCCCTTTTATACACGTATTCCTTTACATTAAAAAATATCTAAAAGTAGAAAGTTGTTAAATCTGGCAATTTCATAAAGCTCATATAAAACCATAGACACAGTAATTTGTATAACGTAGCATCACTATACGCAAGCAAAGTGATGACGTCACTGTCTGTCCATGGAGCCATGAAAAAGATTTTCTATGTTAATCGTCCATGTTTTTTGTAAAAAATTATTAAAAAATAACGGAAATTATCGGCCGATTTTAATTCCGATATTTGGGCATAGTTATATATAAGTTACTGTCTACATGTATTTGATTGAGTTATTTTTTCTGTAAAATTGATAAAATTTTAATTTAAAATCAAAAACTCCAGAAAAAAAAAAAATGGCAAACTTACAGTTTCGAATGTAAACATAAACCTTTCATTTCAAAGGGTGATATTTGAACAATAAATATTCAACTAATATACTAAATAAAAGGAAAATGGATTTGTTACTAACTGCTGCATGTATAAGTAGACGATACGGAAAAAATTCCGATTTCCGTTTTTTGCTGAATTTACATGTTTTGAGCTTTCTTTACGTTTCAATTAACTGAAATTGGCTACTTATTTTTTTAAAAAGTGTCTTTATTGCTAGCTTTTGTGGGTAGAAGAAGCAAGTAGAAGATACATAAAAACTTTTGATTTCCGGTTTTCGATGAATTTACACGTTTTGAAATTTCCTTGCATTTTAATTAAGTGAAATTGCCTACTTATTTTTATTTTTTAAAAAGTGGATTTATTATTCTTTCTTCTGCATATATAAGTAGAAAATATAAGATTCAAAAAAGTTTTAGATTCTCGGTTTTCGATAAAGCTACACGTTCTGAAACTTCCCGAACTCAATTCGACCATTTTTGAAAAACATCTTTTTTTTTTTTTTTTTTTTTTTTTTGGGGGGGGGGGGGGTGAAACACTGTACTTTATGAACCAATCGAATTAATTTAACAAAATTTGATACTTGGTTGGGCCTTGGTTTAACATGGTACCTATTAGCTTCTGGGCTGTATCACACAACAAGGGGCGTTTTCACGTTGCGATTTTCTCTCATTTCAGGAAAGGCTAACATCTACAGAGAGAAATAGTTATATTAAGTAAGACTCTGCTGATTCAGTTAGAGTGAATATCAGCAAACAATTGCCGCAGCTGTGTTGCAATTGCATTCCGTTTAGGACAAGGCAATAACTTTGCTTTCCTCGCTTTGCAAAACAAATGGTCGAGTTTCGACTACTGGGCGATACTAGTAGGTATAATTAGTCCCCTTGACATAACTAATCTACCCGCGAAAACAAGGAAATGCATGTGTTAGGATTGAAAAAATTGCGATTCAAATTCTATTAATATCAGACCTATAAAAAATGTCTTCGAATTTTTATTTTCACTCACATTTTTCAAAAAAACAAAAATATTCCATTAAAGCACAAAAATTTTCTGCATTTTAACTTTCTTCAAACGAGGATTTAATGGGTTAAAAAAGCTATTACATCCGTTCTGAAGGGAATAAAACAATCAGTTCCCAATAAAGTGTAGTAGAAAATACATATGTACATATCATGAGCTAGAGTGAGCACATCCACATAGATAGAATTAGTTTTTCATGAAGAGATTTATTTAATTTGAACAAGAGCGAAGCGTCATACGACAAGATTAAAAATCTGAGTGGTTTTGGCTTAATGTGCCAATGCTCTACCAACCATGTCAACGTACCTGATCGACCTCTCATATCAAAATTAGATAGTTGTTTTCCCAAAACACCTTCCTTCAAATAAGTCAGTGAAGATGGATACGTATTCAAAATGAATCTCTCATGCATAGATATTCATTCCTTTGCTGAATATGCAGAATTTCTCTTTGAAGAAGTTTTTAATTTCACATTTAAACTTAAATATATTCTTAAAAATCCATTTCAACCATTTTTTTTTTTTTTTTTTTTTTTTTTTTTTTTTATAAAACGTATAAAGAGGTTTTTTAATACTTTGTTTATTTTCGATTATAATTATCTGGCATAGTGAAAAAAAAAAAAAAAAAAGTAGAGATTACCTTCTTTAGATTCAATTGTGTATTAATAATTATTCCTCCTTTATTAATAGATAACACTTTATTCATTCCATTAAATAAAAGATTCATGTTTACCACAAACATTAAAACAACAATGCGAAAAACAGAAAAAAAAAAAAAAAATGTTTCAGGTAGCATAATTTTGTTTTACAGGTTGATTATAGTCATCGATTCACTTCGTACGTCAGAGATTCTTAAATTAAATATACGGTATTTTCTTGCTGAATAGCAAATAGAAATAAGTTTTTGTTAAATACTTCAGTATGGTATTGCTACTTGTGTTTTTATGTTTACTTTTCTGTAACCAAACACATTGTTAATTGTTCACATAAAATAGTAGCATTTCCATAAGTAATATTATTTTAACATGAATGTGAAAACTCTTTAAACTATTTGATAAAGCTTTTCGTTGCATAAAATTATATTCACTGGAAATCTACCACGACTACCAATGGATATTTTTATGCGGTTAACAAGTTTTGCACTTCCACACCGCAGAGATTGATGTGAAGATTTAAAAAATAAAAGTGCATTAGCATTAAACAATACACTTTATAGTATTATTATAAACTATACATTGTGTAATCAGGGTTGTTGATTTTTTTCAAAAAAATCGATTTTTTTTATTTAAATCGGATTTTTTTTTATTTAAATCAAAATTTATTTGATTTTAATGATTTTTATTATGTAATTATACATTATTGCACAACATTTGTATTTTATTATGTGTATATGTGTCTATATATATATATATATATATATATATATATGCACAATATACACACTATCAATTATTTTACTTAAACTATAAAAATATAAATAGTATTCTATTCCCATAGAAAAAATCCATGTAGGCATTTATTACCAATATTTTTATTCAACATGGTATCTTCGTAATATGTGTAATTTTATGGCAATCATAAATGTGGTAGTATGAGCCACTCAATTGTAACTTTTACTTTGTAGCTACAATAATGTATTGAAATAAAGTAAAATCTTACCCACAGTATTGAACACGTAAAATAACTTTGGAAAAGGATAATTTAATACGAAAAATGACATAAAACTGAAGCAATGGATTAAGAAAAAGAAATTTTTACTCATAGTTTCTTATCAAAATAAAAAGAATAGAGAATTAAAGGAAAAAAAAATATATATCCTAAAAAATTCTTTCTTAAGTTTAACAAATATCATTTGAATCAAGAAAATTTTTTCATACTTTACCCATTAATAGAATTCACATTTTCATTACCATCTTAATACTTTCACTTATTCTTTTATCTTTTCTTATATTTCAGGGGTCTGTTCAGAGGCAAACCTGGGTCCATTAAAGGACCTTTCACTTTATATCTTAAAAAAGGACACTTCACAAAATTATTTATCCCAAAACAGGACCCTTCACAAATTTTTTTATCATAAAACAGGACCACTCACAAATTAAAACAGGAATAAACTACTACGTCAGAAACGCCAAAGAAAAATTATTGAGGTGCATACAGCTGTTTCGGTAGCCTAAAGCGTACCGTCTTCAGTGCAAAAAGAATTCTGAATCTGGAGAAGTGCTCGTATATATAGGAGAGGGACCGGATTTAGTTCAACCAATAGGATTACGGAAGAAGTGGGGGTTGAACTAAATTGACCTATTGGTCGAAATAAATCCGGTCCCTCTCCTATATATACGAGCACTTCTCCAGATTCAGAATTCTTTTTGCACCGAAGACGGTACGCTTTAGGCTACCGAAACAGCTGTATGCACCTCAATAATTTTTCTTTGGCGTTTCTGACGTAGTAGTTTATTCCTGTTTTAATATTCCAACGCCAAGTCTCCTGCTATCACTCACAAATTATTTTAGCCTAAAAAAGATCCCTTCACAAAATTTTTCTCCTTAGACCTTTGATAAATCTCTCATTTTCAAAATTAATCTTCAGTGGAACGAACGTAGACTACATGAATAATTGGACGTTTTTGTTGTATTTCGCCCGAAAAGCTGTTACTCAATTTTTAATTTATAAAGGACTTATGTGCATATGTGTGAGTTTAGTTCTATAAAACTGAACTGTCGTTGTCAAAAATGAAACCTTAATTGTAATTTTATTTTGCAAAATTACATTTTTCACAATTTCACAAAAAGAAGACCCTAGCCGAAAAGTTTGTGAAGAACTTTATTTTCACACTAAATTTAGATTTACAAAATTATGTGTAGAAATTTTCACAATATCACAATGACCCTGTGTGAAAAGTCTGGACAGACCCCTGTGTTTAGAGGGTACAATTCATTAAACAAGCAGTGAGAGCAGCCTCGAACTATAACTGATTGTATGTTGTTAAATTAAAAGTTTATGATGTTTTTAAAATTTTTGGAGCCTTCAGGGCTTTTTACATTACAATGTAAAATATGCTATTGTTTTTTAAATATCGTATGAGACATTGTTAAATGACATAAACTGGTATGAGAGCTAAATAAACAAGGAAATATTTTCTTTTTGATATATCACCTGCAAGGTGGGCAAAGGCGAACTGGAATATATGTATAACATTAATTAATGAATTGTATACTAATTAAATATTTACAATTCATAAACCAGTGCTTGTATAAATAATTAAAATATATCATTAATTTTTTTTTTTTAAGTGAGCAGTATAATGAATGATTTTGTACACACATATATGGACTATCTTTATAAAGTAAATTTTAGAATGAAAGTTGTTATCCACCTAATTTTTTGTTCCAAGAAATGTAACTTTAAAATGTCCTACTCTGTTTTGATACGTTTCAGACATATTTGGCCATGTTTACAAGGTAAGTTTGACGATGTGTGAAATGTGATCTATATAATGCAAAATTCTATATAACGCAAAACCTTGTGTTTTTAGCTTTGCGTTATAAAGATCTTCTTCTGTATATATATATATATATATATATATATATATATATATATATACAATATATATATATATATATACAATATATATATATATATATACATACACATACACACACACATATATATATATTAGCTTTCTCTTATAGTAAATTTGTTTGGTGTCTACTTCGTTAGGTCAATTTTACGTCTTCGCTGACCACATTATTTCTAAAAAATGCATATAATACGTGTAATAGTGGGTAATGGAAGCCGTGTGGTTGTTTCATACCAGATTTTTTTGAGAAAATGTGATCAGAAGATATAAAAGTGACTTAAAGAAGTAGAAACCTAAAAATTTTCCCAGTAAGAGAAATTTTATACACATGTAAAGACATATAAAACGAAGCTTACATTAGCGAGATAAAAAATAAGAAAAAAAAATGGTAGAGTCATTTTTTGAAACACCAATTTCCGAGATCTAAATCTGCCCAACCTAAGCAGGATGACTGTTAATTTTCCTCTAATAACCACGTAATACATGAGAAAGGAATGGGTTTATATAACAATTTTCAAGAAAATCGTTAGAGCTGTTTTTGAGCTAACAACTTTTACCAAAACGCAATTATTGACCGGAAAACAATAATTACATACAAAACTATATTTAAAAGTGAGTTAATATGGTGAGTTTGAAAAAAATCCGTACAGAGGTTTTTAAAGGAACGCGCTTGCGAGACCTGAAATTGAGTTATTTATACAGGACGCCTATCAATTTTCCTGAACTAACCAACTATATCATTCGAAAGGACTTCTAATAGAATGTTTATATAGCAAATTTGAAGAAAATCGTTAGAGCCGGTTTTGAGATACGGACTTACGGTCCCACTTCTGGTTTCTGATGTCCCACTTCCGGTTTTTCAATTTTTACCAACATTTGGAAAATGCATCTGTGCACCAGACCTGTCTAAATTCTGAAGTTTTGTAGTTCTATCTTTATTAGTTTCGGAGATATGATAGTCAGGAGATTTCACACATACACACACACTTACCAATTGCTAAAAACCACGTTTTTGGACCCAGGGGACCTTAAAACGTGTAAATCAGGTGAAATCTCGATATCGAATTTTTGGACCGAATACAATACTTCCATTACCTACGGTAGTTAGGGGATGGAAGTAAAAAACCCAAAAATTTAAGTTTGTTTTGGGTTAATTAAAATCAATATTGTAATTTTTACACATACATTTAATAAGCCTCATTTCATTATTATATTTATTTTCTGTATATTTTCCTCTATATATTTTACAGTAAAATTGCTCAATTTTACAATTTTTCTTGTAAGTTCCTAAAAACAGGTGACCTGTAGAAATAGCTAAAAAAAACGGTAGTCTACTGGTAAAAACAGTAGAGTTGGCAAGTATGCAGATTAATCAAAATTTTAATTGTTTAAAATCCTTCATATTTTATGAGGAATAAGAGATTCATGCTTGTTTGCAGGGGTTTTCGTAAAAGGTTTGTTATTAGTCTTAACCTCTTTACTTTTGTAATTGTTTAATTTCCCCCCCCCCCCCCCCTTTAAGGTATTCAACCTTTAAAATACATTTAAAGAACTTTTCTGAAAAAATATTACTTGTCTATTAATTCGGAAAAAATTACTCATAGCTGCCAACTTCAAATTATTCCGGAAAGTTGTTAACAATCGCCCTTTTCTTCATACCATATTCTTTCTAGAATAATTTTCTTTAGCATGTAATTACAGTTAAATATGAAGAAAATTACTCCTCAAAGAATATGGTTTTAAAAAAGGGCGGTACTAACAACTTTCCGGAATCAATTAAAAAAGTTAGCAGTTATGAATACTGGAAATTTAACAAATCACTGAAACAAAGAATTCGCTGTTTTAAACATTCTTCCCTACATTTATTTATTATTATTATTATAGATTAACGCACGCATTTATCCAACACCTTCTTATCAAGGCTTTCCAAGTGGATTGTGGCGCCACATGATTTAGTCCATTTTTTATGCACATCCTCATATATGGATTTCGAAATATATATATTTTCTCCTCGGTGCTTTCGTTTTATACGCTGTGGTTACAAAAATAAATATAAACCCTTTTTTTTTTTTTTTTTTTTTTTTTTTTAAGTTCCTTTTTTTTAATATTACCCCTTTCATTCCCAATTTTTTCCCTCCATAAAACAATAAATCTTATATTTAGCCATAAATTTATTTCAAAGGTAATATATATGTTACCGCTAAAGTGCAGAAATCAGTTAATCTGCGAATTACCTCGGTAATCTGCACATTTCCTACTAGGCACTCGTTAAAGTGAAAATAAGATCTCTGATGGTATAATTTTACAGCACGCTGTGATGTATTTGCTTTTTTCATTCGGGAAAAGAAAAAAAAAGATTAGTTTTCTTTTCTTTTCTTTCTTTCTTTACTTATTTTAATCTGTATGTGTTTTAATTTTTATGTGTTTTAAAGTTATATTTCTTTTATTTATTTCATCTTTTTTATTCTGTCAATATAAGTTTGAAGATGTTATGCATTTTTAATATGAAATATAATATCTTTAATAGCTTTCAATAAAGGGTGTTTTATAAATGAATGTTAGAATTGTAATACAGTAACCAGTGGCGGATCCAGAACTTGACTTCTGGGGGGGGGGGGCTAAGATTTTTCAAAGTGTTATTTTAGACCAATAAAAAATTTGCAATTGCAATATTCAATTGTGAATGTCAGTGTTTTGGGGGGCTTCAGCCCCCTAGCCCCCCCCCCTTAAATCCGCCACTGACAGTAACGATTTCTATTCAAATAAAAATATTTAACAATTTAAATTTAAAAAAAAAAAAAAAAACGTTTTATTAACAACTTATATTGCTATTACTATATTTTAAAAAAAAGTTATGCACCAATTTTCAATTCGCTAAAGAAATATTAAATTAGACAATTCAGAAGCATTATTTAAGAAGTACTTCAAATAATTAAAACTGCTTTAATAATTTTTAGAACGCATAAAAATGAAAATGACTGTTTTCCAATGCTTTATTAAACTATATTTTGCAGCATACATTTATCTGTACAAGTTTAGGAAACATATTAATTTTACAATAAAAAAAAAAAAAAAAAAAACTTTATTAACATATTTTATGTGATAAACAACAACGAAATTATTTGAAAAAGCGAACAAAATTAAAAATAAAAATATAATCATGATATATAAAATATATAAAGGAAACTTGAAATTGAAAGAAACAAAAAAGAAAATTTGTAATGAAATGCTAAAAAATGCATAAAAATTTCATATTAAGAATTTATTGAATAATGCCATAATATTGAACTGTTTTTTTTTTTTTTTTTTCAGTAAGTAATAGTAATTTAAATAAATTTTAAAATAAAGTCGTTCTAAAAAGTTGTGGTTTAATAGCTTTATTTCGGGAGAAAATAATTACTGTGCTGTAAATTTAAGATTCATAATTTAAAATGAAGTTTCACGAGAGAGAGCTTTTAATTAAGATTATATTTCATTAATAAAATGCAGACCCTTATCAAACTTATATTGACAGAATTAAAAAAGAGAAGAAATAAACTCAAAACAATTATAACTTACTTGTACTTTAAAATTTTTGTTGGTCATAATAAGAAATCTAATGTCATAGCTTCAATGATCCACGTTTTGTGCTTACTGTTTATCACAGCGGAGAGGAAGGGAAAAAGTTTCGGTTTGTGTTTGAAGGTCAATCGCGTCACATACTAATCTGGGATTCGCGTATCGGTATCACATGACTGTTTGACGTCATAGTGAATGTAAAAAAACTAAGGCTCGAAACAAACATTTGAACTTTAACAACACAGAAGCCGTTAATCTGCAGATTACCTAGTTAAAATGCGGAAAACACTTTATTCCGCACTTTAACGGGTCACTTTAGTTAATCTGCAGATAAGCTAGGTAATCTTCAGATTAACGGGTTTCGCACTTTAACGGTAATATATATAAATATTTTTTAAATAGGAGTAATAGCAGAGTACGAATTAATATAGCTAACAAAGCAACTGAGAGGTGTTTATTTATGTTTAATATAACCACTGATGCCATTAATAATCACAACTTTTCAATAAATAAAAATATCAAAATTTTGGAAAACATACATGTTGTAATTAATTAAAATACAAATTATAAACATTAAAAAATAAAATAAAAAATATTTCAAACAGTTAATTTACTTAACCCTTTATATACCAAATCACCTTATTTTGGGAAAAATAGTTTGAAACTTTTTTATTATATTTCTTTGCTGCAAGAGAAACATTTCATATTAAATTTAGCTTAAACTATAGCTTAACAATAGAGAAAGCTTAAACTATAGGAACTTTGAAGTTCCAATGAAAGCCTGTAGTAAATTTAGGCTATATTGAGGAATTTTTTTGGTGGGACTTTAAAGTCCCGGTGGGATACAAAGGGTTAAGCCACCTGAATATATGCATATATTTTTTAAATAATGGATTTTTTTCACCAGATTAAAATTATAAACAGGGACGACGATACAATGTATTGATATAGACAATATAAACGATATATAAGGTATAGAAGTTACAATGTACTAAATTATAAATGACATCAAACTCCAAATTTCCGGTTATTTATACTTTTAAAATCATAAATATTAATGATACACCTTTTTTTTTTTTTTTTTTTTTTTTTTTTTTTAAGGTGAGGGTGGATATAAAATTTGCATTAAAAACACATTTTACCGTATATAATAAGAATTTTTTTTTCCTTTAATCATCTCTGTTAATTTTATGCACAGAGAAATTTTAATGTATAACAATAATTTACAAGTATTTTGATCATCCAAAATAACTCTCACTTACCTGATAACATACTTTCAACCTTCTTTAGATCAAGATTTTAAATAGATTTATTTGCTTATTTAAATAAGAAACTAAGTAATTAAAATAATACATAAAAGACAAAAATCAAGAAAAAAAATAATTTTATTGAAAATTATAAATATGTTTCATATACATAAAGAAGATTGTTCTATAATTTGCATAAAAATTAATCATAATAATAATATAAAAGCACATATATCATTAGGTAATAAAACGTAAATTTTTTGCCTTGGATTTTGCAATACTTCTCAAGTTTTTGTTAGTGACTATTTGTTAACTTTTTCCAACTTAATTATTTACAAATCTAAATAGCTCTTAAGCAAAAAAGAAATATTTCCACAGGACTTTGTCTTCATGTACTTGGCTTTGATAAATATGATGGCAAATCACTGAAAATCGTAGGAATAGCACCATCTTTAACAATTGGTTTATTTCTAATATGTTACTGTTTGTATAATTTCATCAGGCTTAAAATGAAGCTCGCAAACCTTAAAAGGGGAAAAAAAAAAAAAAAAAAAAAGTCATTAGGATATCGCTAAGAAGTACGTTATATGAGGTGTAAATTTCACCTCATTGCTTAGGTTGCATTTAGTTAGGAAGCTGCATATATCAAAACCTTTCTTAATCTATGCATAAATTATTATATACTCGTGTATATATATATATATACACTGATGGAAAAAAAAATCCCAACACCAGGAAGGAGCTGTGCTAGATAAACGAAATTTGGTAGGCGTGTTTATACATCTGAAAGATAACGTCGATTCAAATTTCGAGCTACGCGCATAAGTGTGGCGCTAGTAGCGACACTATAAACATGCAAATGAGGTTTGCTTTAAATAAGCGCTGTAAGGTTCGTGATCGTTATTTACAGTTGAGATTTGACGTAGTGGGTTAATGTTAGTCAAGGATGCATCTAAGAAGATGAAGAAGCCATTATCAACAGCTCACTGAGTTTGAACGAGGTCGTGTAGTAGGGCAACGAGAAGGTGGGTTTTCTTTCCGCGATATTGCAGAAAGACTTGGCAGGAATGTATCCAATGTGCATGGGTGTTGGCAGCAGTGGTCAAGGGAAGGTACTGCCTCAAGAAGACCGGGTTCCGGGCGGCCACGTGGCACTACTGAGAGGGAAGACCGCCGTGTTCGGCGTATGGCTGTGGCTAATTTTACTGCGTCTGCAGCTGAAATTCGAGCTGCAGTTGGCACCACAGTGACAAAACGAACTGTTACAAATCGGTTACTTCAAGGACAGCTCCGAGCCAGACGCCCTGTAGCGTGCATTCCACTGACTCCAAACCACTGCCGTTTGCGACGTGAATGGTGTCAAGCTAGAGCTCATTGGAGGACGGAGTGGAGATCTGTTGTGTTTTCTGATGAAAGCCGGTTCTGTCTTGGTCACAGTGATAGCCGTGTGTTGGTTAGAAGGAGGCCAGGTGAACGCCTGCTAGCGACCTGTCTGCGGCCTAGACACACAGGGCCTACTCCTGGAGTTATGGTTTGGGGAGCAATTTCGTATGACAGCAGGAGCACTCTCGTCGCCATCCCACGCACCCTGACTGCTAATTTGTACGTCAGTCTAGTGATACAACCTGTTGTGCTGCCATTCATGAACAGCATTCAAGGGGGTGTTTTCCAACAGGATAACGCTCGCCCTCATACCGCTGTTGTAACCCAACATGCTCTACAGAGTGTCGACATGTTGCCTTGGCCTGCTAGATCACCAGATCTTTCTCCAATCGAGCACGTATGGGACATCATTGGACGACAACTCCAGAGTCATCCACAACCAGCATTAACCGTCCCTGCATTGACCGCCCAAGTGCAACAGGCATGGAATTCCATCCCACAAACTGATATCCGGCACCTGTACGACACAATGCATGCACGTTTGCATTCAAAATTCTGGCGGTTACACCGGTTACTAATGTACCAACATTTCACATTTGAAATGGATCTTCTCGCCAATGGCTCTACCTGTGATCTTGAAACTTTAATCAATTAAATATGTTACCTAGACAAATGTATTGCTGAAATTTCATTACTGTACATTAATTTTTTCTTGGTGTTGGGATTTTTTTTTCCATCAGTGTATATGATTACTTACTACTTGATTACGCACGCACAAGATTTCTTTTTAAATAGATCTGGTTTTACTGTTTTTTTTTTTTTTTTTTAAAGGAATATATCGCTGTTAGTACACAATTGTTAAACATATTTGGAAGCTGACAACCATATTATAAATGTTATCTATATAATTTATGTATGTTCAAACAAATACAAAAGGTTCAATACAGTACAGTCTATGGAAGGAATTTCTTTAAAGTGCCTTTTAACATATTTCCAGGGGTGCAGAAGGGGGGGGGGTTAGATTTGAGAAAAAAAGGGGGGGGAGTTAGTTTTATTTATTTATTTATTTATTTTTATTTTTTTTAGTTTTTGAAGCACCAGTTTCCAAGATGTAAAACAGATCTAACTGATCAGGATGACTAATAATTGTCCTGTAATAACCACTTAATACATGAGAAAGGATATCTAAAATGGATTTATGTGACAATTTTCAAGAAAATCGTTAGAGCCATTTTTGAGATACCGACTTTTACCAAAACTTGGCATGTTCAATTCTTGACCGGAAAACAACAATTACACACAAAAGTATATTTAAAAGAGGGTTAATATTGCAACTTTGAAAAAAATACATACAGTCGTTTTGGAAGGAACGCACTTGCAGTACCTGAAATTGAGCTATTCATACAGGGCGCCTGTCAATTGTCCTGAACTAACCAACTATATCATTCGAAAGGACATCTAATGGAGTATTTATACAGTAACTTTGAAGAAAATCGTTGGAGCCGTTTTTGAGATACGGGCTTACGAACTCACCTCCGGTTTCGGATATCCCACTTCCTATTTTTTCAATTTTCACCAAAACTAAAAAAATTCATATGTACACCAGACCTGTCTCAATTCTGAAGTTTCGTGATTCTATTTTTATTAGTTTAGGAGATATCATAGTCAGAGGATACCCCCCCCCCCTCCCACAGACACACGTATACTGACCAATTGCCAAAAAACACATTTTGGACTCAGGGGACCTTAAAACATGTAAATCAGATGAAATCTTGATATCAAATTTTTGGACCGAATACAATACTTCCATTACTTACGGTAGTCGGGTAATGGAGTAAAAATATACTGAAAAAACAAAGTTTCTAATATTAAATAACAAATTGGCAGCTGTTTTCTTCTGTTACAAGTATATATATATTTTTAAATACCTGTAACTTACATCCCCTGCCCCCCTCCCCCTTTCAAACCCCCTCCTCGAAAGTTAAGTATTTCAAGTTCGGTGATATATATTTAGTGATTCATTCAAGCTAGAGAAAATATCAAATCTCGAATTTTTTTTTTTTTTTTTTTTTTTTTTTTTAATGAGCTAAAATGCTACAAGAATAATAATCCAATTCACATAAATAAACAAACACTTTAATGACCGGCGGATGGGAAAAATTACGTGTTTGTTTATTTTAGCCGATAAGAAAGGGAGGGAAGAAGGGGGAGACAGAAATAGGAAAAACATTTTTTACTTTCTTCTATATGTAATATAGAGAAAGTATTGGATTCGCGAAAATTTTCGAAGTCCACTTTTTGATTGATTTACATGTTTTGGGATATGGAGAACACGAATTAATAGTTTTTACAAAATGTCTGTCTGTCTGTCTGTCTGTCTGTCTGTATCATTTTTTGTGGACGCTGTATCTCAGGAATCAATGAATGAAATTTAACCAAACTTGGTATTTAGTTGCACCCTGACATAAACTGGTGCTGATTAGATTTTGGGATCACTCGCTCAATACGTGGCGTTGTGATAGCATTTTATGCAAATTTTTAACATGGCAGCATAGGACAAAATTCCGTATAAATGGGCATAAAGAGAGTTATTTTACACTTGTGATTGTAAAATTAATATGAATTATTGATAATAGTAGTAGTTAGCTAGGAAAAAAATTTTGTGCATGGGGGGGGCATCGGTTCCCCCCCTGGGGGTGGGGAAATCCCCCCCGGGGAGGTAAATTTTCAAGATGGGTATCTTTCGAAAGGTCTCGTTGATAATAGTAATAGTTAACTTGGAAAAAATTTTTGTGCATGTGGGGGCATCGGTTGCCAGGGGGGAAGTTCCCACCCGGGGGGGCAAAGTTTCAAGATGGGTATCTTTCGAAAGATCTCGTCAATACCTTTAAAACGAATGGTTGAACGATAAATCTGTGATAATTTAAACCAAAGTTATCGATTTTTTTTACTTTTAACAAAAAAAAAACGAAAAATATCGCAATTTTTTTTTTTTTTTTTTTTTTTAACGAAATTTAACCAAACTTGGTATTTAGTTGGTCCCCGGCATAAACTGGTGCTGATTATGTTTGGGGATCAATAGCTCAAAAGGTGGCGCTGTGATAGCATTTTATATAAATTTTTAACATGGGAGCGTAGGAAAAAAATTCGTATAAATGTGCATAATTAGAGTTGTTTTAAACTTGTGATTGTAAAATTAATATGAATTATTGATTATAGTAGTATGTAACTAGGAAAAAAATTTTCTGCATGGGGGGAGGATAAATTTTCAAGATGGGTATCTTTCGAAAGGTCTCGTCAATACCTTTAAAACGAATGGTTGAACTATAAATCTGTGATAATTTAAAACAAAGTTATAGATTTTTTTCACTTTTAACAAAAAAAAAAAAAAAAACAGAAAAAAAAAATCGTACTTTTTTTTTTTTTAATATTGTTACTGATTGAATATGTATAGGTAAATATAGAAGAAAGTCTTGTGGTAGCCACAACATACTAGTTTTTTTTTTTTACTTTCTTCTATATGTAATATAGAGAAAGTATTGGATTCGCGAAAATTTTCGAAGTCCACTTTTTGATGGATTTGCATGTTTTGGAATGTGGAGAACACGAATTAATAGTTTTTACAAAATGTCTGTCTATCTGTATAATTTTTTTATGGACGCTGTATCTCACGAACCAATGAATGAAATTTAACCAAACTTGGTATTTAGTTGCACCCTGACATAAACTGGTGCCGATTAGATTTTGGGATCAATCGCTCAATAGCTCTGGTTGTAATCGCATTTTATGCAAATTTTTAACATGGCAGCATAGGACAAAATTCCGTATAAATGGGCATAAAGAGAGTTATTTTACACTTGTGATTGTAAAATTAATATGAATTATTGATAATAGTAGTAGTTAGCTAGGAAAAAAATTTTGTGCATGTGGGGAAGTACCCCCCCCGGGGAAGTAAATTTTCAAGATGGGTATCTTTCGAAAGGTCTCGTTGATAATAGTAATAGTTAACTGGGAAAAAATTTTTGTGCATGTGGGGGCATCGGTTCCCCCCCCCATCGGGGGGGGAAGTACCCACCCGGGGGGGCAAAATTTCAAGATGGGTATCTTTCGAAAGGTCTCGTTAATACCTTTAAAACGAATGGTTGAACCATAAATCTGTGATAATTTAAACCAAAGTTATCGATTTTTTTTACTTTTAAAAAAACAAAACAAAGAAAAAATCGCAATTTTTTTTTTTTTTTTTAACGAAATTTAACCAAACTTGGTATTTAGTTGGTCCCCGACATAAACTGGTGCTGATTATGCTTGGGGATCAATAGCTCAACAGGTGGCGCTGTGATAGCATTTTATCTAAATTTTTAACATGGCAGAATAGGACAAAAATTCGTATAAATGTGCATAATTAGAGTTGTTTTAAACTTGTGATTGTAAAATTAATATGAATTATTGATAATAGTAGTATGTAACTAGGAAAAAAATTTTCTGCATGGGGGGGCATCGCTTCCCCCCCTAGGGGGGAAATACCCCCCCCAGGGGTGGTAAATTTTCACATTGGGTATCTTTCGAAAGATCAGGTTGATAATAGTAGTAGTTAACTAGGAAAAAATTTTTGTGCATGTGGGGGCATCGGTTCCCCCCCACCGGGGGGGGAAGTTCCCACCCGGGGGGGCAAAGTTTCAAGATGGGTATCTTTCGAAAGATCTCGTCAATACCTTTAAAACGAATGGTTGAACGATAAATCTGTGATAATTTAAACCAAAGTTATCGATTTTTTTTACTTTTAACAAAAAAAAAAATATAGAAAAATATAGCAATTTTTTTTTTTTTTTTTAACGAAATTTAACCAAACTTGGTATTTAGTTGGTCCCCGGCATAAACTGGTGCTGATTATGTTTGGGGATCAATAGCTCAACAGGTGGCGCTGTGATAGCATTTTATCTAAATTTTTAACATGGCTGCATAGGACAAAAATTCGTATATATGTGCATAATTAGAGTTGTTTTAAACTTGTGATTGTAAAATTAATATGAATTATTGATAATAGTAGTATGTAACTAGGAAAAAAATTTTCTGCATGGGGGGGCATCGCTTCCCCCCCTGGAAGGGAAGTACCCCCCCGGGGGGGATAAATTTTCAAGATGGGTATCTTTCGAAAGGTCTCGTCAATACCTTTAAAACGAATGGTTGAACTATAAATCTGTGATAATTTAAAACAAAGTTATCGATTTTTTTCACTTTTAACAAAAAAAAAAAAAAAAAAAAAAAAATCGTACTTTTTTTTTTTTTTTTTTTTTTTTTTTTTTTTTTTTAATATTGTTACTGATTGAATATGTATAGGTAAATATAGAAGAAAGTCTTGTGGTGGCCACAACATACTAGTTTTTTTTTTTACTTTCTTCTATATGTAATATAGAGAAAGTATTGGATTCGCGAAAATTTTCGAAGTCCACTTTTTGATGGATTTACATGTTTTGGAATGTGGAGAACACGAATTAATAGTTTTTACAAAATGTCTGTCTGTCTGTCTGTCTGTATAATTTTTTTGTGGACGCTTTATCTCACGAACCAATGAATAAAATTTAACCAAACTTGGTATTTAGTTGCACCCTGACATAAACTGGTGCCGATTAGATTTTGGGATCAATCGCTCAATAGGTGGCGTTGTAATCGCATTTTATGCAAATTTTTAACATGGCAGAATAGGACAAAATTCCGTATAAATGGGCATAAAGAGAGTTATTTTACACTTGTGATTGTAAAATTAATATGAATTATTGATTATAGTAGTAGTTAGCTAGGAAAAAAATTTTGTACATGTGGGGAAGTACCCCCCCGGGGAAGTAAATTTTCAAGATGGGTATCTTTCGAAAGGTCTCGTTGATAATAGTAATAGTTAACTGGGAAAAAAATTTTGTGCATGTGGGGGCATCGGTTCCCCCCCCCCACCGGGGGGGGCAAAGTTTCAAGATGGGTATCTTTCGAAAGGTCTCGTTAATACCTTTAAAACGAATGGTTGAACCATAAATCTGTGATAATTTAAACCAAAGTTATCGATTTTTTTTACTTTTAACAAAACAAAACAGAAAAAAATCGCATTTTTTTTTTTTAACGAAATTTAACCAAACTTGGTATTTAGTTGGTCCCCGACATAAACTGGTGCTGATTATGTTTGGGGATCAATAGCTCAACAGGTGGCGCTGTGATAGCATTTTATCTAAATTTTTAACATGGCAGCATAGGACAAAAATTCGTATAAATGTGCATAATAAGAGTTGTTTTAAACTTCTGATTGTAAAATTAATATGAATTATTGATAATAGTAGTATGTAACTAGGAAAAAATTTTTCTGCATGGGGGGGCATCGCTTCCCCCCCTGGGGGGGGGCAAAGTTTCAAGAATGGTATCTTTCGATAGGTCTCGTCAATACCTTTAAAACGAATTGGTTGAACCATTGGTTGAACCAACCATGTGGTTGAACCATAAATCTGTGATAATTTAAACCAAAGTTTTCCGATTTTTTTTTACTTTTAACAAAAAAAAACTTTGAAAAAAAAATCGCATTTTTTTTTTTTTTTAACGAAATTTAACCAAACTTGGTATTTAGTTGGTCCCCGACATAAACTGGTGCTGATTATGTTTGGGGATCAATAGCTCAACAGGTGGAGCTGTGATAGCATTTTATCAAATTTTTAACATGGCAGCATAGGACAAAAATTCGTATAAATGTGCATAATTAGAGTTGTTTTAAACTTGTGATTGTAAAATTAATATGAATTATTGATAATAGTAGTATGTAACTAGGAAAAAAAATTTCTGCATGGGGGGGGCATCGCTTCCCCCCCTGGGGGGGATAAATTTTCAAGATGGGTATCTCTCGAAAAGTCTCGTCAATACCTTTAACACGAATGGTTGAACTATAAATATGTGATAATTTAAAACAAAGTTATCGATTTTTTTTACTTTTAACAAAAAAAAAAAAAAAAACTTAGAAAAAAAATCGTACTTTTTTTTTTTTTTTTTTAAATATTTTTACTGATTAAATATGTATAGGTAAACATAGAAGAAAGTCTTGTGGAGGCCACAACATACTAGTTTTCATAGTTTTGAGTCTGATTCAGTTTCGATTGTGCATTCATCAATTGCTCCCCCCCCCCTCGTAACCAAACCCCGCGCGTACACACACACACACAAAATAATAATAATAAGTGAAACAGAAGAAAGAAAGAAAAAGAACTTGAGCAGTTAGCTGTGAGTGTCAAAACATAAATTTTTGAATGAGTTGGTTCTTTTTGTGTCTTAAATTTTAGTTTTCACATAAGAATTTTAACAATTAGTTAAAACTTCTGTTGTTCTTTTATGGATGTTTATAGAAGCCCGATCATTTCATATTAATTGTTATTAATCTAAACTTCTGCTTAAGCTTTTTTATATTATCTTTTTAATTTAAAATTATTTTGCATTACAGTAACACACATACTATTCTTTAGTTTTTTTGTATTCAATAGAAGAAAGCATTGAATTCGTAAACATTTTCGATTTTCGGTTTTTCATGGATTTACGCGTTTTGAGAGGTCCAGAACATGTTTTGACCATAGAAAATGTTTGTATGTGACAAAAAGTTTTGTGGCGACTGTATCTCAGGAACTACTGCACAGAATTGCATATAAATTAATATACGGATGCACCTTGATATAAATTAGTGTCTATCAACTTTTGGTACCAATCGCTCAACAGATGACGCTGCTCTACAGCAATTTCAGAAAAGGCTATATCTTAGAAACTACTGCACGAAATTGCATATTAATTTGTACGCAGATGCGCCTTGACATAAGTTAGTGCCTATCAAATTTCTGGTGCCAATTGCACAACATGTGGCACTGTTATACGTCGATTTCTGCAATTTCAGGGAAGGCTCTATCTCAGGAACTACTGCACAGAATTGCATATAAAATTATATGTAGATGCACCTTAACATAAATTATTAGTTTATGCCAACTTTTAGTGCTAATCGCTCAGCAGGTGAAGCTGCTATACAGCTATTTTTACAATTCAAGGGAAAGTTATGTCTCAGGTTCTAATGCGTATAATCGAACAATATTTAATGTATAAAAAGGCCATTATGATACATAATGCTTATTAAATTGGGTGTATATAGGCGATATGTGGCGCTGTTATACTGCAATTTTCCCCGTGGTCATCTGCACGGTAAATATTTACTTCCGTTGGACTTTTAGACTACCTCTCTGATATGAAAATCGTCTGCATTAATAATGGATAAAAATAAAAATAAAAAATAATTGCATGATTTTATATAGGAAAATGTAGAAAAAAGTTAGTTTTGTGGTTGCCTCAACGTAACATTTTTTTTTTTCTTCTTTTTTTCTCCCTGGGGGGAAAAAAGGCAAAAGGCTTTAAACTCTTATACTTTTTTTTTTTTTTTTTTTTTTTTTTTTTTGTAATGATACATATCAACAAATGTCTGTTAGCTGCAGATTCTGTCATTCAACTTTTGAACACTATTTTCTCAGACTATATGGCTCGTTTTGTTCAAGGTTAAAATTTGCCCATGTTTTGTGCATTTTGTATCTTTATAGTAATTTGTCTCATTTTTATAGCATATAACTTTTACTTTTTTCAGTTTGTTCAATGAAACAAATAATATGAAATTAAGTAGATATTTTTAACAAGATATCTTTTGTTTATAACGAATACTTAATAGTATCTAATAATTTAAACTCATATTATTTTTGATTAAATTTATTCTAAAGAAAATATTCATATATATATATATATATTTATATATGATATCAAATTTTTAATAACTAAAAATATCAACCTTTTATTACAATCATCAATCATTTGAATGCAACAAGTAGCATTAAGTTGAATCTACATGTATTTTAACTAAGACACCTATTATTTATCGCTAATAACTAATATTGTACACAAGAACAATTTAACTTTAAATTGAGAAAAGAATATAGTATGTGATATTAAATTCATATCATTTTTGCTCAAATTTGTTCTGAAAAAATTGTTATCAAACATTTAATAATAAATAAAGACATTTCTTATTACATACCATTTGCCACAAAATATTTAAATTATAAAGATATATTTATTTATTTAGAACTGGAAAAAAAAAAAAAAAAAAAAAAAAAGAACAAATAACAGATAAACGAGGAACGAGGAACCTTTTAATTTCTTTTTTTTTTTTTTTAATCATCTCATTAAAAATTTTAAATATAAAAAAGTATGAATATTATTCTTTATTGTTCTGAGATAAGATAGATAAAATGTTGCAAAAGATAATTTAAAAACATACCTTAGAATTCGGAGTTATTCAAAATCCTTATAAATAGCATTTTTCCATATCTTTTTTAAATTTTTATCTCTTGGAATCCAAATACCTTCTGAACCACCTTTAGGGGAAAATAAAGCGTTACTATTCTGTATATAAAAAATATTAATATGAGCTTAATGTTAAAAATATATGTAAAAATCTATAGTTCAGACAAATTAAAATACTTATTTTTATAATACAACGATACGCAAAACTAAGATTTATAATAACGTATTTTAAAATTTATACGTTTTAAACAACTTTATAAATTAAAACAAATTCTAAATACGATTGATATTGTTAGAAGATTGCTAAAGCTTAGAATTTTACAAATTTACAATTTACTATTCTAACAAAGCTTACAATAAAAACTAGTATGTTGTGGCCACCACAAGACTTTCTTCTATATTTACCTATACATATTCAATCAGTAACAATATTTAAAAAAAAAAAAAAAAAAGTACGATTTTTTTTCTAAGTTTTTTTTTTTTTTTTTTTTTTGTTAAAAGTAAAAAAAATCGATAACTTTGTTTTAAATTATCACAGATTTATAGTTCAACCATTCGTGTTAAAGGTATTGACGAGACCTTTCGAGAGATACCCATCTTCAAAATTTATCCCCCGGGGGGGTACATCCCCCCCAGGGGGGGAAGCGATGCCCCCCCATGCAGAAAATTTTTTTCCTAGTTACATACTACTATTATCAATAATTCATATTAATTTTACAATCACAAGTTTAAAACAACTCTAATTATGCACATTTATACGAATTTTTGTCCTATGCTGCCATGTTAAAAATTTGATAAAATGCTATCACAGCGCCACCTGTTGAGCTATTGATCCCCAAACATAATCAGCACCAGTTTATGTCGGGGACCAACTAAATACCAAGTTTGGTTAAATTTCGTAAAAAAAAAAAAAAAAAAAAAGAAAAAAAAAATTGCGATTTTTTTTCAGTTTTTTTTTTTTTTTTGTTAAAAGTAAAAAAAATCGGTAACTTTGGTTTAAATTATCACAGATTTATGGTTCAACCATTCGTTTTAAAGGTATTCACGAGACCTATCGAAAGATGTCATTCTTGAAACTTTGCCCCCCCCCGGGGGGGGTACTTCCCTCCCAGGGGGGGAAGCGATGCCTCCCCATGCAGAAATTTTTTTTCCTAGTTACATACTACTATTATCAATAATTCATATTCATTTTACAATCACAAGTTTAAAACAACTCTTATTATGCACATTTATACGAATTTTTGCCCTATACTGCCATGCTAAAAATTTAGATAAAATGCTATCACAGCGCCACCTGTTGAGCTATTGATCATCAAACATAATCAGCACCAGTTAATGTCGGGGACAAACTAAATACCAAGTTTGGTTAAATTTCGTTAAAAAAAAAAAAAAAAAATTGCGATTTTTTTTCTAAGTTTTGTTTTGTTAAAAGTAAAAAAAATTGATAACTTTGGTTTAAATTATCACAGATTTATGGTTCAACCATTCGTTTTAAAGGTATTGACGAGACCTTTCGAAAGATACCCATCTTGAAACTTTGCCCCCCCCGGTTGGGAACTTCCCCCCCCCGGTGGGGGGGGGAACCGATGCCCCCACATGCACAAAAATTTTTTCCTAGTTAACTACTACTATTATCAACCTGATCTTTCGAAAGATACCCATTGTGAAAATTTACCCCCCCCCCTGGGGGGTATTTCCCCCCTAGGGTCGGGGGAAGCGATGCCCCCCCATGCAGAAATTTTTTTTCCTAGTTACATACTACTATTATCAATAATTCATATTAATTTTACAATCACAAGTTTAAAACAACTCTTATTATGCACATTTATACGAATTTTTGTTTTATGCTGCCATGTTAAAAATTTAGATAAAATGCTATCACAGCGCCACCTGTTGAGCTATTGATCCCCAAACATAATCAGTACCAGTTTATGTCGGGGACCAACTAAATACCAAGTTTGGTTAAATTACGTAAAAAAAAAAAAAAAAAAAAAAAAAAAAATTGCGATTTTTTTCAGTTTTTTTTTTTGTTAAAAGTAAAAAAAATCGGTAACTTTGGTTTAAATTATCACAGATTTATGGTTCAACCATTCGTTTTAAAGGTATTGACGAGACCTTTCGAAAGATACCCATCTTGAAACTTTGCCCCCCCCGGGTGGGTACTTCCCCCCCGGTGGGGGGGGGGACCGATGCCCCCACATGCACAAAAATTTTTTCCCAGTTAACTATTACTATTATCAACGAGACCTTTCGAAAGATACCCATCTTGAAAATTTACTTCCCCGGGGGGGTACTTCCTCCCCAGGGGGGGGGGGGGAGGGAACCGATGCCCCCACATGCACAAAATTTTTTTCCTAGCTAACTACTACTATTATCAATAATTCATATTAATTTTACAATCACAAGTGTAAAATAACTCTCTTTATGCCCATTTATACGGAATTTTGTCCTATGCTGCCTTGTTAAAAATTTGCATAAAATGCGATTACAACGCCACCTATTGAGCGATTGATCCCAAAATCTAATCAGCACCAGTTTATTTCAGGGTGCAACTAAATATTAAGTTTGGTTAAATTTCATTCATTGGTTCGTGAGATACAGCGTCCACAAAAAAATGATACAGTCAGACAGACAGACAGACATTTTCTAAAAACTATTAATTCGTGTTCTCCACATTCCAAAACATGTAAATCCATCAAAAAGTGGACTTCGAAAATTTTCGCGAATCCAATACTTTCTCTATATTACATATAGAAGAAAGTAAAAATATATATATACAATAAAATAAAGTATTTAGCACTTACTTTTGACCGTAAACTCGATTCGCAGATAATTAAAATCTCTGGGTCTCTTTCTAAAATGAAAATTATCACAAATATGGAAACGGAACCGAAACGACATCAACGGATCCATACTTTCAGATTTCTAAGTATTTGAATTTCGAATTCTGCGATTGCATTATGCCGCCAGATTTGATAGGTTAAATTGTTCGATTTCGGTTGACTAACTCAAGTTGTCAGAAGGAGACAAAAAATAAATAAACAAATAATAATAAAGAAAAAAAAAATCATGCTGAGCTTTTAGACTAGCCAAACAAATTTTTCTTAGTCAATTGACAAAACAGGAACAATTTATTTTTATTCTCTCATCTGACTAACCAGTCAAATTTGAGGAAAATGAAAACTGTACCTGGGAAATTAGTCATCTGACCAGTTTTAGAGCCAAAACGGATCATCAGACGAAACACATTAAAGATACATGGTAAAATAAAACGACTTTTGTGTCTCATGACTAAATGGGATTGTCAGGTAGTGTTTTGATTGTTTAAAATTTTGCGTAATTTTGTGCAAATTTGTCAATGTACTAGGAAAACGTGTACTATCACTAAGATGACACGTTTCTTGACAAGTTTCGATTTTCCATTTTTCTGTGTGTAAGAAATAATTAAAAATCTCATTTTTTAAAGTTAGATAAACAATTTCAGTCCATTAAATCCAATAACTTTGGTATTTAAAAAAAGTGATTTAAATCAGTGATTTTTTTCAAAAAAATCAATTGATTTAAATCATGATTTAAATCAGCGATTTACTGATTTAAATCACTGCTGAATAGGAAATAGAAATAAGTTTTTGTTAAATACTTCAGTATGGTATTGCTACTTATGTTTTTATGTTTACTTTTCTGTAACCAAACACATTGTTAATTGTTCACATAAAATATTAGCATTTCCATAAATAATATTATTTTAACATGAATGTGAAAACACTTTAAACTATTTGATAAAGCTTTTCGTTGCATAAAATTATATTCACTGGAAATCTACCACGACTACCAATGAATATTTTTATGCGGTTAACAAGTTTTGCACTTCCACACCGCAGAGATTGATGTGAAGATTTAAAAAATAAAAGTGCATTAGCATTAAACAATACACTTTATAGTATTATTATAAACTATACATTGTGTAATTGTTTGAAAGTTTATCCATTTGCTATTGAAAGATAGAATAATCACTTCATATGTTGTGTGCTTGAACAATTTTGATAATAAATTGTAGCTAGAGATTTGGTAACTTATTCGTAAAGAAATCACTTTATCTGCAGTTTTTACTTGGTCAAAGCACATGATGATCGGGAAAAATGCCAAATCAAATCAGCGACAGCATTCCAAAAATTCCTTTCTGCTACATGTTGAATCTTGTAACATTAAATTAGTGAGCTTTATAGAATTTCATTTTAGAAATGTTTTTCTTTCTTTTCATACTTATCTCCCTTATAGCCACATATGAGACACGTTTAAAACAACTTTTATTTCTTTTCTGCTATAGAGGTCATCAAATGTCGCTCTTTTGGCCCAAATCTATTTCAATTAAATATATGAATGATCATTTTAAATATTAGTATTAGAGAATATAAGGTCATGCTTAGTTATAGTGTTAGAACTAAAAAACTTAAATAATTACAATACGTCAAACATAATTTTTTTTACTAATTTCTCTTCAAGGGGACAAAACATCAAAATAAATTATCACCAAATTTAATCTCTGGAATCTGGCTAATTAGAAAATTGAAATAGTGTGAACAGAAAAATGACAAAAATGAGCTTTTAATAGCCCCATAAACCAAAAAAGATTGAATTAAATATATATATATATATATATATATATCGAAGTATTACGTATTTTTTTGGGATTTTCATTTATAAAAAAAAAAAAAAAGTAGTTGTTTTAAATTACGCATTTTGGTTAGTTAACATATACTAAAGTAGATGATTAAACATTAAACTAAGTAATTGCAATTTGCAGACTAATTTTTTTTTTTCTTTTTAACCCTATAAGCGTTAAGCCCGTCTTTTTCCGTCAAGCATAGTCAAAACAAAAGGCTGGTATGGCTTAATTTTGAAATATATGTTGCTTTTTTCGATAAAATAAGATTAATAAACATATATAGAGTATTGTATTAAATTTTCATATTTATACTGTGCATAGTATTAATTTTATGAATCATTAAACAGATATACCGAAAAACGGCTAACGCTGAAAGGGTTAAAATGTTCTTTATAATAATGCAAAATTGCTTTAATAAAACTATAATAAAATGTTAAAAATTTTTACTCACATTCTTTTTTATAAAAATTATATCTTTTTTACAAGTATAAAAAATCATTTGTGGAAAAAATTTAAATTATTGTTCATTTTTTATTTCTTAATTATTTATGAATGATTAAGCATTTTTAAATATTCAAAGATTACAAATGTTTAAAACTTATTGCTGCCATTTTATAATTATAAATATAATTGGTTGTTGTTATAAAATAGATAATTAGGTTGCATATCTCAAACTTTAGATTATCATTAGTGACATGACAGAAACTAGCATCGAATTGGTGGCATGACATGAAAAGCTTAATTTAGAAATTTTTTAATGATAAGTTGTACAAATAAATTTTATTGCTTCATTCTGTTCACAAAAATCAATGGAAGGCAATCACTAAGATCCCGTAAAATTTTGTGTTTTCTGCAACTTTATTGGAATGGTGAACACGTCGAAGCAAACCAGACGCATTCTTTCTTTCTTCCTCTTTTTGAAATTGAGAATGCATTGAATTAATGATTGGAATAATTTTCTTTTTAAAGTTATTTTAAATAGATTGATATTTTTAAAAGCTGTTTTAATAGTACAGTTAATACCCGTCAAAATTTAACGGATGATGTGCAACTAAAATCTCTTCACGGCGTAAAGTTTAAAACACCGTTGCTTGAATATTTCACATTGCTCTTAACCGGTTTTAAACCCCCTGCCCAATTTCTCATATTTGTAAAACCGCTTGGATATAATCCAAAATATTAACTTATTGTATTTCTAAAAATAAACTGCAAATCGGAATAAAGTTAAAAATTGTTTTTACTGGAATAGTATTATACCACTTTAACCTATCAAAATAGTATATTTCAACAAAAGTATACTGTTAAAAATAAATAAATAAATAAATAAGAATGAATTTAATTTTTTAGCAAATTAATTTGCTCATTAAATTTTTAATAATAAATTATACTATGTAAATTTTTACTCGTATAAAATATCAATATTTTAATGTTATTCTTTTCAAATTATTTTTACTCTCATATAGTATTGAAATAAAAAATCATAAATTATAATAATTAGATAAATAATAATTAAATAAATAAATAAAATAAAACCTCCTTTGATTTTAAATATTTGTCTCCACCTTTTCTGAATAAAGTTTTCAACTAATGAACGTTAACTTTTAAAGAACAATAAACTTTGATAATTTGTTAATTTTAAAAGATTTTTTCTTTTTCTTTTTTTTTTCTTTTAAGAAATGGAAAAAAATAATTTTTAAAATATGGTATAATATATTGACATGGCAACAGACGGCGCCACATCCAGTGTACAGAAATTTTCGGCGAGCGAAAATGCATACGATGGTAACCGATACGTATTCGCGAATTGCTTTGTTTTTAATAGGTATACTTCCTTGGCAAATATGAAATAATCGTGTGAATTATTTTTATGATTGAGCCACGGAGTAATATTAACTTTAATTAGGCGTTTGCCATAGACATATCAATATTAATGTAGTCTGCTTGATCTATCATCGGTATTCTGCATAAAAAGAAAGGAATATTCCCGTTCCCAATTGGTTCAAAATTTTCTGGCGCATGCCCAGATCGTATGATTTTAGTCTTACAGAATATGCTTTGTGTTTTAATATTATAGATAATGTATAGTGCAATACGATATGGCCGTGATAGATTAAAAGATTTGTTATTTAAGTTAGCATTTAAAATTTTCTTTCCTATGTATTTAAATTCATTTTGACTTTGATTTCTGAACTTATGAATTTTGAAATAGTAGTTAAAGCATAAAATTTTGATAAAATTGCCATGGACTCTGGTGAGAGGGGGATAAATGCTGAAAAAGTTTCTTGTAGAATTCCACCTATTTGGAAGAATAATATTTAAATATGGTTTGTTCAGGTTGAAGCGAATTTCGCGACATCGCAGATTACAAATGATCTGACAAAATATAACACAGTTGTAGGTTCAATTGATGCGGATACACTTATTTCAATTTCTGATTTGATATTACTCCCCCCCCCCGCCGCCCTCGGAAAATGGTTATGAAACTTTAGCACCGTTCACATGTGCAGTTTCTACGCGGGTCGTACCCGCGTCAATCTTCGCGAAGCTGTTCACATTCTTCCTTCCCGCGTAAAAGGAGGGTTAGACTACGGTCATTTTTCCTCCGAAATCAACCCCACAATCACGGATTAACTATTTTTTGCGAAGGACCTCGGAGGAAGGATTCTTATCCTTACTCCGAGCTAGAGTATAACCCGGGAATTACCCAGAACTCCTTTCGCTTGTTTATTTCTGTTTCACACTGCGCACGGATTAAAAAAGTATACAATCTTCTTCCGTGACACTGCGGCAGCGAATTGCGCGCTATGTTCAAGAGATAAACTGTGTTCTTTTATATATATATATATATATTATTATTATTATTTTGTGTGTGTGCGTGTGTACTGCTATCTGAAGTTAATTGAATAATAATAATACTAGAGGAAGGAAATTAAAATAATGCGGGATATTATATAAATGAAAAATATAAAACAGACACGGTGTTTTGCACTTTTCTTTTTTCCTTTTTAATTGAAATTTCTAAAATTCTCAGTAAACTAAGATGTAGTAAATTAATATTGTTTTACAATATGAATAATTTTTTGTAGTATAAAGGTTATTTAAGGAAATGGTTGACATATTTTTTTTTTCCATTGTAAATAACTTCTTAGAATTATAAAAAATTTGCATACATATGCATCGGAATATAACAATATTAAGTATAAAAATTTCTCAAAGACTATTTAAATTCAATACAATTAAATTAAAAATTTATATATTTTTTTAAAATTAATCCTGATAAACAATTTTTAACTTTTTCTCTTGATTTTATATTATTATAATTTATTTAACAATATATTCTAAACAAGTTTGAATATTCCTTTCTCTATTAATTGATAAAATAATTTTTGAAAAATGTTTTTATTGCTAAATTGGGCCTTCCTATTTCTTTAGTGCTAGTTAAGTTCATAATTTAAATTTAAAATTTTCCTATTTGAAACTTTTACTCAGGTTCTGAAAGGCCTAATTCGCAAGTAAGCTAAAATTTAATTAGAGACAAGTAAATGGAGATGAAATTACTAATATAAACAGAGATAAATTTACTAAGAAAAGTATTTATTAAAACATTTAAATTATAAATTATGCAGAATATAATAAGTTAGCACAAATATTCAAATTAAAAATAATTTTACCCATCGTTGAAGTTAATCACCCTAGATTAATGGAACTACCCCGAGGGAGTTATAATTCTGATGTTATAATTCTAATTACAGATGGCTTTCCCAATATTCGATATAATGATTCATTTTTTTAGAATATAAACCCATTAGTACCCGAGGAATTATTTCAAAATTTGTTTACCCATTAAATGGTCCATGTCGATGGCACCGACAAGGCGGTAGGATACCAGCGGGGCGGCAGGAGATGCAGAGGGCAATTTTTATCTAAGCTAGCGGGCACCGAACACACCAAAATTCGAATTAAAAGTTACCTAAATTTTCTCATCTCTCTCCTTATATTATTTTTCAACTCTTTCTTCCTTACGTCCCTTTTCAGTTCCCTCTTCCAATCGTTGGATTATGTACAGTCACCCAAAAAAAAACGCCACCCCCCCACCTAATTTTGCCGTAAATTATCGTAGAAACATGCGACTGGTACCAATCAGTTTGTAATAACGTCTAGTTTATAAAGTTATAGTTAGATTTTACTTAGGGGGTCGTCTACATATTAAAACTGACATCAACTTAATTTTTTTCAATGGTAACCCCCATTTTTTATAATTTATTTGAATTCTTTGGATCAAATCATCACGGAAAATGGTATAGTTTATATATTTCGCTCAATTTTTCATAGAGTTATAAGCTGTCAAAGTTTGGGGTTGCTAATGTTAAATGAATGTGACAAACATTAAATCATATCTTCCGAAATAATTATGATATTTAAATTCTGTTTTTTTTTATTCGTTAGAATGAAGTAACCCAAACATATTCCATGCAAATTTTTTGCTAAAAAAACATTTTTTGAATTATGAAAATTATTAATAAATTCATATTTGAAAAAATTATGAATTATGACCTATGTTAATTTTTGCGCGAATAGAACGGGCATCATCAAAAACATGGGTTTCCAAATTTACAGCTCGTTCCTAACATTATTTTTTGAGTTACAGTGATATTTCACTTTTTATTCCTGTTAGGGGGCCGTCACTTGTTATAATCTGTATCCTCTATAAGTAAATGCTTGTATATAATTTGACGGAAAACTATTTTAATTTACCTTTATGTTATTTTTATTGTTTCCTAAGCAATATTTCGATGTTTATTATACAAATTGGCATATTTTTGTAAAGTTATCACAATGTAGGCGAGGGATTGTGAAAGAATTTCAAAAGAAAAGAATGCCTCTGATTCGCTGAAACACTATTAAAAAAAAAAGACAAATTTGCATATTCCTATTTGACTCTATATGTGACGCTGGTATGCATAAATCACAATGGTATTTACTACATCGATTACTGAAGACAAAACTTAAATGATTTAATTACAAATATGCAAAATTATTTTGCTTTATATTATAAAGTTTTAGAAAATTTGTGAAAAGGCGTGGCTATTTACATTAAGCCTTGATATGGAAGCTATGTTGCTGTTTTTCGATGCTGCGAAATTTACAAAATATATTTGTGTTGATATACTATACAGATAGAAGAATAATTATATAATAATATCAACAAATCTTCTTTAATCAATATGTTTATATACATTACTGTATGGAAATGTTTATATATGAATATTGTATTTATTTTTAATGAGAGATATAAACACAAAATACTAAAAAAAAAGAAAATGTGTTATAAATTTTTATAAATCAAGCAAAATATATATGCATGCTTGCCAACCTAACCCGTAACATTGTTAGTTCCCGCCCCTGTGTGTACACAATTTAATTTTTAGAGTAATTAACTTCAAATACATTTACGATTAACTCATTGAGCGCCACGCGAATTCTTATGGAAATCCTATTCAGGCCACACGTGCTGCTTAGAAGCGTGTTATTTTTATCGAGTTTCAATAAACCCCATTAGGCCTTAGCGATATAATCCTACAAAAATCCTATTAAAAAAAAAAAAAAAAAAAAAAAAAAACATGAAGTAAATTTTAAATAAATTGTCAGTAATTACTTAAAACTATGTAAGTTCTGTAGTTTTATATCATATTTTACACTGCCGGCTGACTTAGCCTAAATGGAAAGATCAGTGTCAGCCACCGATGGCGGACACAGCTCTAAAAAGACTGATGTGAAAAAAATGTACGGAAAGGGGCGGGACCAGTAATCTTCCGGGATAGGTTGACAAGATTGTATATACATAGAGCAATGCCGGAAAATGTTCTTTATTTTTCATGAACCAGATGAATGGTATTTTTTTTTCTGAATAGTCTATGTATTAAATATAATGCTGCTTTAAATACCCTTTAAATGAAAAGTTTTATTACATAAAGTAATTTTCTGGCACTCTACAGCTCCCAAATGACACACAATACAAAACCCCGCCTTTTTCCAGTGTTTAAAGGGTATTAACGTTTAATATGCTTTATATTCGTTTTGATCTTTCCTTCTCCTCCTTATCATCTTCTTTTTTCTTTAAAAAAAAAAAAGAGTTATGTAACATTTTGACCTTTTCAAGTGAAGATTTAGATTAAGGGTAGTCAGCCGTTCTACACCCACCGTCCACTTCGGTATCTGTGTTAAAGTGTAGAATTTTAGAACATCCCATTAAGTAGTAGGATTTATTATTTTACATATTAATTTGTTACACATTATAAAATATAAAAGCAAAAGAATATCGTGGAGATTTATGTAAAAGTTTTTAATAATGTCATGAAAAAAAAATAATAATAATTAATTAAAAAAAATAAATAAATAAAAATAAAAAAATCTGTTTTAATATTTTAAAAAAGTCAATTAAAGAAAATGAAAGTACTGCACTATCAGAACAAACTCCCATTGTCACTGTGAAACGGCCGTGGGAACCAGGTTGAGTGCCGCCGTTTCAGACAATTATACGGCAGCTTGAGTTAAAATAATTTTGAATTTTCAAACAAATTTAAAACCATTCATCTTTTTTTTTTCTTTTGATAGATATTTTAATATCTATTCAAGCTATTTAATTTTCTTAGTATGAAGTGAACTATCTGATGTTTAATCAATAGAAACCAATAAAAATCTTTTAATTCATAAACTAACTCAGAATGTTCTGTGAATTAGTCATTTTTTTTATTTTATAATTAACATTTCTGAAATTTTTTTCCGGTGTGAAACTTAATAAATAATGTATACTGGGTGGCAGATCGTGATTTATATTTTCTAAATGTATAGACGGACCCCTAATACATTTTCACGTGTAACTCTATTTAAAATTGATTTAAGGTATATAAATAGGTATGTTTTTCGAACCGCCTTGATCTCAGAAATCTGAATATGAAGTCAAAAATTGGGGTTGCCATTGAAGAAAATGAAGTTAATGCCAGTTTTAATATGTAGACGACCCCTTAGGCAAAATTTAACTATACCGTTATAAACTAGACGTTATTACAAATCGATCGGTACCAGTCAAATGTTTCTACGATAATTTACGGCGAAATTAGGTGGGGGGGGGGGCGTTTTTTTTTTTTAGGTGACTGTACACGCCCCTATAAAATTTTAGAGGTTCTCGTGATTTTACGATTGATGTTATTGGATTACGTTTCCCCGTTTATTTTCTTATGATTTTTTCTTTAAATTTTTCCTTAGAGTTCCTTTTTGCAGATACCTGGCGAGCAGCTGGTCAGCGTCCATATCTTCTAACATCTGGTCACTATATTAACCCATCTCTAGATTTTTATGGACGATTAAATAATTTTATATAACGTTTCACCTAGTTTGTGCGTCAGTGACCATGCACAGCTTCTTTTATATTCTGACCCTTTCTTATTTCATATTCAATACAAGTTTTCTGAATCTCGTTGTCCACTAAAGCGAGCAGCTGCTTCGCAGTTAAATGAATCCTTTATAAAATAATTTCTAAAGCCTTTTTCCTCAAAATTTTCACTATGTTGTGTAACCTTTCACAATTCCTTCCCTATATTCTACTCTTTTCTATATGTCCATTTTTATGGTGCATTTTTTCCATTTACAGCATCGATTTTATTGCCTATTCTACATTCTAATATTCTCTCGTAAGAATATATGCCAGCTGCTTTCCCTTTTGCTTCTCCAAAACATTTTCGCGAAGGCAAAGGCTAGAGGATTCGTATAATATCATCTCAGCATTATGTTTGAATACTAAATTGTTTCATTTAATTTCCAGCATTCAAACAATATATATATATATATATATATATATATATATATATATATATATATATATATATATATATATATATTTAAACATTTTTAAGAAATTAATTTATCAGTCAATCTTCAATATTTATATATATAGAGAGAGAACGATTTGACTTACCACTGAATCTACAAAGCAATAACCAAATGTATTTATAAAATATTTCTGAGTTGCTGTAATATTTAAAATCCATTGTCCACACTAGAGCCTGGACTAGGTGGAATGTCCTTTAGGGGGACTTTCTAAGGGATATTAGCTCATACTCTTCGGAGTTTTAGGGAAAACGACTGAAAACTATTAAGATCAGACCGACGATGGTTCGAACGTGATAAACATATTTATTCGCCTAACAGTATGGCCAATGTGTCGAATTTTGTTGAGTTAATAAGAGTTATAAGAGCTATATATCCGGGTGGGAGGAAGAGAGGCATTTTTAATTATATAAACAGAACAAATTTATAATACCTATATCTTGAGTTCATGTATAAATTTAACTTTAGAACTGGGTTAAACTTTTTGGGAACAGATTAGAATAATATATATTTCATAATCGGTTTTATATTTTACCATATTAGAGATTTCATTGAAATTTTTCCTTGTATAGATAATTGCATCCCATTGCTACTGTTCTTATGTGTGTAAAAAAATTTATCAGTATATTTAATCACAAAAAAGAAAAAAAAATTCAAGTGAGGGTGTGAGTATTAAGGCTGAGTGATATCTCAAGGGTTCTAGACCTAGGTGGAATGCCCGCCACGAAATTATTTTAAGATGTTCGGATTTTAGTTTCGGATTATTTAAGAGGTTCCGTGATTTTCTATTGAATTTTGGTTTTAATACTTTAGGTTACAGGATATTTTTAATTATGAAAGGAGTTTTAATAATAAAATATACATGCACAAAAGTCTAATTTATAGATTTTATTACAGATGCTCCAAAATACTTTTTTTTTTTTTTTCACAAAAAGACGACGAGAACTATTAGTATACCAGGCGTATGTCGCCGCTACTCCTGGGGTGTGCTGTTTTCCTGGAAGGTGCACGGTGGTGAACATTTATTTGCTTTACAGCCAAATTTTTTATGATACCAGCATAAGGGATCGTTCTTTACAGACGGGCTCCTCGGTCGAAAAAAACCGATGACTACCAGAAATACTTCTCGAACGTCTTAGCGATGCTACTTCTTTACGCAGAAGTTTAATCTCTTTCAGCAATTCTGAGTCATTGTTGCAGGAAGCGTTCGAAATGGAACTGGTTTCTATTGCACTCACCTGTGCAGGTGTGATGTCCAGAATTTTGTCGGCTATTTCAGCAGCTTTTTGGGAAATAAATACAAATTTAATACAAATTTTTATTTTTAATACAAATTTAAACGCATTTCAATTACTGTTTTACAGCGTTACGCTACAGTTAATAAAAGTCCTGTATATTATAACACACCAGAAATGAAAGAAGAATTTAAAAATAGCGGATTTCTTTCGGCGAATGTGCCTCGAAGAAGGCAAAACCAATTCCATCGACCAAAATTATGACCATGGCTTTAGGACTCGTCGGGCAAAATCCTTATCCTTTATCTAGAAAAGGGAAAAACTATAAACCGACAGTATTATGCTAATTTATTAGAGAATTTAATGGCAAAATAGCAGCCTTATTTATATAAGAAAAACTGCTTATAGATCCGCGATCACATTCACTGTATGGTTCGGTTCACGATGTGAATTGCTTCCTTATCCGCCCTATTCACACTACCTGACACCTGTCACTTTATTTATCTAAAAAATAGTCGTAAAATAAGTCATGAATCCCGAATTTTTTTTATAAGTCAAAATTTAACATTATAAATTAGTTGTAATAGTGCTCTGGTCTAAAACGGTGCTTGGAGGCACAGTTTCATTTCAGCAAAGGGTATATTTTGGTATTATTGCTAAAGGTTACATAATTTAAATTGGTCGCTTCAATGGAAAATTATTCTTGTTACTTTACTGATCGAGATAACAATTTAGAAATTTACTCTTTTCGGGGAGCACCGATACAAACTATAGCAAATTCAAACTCTAAACACTTTATTTTTCAGAAAGCAAGCGTATTATCCATTTTCTTGAATAAGGCTATTAATAATGAAGAAATTGAAGTTGAAACCAAAAGTGTATGTTTAGTGTTTAGTTTCATAAATCTGATTCTGCTACCCAGCCCATATATTGCAAGAAAAATTACACAATTCAAAAATGCAGTATTTGAAAAAAAAATTAATGTAAAGAGGACGATAAATGATTGATTAGCCCACAATAATGCTGATACAACTGCCTCTTAGGTCGATAAATTACGGAATAGAGTAGAGATGTGACGCTTTTCGTGCATGTTGGTGTACTTCATATACATTTTTCAATTACACAAACTCATAATTGCTATTTTTTATTTGGGTGTTTGTTTTCCATGGTGTGTGATAAGTGATAAGACAATTTTTTAATTCACTTTATCATATATCATTGTCTAAAAATGTTTCATGTTCTGAAAGATTGAGGGGGCATGTCGCTACGCCTATGATTACAAGACAAGGTGTGTGACTTGCAAAGGAGAACATCTGATAAAAAGCTGCAATGTTTCCCTGCTGACGTCATTGCCGAGCGGAATCGAAATGGACCCATCTCAGCTAGCAACAGTGAGTAAACATTTTGTGGCGGGAAGAACGGAAATTAAAGTGCAGATATTTGATGTTAAAAATGATTTAAATATCGGTAAGTATGAACAAATTCTTAATTCGTCACTAATTAAATATTTATATTTTCTGAACATTTTCTAAGTATTATTTCTGGAACTGCTAAATGCATAATGAAAATGAATATGAATAGAGTCTTTCAAGAGAACTTATTATTGTTAGTTAACTTTTAACCGTTTGACTGCTAAGCAGCGCGATAGCGCTGCAATGTTCAGTCTCGAAAACTGCGAAGCAGCGCTATGGCGCTGCGAGAGGTAATATTCAGATAGAACCGGAATTTTAATTTAATTTTTTACGTAAACAAAATCAACCATTCAGAACCAAAATACAGTTGTTGAACATTATCTTTTCATTATTTTCTTTTACAAGAAGTAAATATATATATACACCAAGCTGCCAACCTAATCCGGCAATTTGTTAGTACCACCCATATTTCTACACCACTTAAATTTTAGAGTAATTTTCTTCAAATAAATTTAGGATGAATTAAGAAAACAAATACTCTAAAAAATAAGTTGTGTAGAAAAATGGGCGGTGCTAACAATTTACTGGATTAGGTTGGCAGCTCTGTATACATATATTTATTTAGTTTATAAAGTTCCTTTCTTTCATTATTTATTTGTTAAACATAAAAAGAATTAATAAACTTACTGACAATTGTATGAGTGATTGTGTTTTATTAAATAACTTTTTTTTTTTTTTTTTTTTTTTTTTTTTTAAATGCTCAAAAATTATCACCAGAAAACAACGTCAATACTCTAATCACTGAAATCAATTAAATGTATTTCTTCCGAAAGAAAAATATCTAACACTATTTTTGACGTATAAAATGCTACGACGCTCGTTTCATCATTTTAAAAATATATATCATTACATTTGTGAAATAAGTTGGAAAAAAATAAGAATGGGCGGAGTCTCGATAAAATCTTGTCAAAAAACACACCCTTCACTACGCTGAATTGCATATTTGGAAAAAAAAATTAGATTTTTTCTCTGATATATTTTTCTCTATTTTTGTAAAACATTGTGTGTGAACAATTATTAATGGTAAAATACGTTTTTTGTTTTTATTCATCCTTTAATGATATTTAAATTGGCCTTTTACAAACGCTACAGTAAGGCGTGGTTTTCATTAATTAGGTGTGTTTTTATAGATCAGTAGAAATTTTCCGATTTTATTTCTGTAGAAAGAGCTATCGAGGGTAAATAATTTAGGCATAAAAATACACATTTATACATTCCCTTTTGCTTTCTGCTTACTTCGATTTTTTTTAATTTTTACTGCACGGCGTGGCTTTCAAGTTGGCATGATTGGGTTTCGAATTTTTTACTAAACTAAAATTTAATATTCACACCGTAATTGAGGCCTGAAATAGCGATAGCAATTTAAGGATGTTTTTCAGAAAATGCTCCAGCATTCAAACTGTTAAAGAATTAGACACGTACATAATAATTTTGGAAATTCTAGTAACTGTTCATTTTTTTTTTTTTAAGAATTTTCTATGCAGTTCTGATTTAAATCATATTAAATTAAACTATATGATGAATATTGTTATATAATCATATTAAAACAAACTTTAATTACAAAAAAATATATAATTCAGATGGTTAATTTGTTCAGGGATGGAACACGGGCGCAGAATTCATACCACTATCAATGTAAGAAAATTTTCTACCTCTTAAATCGACGATATTATAGGTAGAGAAATTTCTTAAACACATTCCGGTATGAATTCTGCGCCCGTGTTCCATCCCTGATTTGTTTAATAAACTATCAATCTATTAAGAAATGTAAAATATTGTCACGTAGATGTTGTGAAAAGCCAAAATGAGCACTCGAACTGAAGTAACAAGGGTAGTTTATTAGCAGAACGAACTTGTAGTACAGCTACACTCAGCTGAGAATATACTCAAACTGAGGAACAAGTCGCTTAAATACAATATTCGAATATTCCAGAATACAAGATTAACTTAAATTAGAATATTCTAGAAACAGCTAGAATAGGAAATTAAATATAGTAATTTAGAAATAATTTTTTAGAGTCTTTAAACCTACTTGTACCCGGCCGGAATCGAACCAAGGCCGTCTGGGTGACAGTCACAAGACATACCTCTATGTCACGGAGGCTGTACAATAAACTGACTTTGTGGCATTGCCCTCCTTTCAAAGAACAGCGTCTCGCTGTTTTAGAACTTCTGGGTTAAAGCTCTAGTCCTCGAACGCGTCATGGGTCCTCTGTAAGTATTGTTCGTTTTAGAAGGAACAACATCATCCTGATTTTGTGTGTCTTCGTTCTCAATTTGCTTGTCTGGATCGTGGTAGGTTTTCATACAGTCGGTAACAAAAGTGTCCGAACACTAGCAAAAATTCCTATGTAAAAAAAGTACACTTCATACTGTTTTGTTAAATAAATCCTTGTCGAATCCTGTTTTTAGTCAGTCTAAGAACACGATTCGATAAGGATTTGTTTAACAAAACCGTATAAAGTATGCTTTTTTTTACAAAGGAATTTTTGCTAGTGTTTGGACACTTTTGTTACCGACTGTACGTAATACATGGACAACGTCTTTTGGTTTTCTTCTTCGTGAGGTTGGATCAAAATCTTGCACTTCATAGGTGACGTCTGATAAACGACGTAAAACCTGATATGGTCCAAAATATCTTCTTAAATGTTTTTCGGAGAGGCCGACTTTTCGGACTGGAGTAAGCATAGACTGACCAAACGTCCCCATTTTCTGGGGACAAATGGGGACTTCCTTTTCTTTAAAGGCATTTTTCTAAGATTAAAAAAATTGCAGAAAGTAAATTATTAATCAATAATACTTTATTTTTAGTCCTTATTTATTAGGAATGAAAAAATACATCTATAATTGGATAATTGTAGCAATTTTTAACGCTTCTCTATTATTAAGGTACTTTGATCTGGTCAGCCTAAGTATACATCCATGTGAGATCTCCAGGAGCATAAGAAACCATTCGGTGTTTGGAGTCGTAACGTCAACGGTCTTTATCTTGGGCTTTCAGAGTTTTCACTCGGGCTAGCTGCCTGGATTCTTCAGCTCTGGTAATCAATCACCTTGGCGATGTGATCGTCGTCTGCATCATCAGGGCAAAATGGTAACATTGTGTCCAGCGTCGTTTCAGCCTCACGTCCGTGAAGTAAATACAAAGGCGTAAAACCCGTCGTCTCTTGTTTAGCGGTATTATAGGCAAAGGTTACAAATGGTAGAATTTCGTCCCAATTCTTCTGCTCTGTATCCACGTACATGGACAACGTGTCGGCCAAAGTTTTATTAAACCGTTCGGTCAGTCAGTTTGTTTGAGGGTGATATGCTTTCTTCATACGATGATCGATATTACACAATTCGACGAGAACGGAAACGAGTTTGGATTGGAACACAGCTCCACGATCTGTGATAATTACTCGGGGAGCTCCATGCCTTAGGAGAATTTCTTCGAGCAAGAACTTCGCTACTTCTGCGGCTTCAGCGGTCGGTAAAGCTTTCGTTACTGCATATCTTTTTAAGTAATCCGTGCAGACTATGTTCCATTTGTTCCCACGAGTAGATTTCGGAAATCTTCCAAGAAGATCGATACCAATGCGGTGGAAAGGTGCTATAGCTGCAGGGATGGAAGCTAAGCGTCCAAGAGGTCGTTGAGGAACGGATTTTCTCCTCTGGCATTCTCGACAGTGCATCACATAGCGAAAGACATTTCTGTACATCCAAAGCCAGTAAAACTTTTTGCGGATTCTGTCCTACGTTTTCGCAAAACCAAGATATCCTGCGGTGGGAGCGTCGTGGAAATGTCTCAGTCTGTCCGCTTGTAGATGTTTGGGGATGACTGGCTGCCACGTTTTTCCATCAGGGTCGAAATTCTTTCTGCATAATACTCCGTCAATTAATTTAAATTCTCTTTTATCCGCGCTGAAGCGGTTATTCGAAGGAATAATTTTTGAAAGATCTGGGTCTTTTTTCTGTTCAATCGCGAGGTTCATACTCGCAGTCACAGCTAGAAATTTCTCTGGCATCTCAGCTTCGTTCACTGGATTTCTTGAGAGTGTGTCAGCATCCCTGTGCTTCTTACCGGTTTTATATATCACTGAGAAATCATGTTCTTGAAGTCGAAGGCCCTATCTTGCCAGTCTTCCTGAAGGATCTTTTAGACTCATAAGCCAGCATAGTGAATTATGATCTGTTACAACAGTAAAATGTTTTCCGAATAGATACGGCTGGAATTTGTTGATAGCCATTGTTGGCAAGGCATTCCCGTTCTGTGGTGGAATAATTCTTTTTTGCTTTCGCCAAGGTTCTTGAGGCGTAAGCTATAACTTTTTCGGCATTGTTCTGAATTTGTACGAGGACTGCCCCATTACCATACCCACTGGCATCTGTATGAATTTCTGTAGGGGCACTTTCGTCGTACATTCCTAATACTGGATCAGAAGTGAGGGCTGCCTTCAGGCTGTTAAAGGATTCGGCCTCTTCAGGACCCCAATGGAACTTCACATCACCTTTTAGAAGCAACTACAAAGGTTCTGCGAGATAACAAAAGCCCTTAATAAATCTTCGTAAGAATGAGCAAAGTCCAAGAAAGCTTCGTATACCATGTACATTCTTTGGAGTTGGAAAATCACTTACGGCTTTCACTTTTTCGGGATCTGGACGGACGCCATTACTAGAAACAAGATGACCCAGTATTTTTACTTCTTTGGCCGCAAATAGACACTTCTTTGGGTTGAGTACAAGACCAGCTTCCTGAAGACATTTCAAGACAAGCCTTAGTCGGGTGAGATGTTCTTCAAAAGTTTCTGAAAATACCATGAGGTCGTCTAAATAACAAAGACACACAGTCCATTTTAAATGACGTAGCAAATTGTCCATTATTCTTTCGAAGGTCGCAGGTGCGTTACAGAGTCCAAACGACATGACCTTAAACTCGTATAAGCCTTCGAGGCTTATGAATGCCGTCTTTTCTCGATCCGCTTCGTCTACTTCTATTTGCCAATAGCCAGAGCAGAGGTCCATGGAAGGAAAGAACTTGGTGCCTTTCAAACAGTCTAGCGTATCGTCGATACGAGGTAGATGATATACATCTTTTTTCGAGACCTTATTGAGCTTCCGATAATCTACGCAAAAACGCCAGCTTCCATCTTATTTCCTAACGAGCACCACGGGTGATGAACAAGGACTTTCAGATGGCTGGAAGCATTTTCTGAACTTTTTATCAAGCATTTTCTGAATTTTTTATCAAGCATTTTCTGAACTTCCTCACGAATGACACGTCTTTCGGTCGATGATACTCGGTAGGCTCGTTGGCTGATTGGAGCATGATCATCTGTATGTATTCTGTGTTTCACATTCGTCCGTGAGGCTGTCGACATGTCAGTCTTCTCGAAAATTCCAGAAAACTCTGGAAGCAGTTCGGCTAGCTTAGTGCTTTGTTCGTTCCTCAACTCGAGAGCCATTATCCGGGAGCAATCCATCAGGGGATTTGACGTGTCTCGCGTATTCAGGCCATTCGTCGTGTCGGCAACCGCACATAAATGTCCTTCATTCAGTGGTTCGGCTAGACCTAAGCACATGCCTTTAGGAATGACTCGTTCCTGGATTGGAGGTTGGCGACTCAGATTTCATTTTGCCCATTATGGTATAAGGATACCATGGATGGTATAGCGAAATCCTTCTCGAAGAGCAGATATTTATTGCCGTCTATGACTACATTTACTTCTCTTCGTACTTGGCATCCTGAAACTGCTATCTTAGTTAAAGTTTGGGGCTTGAGAGTGTAGTCTCTTGTGGCGTACAACTTCCAGGCGTCCATCGCTGCGAGGTCTTGGCAAACGTCTTCTAAAAATAGTTCACGCTGTCCACAGTCTATCACGGCTTTAGAAGCTTCCAAAAAGTCCCATCCAAGGATTATGTCATGGCTACAATGCAGCAAAACAATGAATTCAAATAGCAGTTCTCTGCTATTTATGTGAACACGGAAAACACATTTTCCCATCGGCCGGACAAAATTTCCATCGGTGACTTTGAGCATAACATTCTTGGCTTCAGAAAACAGAACCTTCTTTAGAGATCGACGGTACTTATCGGAGACGACAGAAAATGAGGCTCCAGAATCCACTAGGCCTCGTATCGGCTTTTTATCCACGATTACGTCTAGTTGATTGCCAGTCATCTTTGCGGCCGACGGATGATTCTGATTACATGCGGTCTCACCTCCTTGGAAGGTCGCTCCGTTTAGTTTTCCTCATTATTGGGACTTGGAGGTCGACTTGATCGACGATAAGGCGACGGTGATCTGAAACGGCGTGTTGGAGATCTGCCTCTAGTTGGACTAGGAGATGAACGGCGAGTGAAGTTTGGTCAGCGAAGTTCTTCTGCGTTAATTTCGTCTGGGTTCTATCGGCGGCGTCGATAGCTGTCGAAAATAGCTTTTCTCTCTCGGCAATAATGCACAACATGTCCAGGACGTCCACAGTGGAAGCAGACTGGTCTGTTGTCAGCTGTTCTCTAGAGGTCAGTTTTTCTCGGCTGCATGGGTGATCTCTGGACAGGAACTCTGGATTCCCTAGTTACAGTGGCATATGTTGGTCGTCGTGGAGTTTTGGTCGGTGTTGCTGAAACGAGGGCTAGAGCCCTTTGAACTTCGTCTTGGGCTATTTCTTCCAGGAATTGCGAAAATGGCTCTGATGGTTCTTTCGTCTGGTTGATCAATCGATGGACTTCCTCCTGTACAATTTGGCGTATAAGGAAGAACAAATCTGGTTTCTTCTCCTTAGCTGCCATTGGTACGACGTTCGGAAGTTTCTCAAATCTTCATCGTCCAACCCTCTTCTGCTTCATGTCCTCGATGTAGTTGCACCACTTAATGAAATCAGTTGTGGTGCTGATTTCTTTCATCAACAGCGTCTGATAAATGTCCTCCGCAATGCCTTTCATGAGGTGAGACACTTTTTCGTCTTCGGTCATTGAAGGATTAATCTCCTGGCACAGACCTAAGACACTCTGTATATAGGACTGCGTACTCTCTCCTAACCGCTGTGCTCTGTATTTCAATTGCTCCTACGCCTTCCTGGTATACTTTTGTCAGTCGCCGAAAAGTCCACTTAATTCCTTCTTGAACACCTCCCAGGAATCCATAGTGTCTTCATTTTTTATGTACCACTGCTTTGTCGTACCATCTAGGAAGAAATAAACATTGGCTGAGCACATCATGTCATCCCATTTGTTTAATTTAGCCACTCGATATAACTCGATATATTAGCCACTCGATATTTGTTTAATTAGCCACCAGCTTATTCCTTAAGCCATTTGAGAGGATCTTTTCCAGGCACTCTTCGGAAGGTCGGTGGGCTCCTTTGTTTCTGGTAGGTAGGAGTCAATACGACGGGCTTCGTCTCTTCTGGTATTTTGGGCATTTTGGTATCTTCCGGCATTTTCGTTTTCTTATTGCTGTCTGGAAAATAAAGTCGGTATTCGGGAGATTGTCCTCTTAAACGGAGAGTTCTGCGAAGATTGTCACTGTATTCCACGTTTGCAAGGTTTATTACTCTGCGCCTCAACCAGAAAGTCACGTAGATGTTGTCAAGAGCCAAAATGAGCACTCGAAGTGAAGTAACAAGCGTAGTTCATTAGCAGAACGAACTTGTAGTACAGCTACACTTGGCTAAGAACATACTGAAACTGAGGATCAAGTCGCTTAAATACAATATTCGAATATTCCAGAATACAAGATTAACATAAATTAAAATATTCTAGAAACTGCTAGAATAACAAATTAAATATGCAAAGATAATTATGAGATTTTAGAAATAATTTTTTAGTCTTTAAATCTACTTGCCTTCGGTCAGAATCGAACCGAGGCCGTGTGGGTGACAGTCCAAAGACATACCTCTACGCCACGGCGGCTGTACAGAAAGCTAACTTTGTGGCTATATTTATTGATTCCATATGAAATTAATTATTTTGACACCAGCGAACATTGAAAGTGAAATAATATATGTTCTAAACTTTTAAACCTTTTATGTAAGTTTGTCCTTGTCAATTTATCATCTAGGCCCCAAGACCTATCACTGCAGATTTTTATGAAACTTCTTGTACCTCTCTTTTATAAAGCTATAAATAAATGACTATTTTTTTTTTCTCTATCTTAAAAAGTTTTAATGTTGTACACTTTCAAATCATTGTGATTTTGCATCGTTTGGAATTGTTTAAACACTCAGTCTTTATTAACAATTCTCTAAATAATGATAAAACTTAACTATATGCTATGACTTAAGGATTTATAGAAAATAAAATTGTAATAGTCTAGTATGTTTATATCAATTTATTTAAAAAGAAAAATACAAGCAAACTTTTAGACTTAATTTTTAACAGTTCTAATTAAACCCTTGGTTATTAAAAAAAAAAAAAAATGATAGTTAATATGTACTTTAACATATCTAAAGAAAAAAAAATATGGCACTTGACATAATTCCCCTCCTTCTTATTTAAATATATATGTATCGTAATTTTAAAAATTTCCCTTCTTTAAAAAACTGAACTATTACAAAATTACTATGTAAAATAAGTTGAAAATATACCTCTTAACTCAGCAGTATATATATATAGTAATATAATATTATCAGTGCAAAAATTTGAAATTTAAAGATGATTTAATTTCAGTATTCAAACAATTATTCTGATCAAAAACGAAGACCACCCAAATCAAACCAAAAAAGAAATAAATTAAAATCTAAATAAATTATAGCAAATTGGGATGAGAAAAAAGCATTATTTGCATTCTAACGTTTTCAAGGGCCTGGTACAATGCAAATATGTTAAAAAATGGATGTTTTTCTGTCACAAAGAAAGAAAAAGCTAAGAATTTCTTTGTTCACATGCCCGAAACACCCATAGTAAAACCAGAAAAAACGAAGATCAAAATAAAACACCTCACTAAAAATGATAATCCAATAACCATTTAAAATCGTAGATCAAAATAAACTCACCACTACAAATAATAATCCAAAATTACTTAAAAAATTATTATTGAAAAAGAGGCAACTCAAAGTTATGAAAAACAAGACACATGTAAAAATTCAACTAGCAGATACCAGTCAAAAGCACAGTTAGATCAAAATAGCAGTGAACATGGAGTAAAATAAAGAACTCACAAAGCTATTCAGGTTGAATCCTAATGTAAATTAGGATTCAGATTATTATAGTAAATTAGGATTCATATATTATTGTAACATGAATAGTGCTGCCATCTACAGTAATGGTGTGAAAATAATGGAAATATTAAATAAAGAAATAATAAAGAAAAGAAAAGAAAATGAATAAATAAGAAAAGAAAAGAAAATGAATAAATAAGAAAAGAAAAGAAAATGAATAAATAAGAAAAGAAAAAGAAATAAAATACATATAATGTCTGTACAAAATGGCCAGGAAGCATGGAACAAAGTAAAAGAAGACAAAAACCTATTCAAGCAAAAACATTTTTGTTTAGGATTAAGATAATAAATGTAGATAATTGAATAGTGCAGCCATCTACGATATATATATATATGGTAATTCCGTTGTTCCCTGCTTGTCCCCAATTTGAAAAGAAAAAAATTATCCTCCCCCCGTTATTTTACATTTGTCCAAATGCAGTAATTACTCTTTTATATATATATATATATATTAATTAATGATCAATTTTTTTTAATCCATCTACACACACATACATACTTATATATAAGCAGAAATATGCACTCTTTGTATACCTAATTATTTTTGCAATTTTTTTGTAAAATTAAGTTTGCCATAATACTAATTAATACAAAGGTTGGAATTTTCCGTGGTTTTCTCTGAAACTCGATAAAACGGACTAGGACACCTTAGAAATAATTCCACGGGGAGCCCATAATCTCAGGCCCGAGACGCTCGTGTAATCAATCGGCTTTAATCCAACCCTCCTTCAACCCCCCCACCCCCTTACTCCCCACTCCCTCAAAAAAATTACAAAACTTTATTATTATTATTATTTTAATTAATTAATAACTATTAAAACTATTTTTAAACACATATTTTTCATTTTTCAGAAAACAGAAAGGCAGATGACACTTAGAGAATTGCAGTGATCCTGAAACACTTTCTGAAGAAATATTTCAAGTTATTTGAAAGGTGGCATTAAAACTCGAAACATTTCCTGCGATCAAAGATGTAAATTAATGAAAAAAAAAGCTTCATAATAACGTAAATTTTATTTTAATAAAGCAGAAATGTATTTTGTTTATGTAAATGTTATTTTAGCTTTTTCAATTAAAGTTGAGAAAGTTATGGAATCCCACGTACGTAATATTGATATTAAAAATATACACAATTTTATATATTTAATTTGCACCAAACAATCACTAAAGTTTGAATACAAAATGCTGTCTAATTATTTTAGATTATTTTCAGCTTTATTTTATTTTATTTTTTAGCGTGGCACTATACTATACAACACGCTTTATTTACTTTCGTTGTAATAAATACATTTTTTCAAAAGTAACGTCTGAACATTTTATTTTTTACCACATCTGAAGTATATCACCGCTCAGGCTCAGACATTACTGTAATTAAAATTTTCTATAAAAGTGAATGAGATACCAGTTTCCTGCAACTGAAAACCTTCCAAAAAATGCATACTTTATAAAATTTCTATATAGATTCGTTTCTTTTCCTTTTTAATTGGTTGAATTAACCATTATCATTTTCTTGCTTCTAAAGGTGCTTTAAAATAATAGCAAAATGAAGCCTTTTGTGCGTTTCTATTTGATGTATACTTATTCCGTTAAATCCGGGAAAATTTTAGTTAAAAAAATATTTAAATATGTAAATTATACATTACAGATATTTTACAACTAGCAATAAAGTGCACATGAAGCTGGTAGCGCACGAAAAGCGAAAACAGAATAGTTGTTTCGCATTGAAATAATTAAGCATGATCCTTCATCTGGTAAAAAAGTAGTCACAGTATGCAGTACGAAAGAAAACATAATAAAGTGAACTCATGTATTGTCTTAAACAATGGCAAAAGATAGTGACATGAAACAGTATTTTTAAAGCAATTTACAGAAATTAAATGAACATTGTGGTACAACGAACATATTTTTCAACAGCATCATAAGTATTTAATTTAGCAGAAATGTATGACATCTGTTAAGAGAACTCTGCATATACTCTGCATATAAATTACAGTTCTAGAAGCTTATGATTACCGACATAGATTTCTAAAAATACTTTATGGGATAAATTTGACGTCCATAATGAGTGATTTGATAAGAAATGGGTAATATGTGTCGCTTTGCCACGATGCCGGCAGAACACTTAATTATAATGAAAGATCGTTTATTGAATGCATAAAATATTAAAAATTTTCAGATATTTTACCTCTTATTATACAATTTTTAAAATGACTATAAAAATAACAGTATATTCGGTAATTTTTCCATGTTTAATGCGATATTAAACATGATTGTCTATATATATATATATATATATATATATATATTGGTTTTCAGAATTATAAAATTAAATATCATATGCAACTGTCAAATAAAAAAAAAAGTTAAAAATTTCTCAAAAAGCATGCAGACTAGTTTTAAATTTTCGCCATTAATTTTACATTATTTTGGTTAAACAGCATGTTCTAAACAAATTTGAGTATTATATTGTCGATTGATTGATAAGTTTTTAAATATTTTGTTTGAACGTCAAAATTTGCATGAAATTTCTGTATTGAAACAAATGTAAATATTAAAAAAAAAAAAAAAAAAATCACTTGTCAAATAAATTATCAACATAATTCTTTATAAGCAAAATGATGAATAAATACTATAAAATGCAATAAACTCGCAACAGTTGATTCTGGTCGAAAAAACAGACGACCCTTTGTCAGGCCAACCAAATCGAGACGAGTACTGCAATCAAAGCTGCAACGCAGACCCGAAACAACTGTTGCAAATTTGTTGCAATTTATGGTGTTTATTTAAAGTTTTGCATTTATTGCTGCAAATCACCATTTCTATGGTTCTTTCTTATTAACATGATTCATAACCCAAATATGCTTTAACTGTTTTATTGATGTATAATAGTGTAAAATTGAGAGGGGAAAATTAAAAGTACTTTTGCATTAAATAATGTTGCAAAAGTACTTTTAATTTTCCCCTCTCTTTTAAGAAATTTAAATATATTCATACATTTAATTCAAAAGTATGCAACCATTCATAATTTTAAATCGGTAATCTACTAAAAATTTATGAGGATGTCCACCATCATCCTACACTTATATATATATATATATATATATATATATATATGTATATATAGATAGATAGATAGATAGATAGGAGAACATCTCCGGTTGTGACCACAGTTTTGATTTTCGCTTATAACTTTTGATAGAATAGATATTATGCAAAAATATAAATACCAATGGAAAGCTAGAACCATTAGCTAACGTTTAATAAAGTAACTGTATTGAGTCCGTCAACCAGAAAAAAATTCTTACCAATTTTGTGAAGTGATCATTTTTTTGCCAAAGAAAATTTTGTACCCGGTTGCGGGCACACTTGAAAAATCTGCTAAAAATGAGAAAATAATAAGAAAAACCACCATAAATACAGAAAACAATAAAATTTATTCATTTTGTAAGGATTCAGTTGCCGAAATAATAACTGAAAATGGCACTTTTCCAATTTTATTTTCATCCTTCAAATCAGAAGTGCAATGCTTGTAAATAAAATAATTTTCACGTATATTGGCACATTTCAAATGTACCAGACGATCATACTCGTTGCATTTGACTGAATTTTCTTTTGTTTAGCATGGTAGCAGGTGCTCCAAACAAATGATGTAGAAATCGACATCATCTTCTAATTGTGAATGTTTCTATTTTTAGCGCGCTTGGTCAGCAGCTTGACAGTTCACCCTTAGTTTTTATAGGCTTATTCTGTATGGACACAGAAGCCGCGAGAAGGTCCATATTCTCGGTCAGTGGATTTTATGGATTTCGTATATACTACGCAATCCTAAATGGCTTTAACCATCACCTTAAAATGCATTTCTTTTGGATCGATTAACTTTTCCAGGTTTGACATGGCTAAAAAAGCCTAAAAATGCATAAAACACTAATAAAATATCTTACGTTGTTTTAAACGACCATATTTCACAATTTGTAAGTCAAAAGCACGCTTTAAATGAAAGAAATATGGGTGCCCACAACCGGTTACATGAAGGTGCCCACAACTTTTATAATGACAGAAAAAACTATTTTCATTCAAAATTTTGTCTTAATTCGATACTGCATTACCAAAATATGTTGAATATACTGCATGTATTACACTCACATTTTTTATTTAATTCACTTCTATTTATTACACATTGAAAAAATTCAGAAATTACTTTTGTGTTGCTTTTTGTTCAAAATTTTGTTTCGATGAAACAAATGCGTCTATTCAATTCGTTGTTAGCGCCATAACTGCGTACTGTTACAATAAATGTTTGACAGTACTCAAATTCACATATTCACTTTTTGTTAAAAGATATGGTGGGGTGCCCGCAACTGAAGATGTAACCCTTTTTTTTTTTTTTTTTTTTTTTTTTTTTTGTAAAAAAGGGGTAAACTTTCGGAATTTCCAAGATGAAACCTTATTTACTGGTCTACCCACTTAAAACAATAAAATTGCATAAAGTCTCTGAATGAAAAGTTCGACTTACGCACCAAAGTTATGTACAGTAATCGAACACAGATTAAAATGTGTCCTACGCGTCTGCATAATTTATAAAAAAAAAGTTGTGTGAAATTAACGAACATAAGTGTGGAACCCTAATTATTGATCTACAAATGATATACAGATCAATAATTAGGGTATCAATAAGGTATCGTAATTAGAGATTAACAAACTTTTGTTAAGTCTCCAATCGCATTACTACGACCTTGCCTATTGATCAAAATAGGTTGCAGAACATCCTTGTATGTGGTAACCGTTTTTAAAAGTGAAATCTTACCTACTGATACCTACGTCACACTACAATGTTATGTAAAGTTACTGTTTGCGAGAGAAAAACCTTACCTACTAATATGCGCATGTTACGCAAAAAATGTTACATAAAGTTAGCGTTTGCCATAGGGGAACCTTACTTACTGATCTGCATACGTTACACAACATTGTAGTGTAAAGTTGCCGTTTGCGAGAGTGGAAACTTACCAACTGATGTGCATGCATTACACAACAATTTTGTGTAAAGTTATCATTTATGACAGTGGATCCTTATCTTATGATCTGCATACGTTACACAACAATGTTGTGTAAAATTACCATCTACGAGAGTGGGACCTTACCTATTAACCTTAATATCTTACAAAACAATGCTGTGTAAAGTTACCGTTTGTCAGAGAGGAATCTTACCTACTGATATGCATACATTACACAACAATGTTGTGTAAAGTTACCATATGCGAGAGATTAAGCTTACCTACTGAGCAACATACATTACATAACAATGTTGTGTAAAGTTATCATTTGCGAGAGTGGGACTTTACTTCTGTAAACATTCTATCAGGCTTTCGTGTATTTGGCATATTGCCAGTAAATTAAAACATATTCACTGAGGATGAATATTTATCTTCAAATGTGACCGGCAGACATGCTATTAGAGAATGCCCCCCCAGCCCCCCCCCCCAAAAAAGAAAAGAAAATAGTGAAAAATTCCCTATTTTAGGTTAAGGCAACATTAGGTACAATGAAGTCTGGTCCAAGGTATAATGAAAGTGTTGTACCTGGGGTCATGTGTAAAGTTTATTAAAAATCCTTCTATTTGTCTAAATTTATTATTTTTAGTGTTTATATTAATCTCAATTAAAAGTATTAGTCCCAAAGATATGTGTTATAAATAATCGATTTTAATAGATTAGATTGCGCATAGCGCGCTCAGATTTAATTCAGTTAAATAAATAATATTTAAATATTTATTTATATTCAATTTTACTAGAGAGCTGAAGAGTTTAAAAGTTATTAATCATCAACAGTTTATAAGAAGGTAAGATTTGTACTCACCTTCTCACCAGTCCACAGTCATTAAGAACCATCTTCGATCGGCATCTGAAAATAAACTGGATGTGTGGAGAAAAATATTAATTTATGTTAATTGTGTTGTTATTTTGTTTTTAGATGCATCATTAAATTAGCACCTTGTTGACACTATTATTTATTCCGGGTTAAATATATTATATGATACATAATTATAGTTGAATAATAAAAATATTGCGGAGCATTTAACAGAGCTCCGATCATTACGGTTACATTATGAAAAGTGAATACATATACATAGTAGTTGTTCACGCGCGAGAGAAAGATTTAGAAAAATGATGATTAAACAGTTTGAAAGCTAGGAGTGGTACATTCTTCTTAGCTACCCGTACATTAATGAAGATTGTCTCTAGGCGAAAAAGTTTATTCGAATAAGAGTTCTTTCTTTAATAGCGAAATATTAAAACACAAATTATTTCAGTTTTTCTTTCACTTTTACGACATCCCCTACTTGTTTTATATTTCGCTGTAATCAAGTAAGTTCAGATTTTTTTCTGAGTTTAAGTAGACTCGTCTTTGGTAATGGTTTCGTCATGATGTCGGCAGTCATGTTGCTGCTATCAACATATTGCAATTTTATTATCTTATTTTCATATAGTTCTTTTATGAAATGGTATTTTAAGTCCACATGCTTATATCGTGATTGGTATTTGTTGCATTCAATTAATTTGATGCATGCTTGGTTGTCTTCAAAAATCACAATAGGTTTTTCTTGTTTCATGTCTAAATCATCTAGTAGTCGCAATAGCCACACAATTTCTTGAGCTGCATTACTGGCAGAGACGTATTCTGCCTCAGCGGTAGATAATGTGATATTATTTTGCTTTTTCGAAACCCAGTATATAGGGTTCTCTCCAATGAAGAAAATTTTCCCTGTGACAGATTTTCTGTCATTTGGATCGTTTGCATAATTTGAGTCAGCATGTACTGTTAAAACTGGTGCTGCGTTTTTATTATACGCTAACTGTAGATTTATCGTGGATTTGAGATACCTCATGACCTTTTTTACATCTTCCCAGTCGCACTTTCTGGGATTTTCAATATGTCTGGACAGAAAGTTGACAGCCGCACTTATATCTGGTCTACATGTTGTGGAAATGTACAATAATGCCCCTACTGCTTTTCTATAGTCTATATTGTTTGGCAAAAAATTGTCGTTATTATTATTTTTTAAATAATTTGTATCCATTGGGATATTAGTAGGTTTTGAATCTGTTAAGTTAAACTTGTCTATTAATTGTTTAATTTTATTGGTTTGATCTAATAACAATGTATTGTTATCCGGTCTAGTAATGTTTATGCCTAGATAATTAACTACATTCCCTAGGTTAGTAATTTTATATTCGCGGCTGAGTTTTTCAGTAATTTCTTTTATGTCGTTCTTAGTTCCAGCGATTAAAATATCATCTACGTACACTAGCACGTAGACTTTTCTACCGTTAATATTTCTTTTATATAGACATTTGTCAGCTTGACTTTGTGTAAAATTTAGATTAATTAATGTCTCATTTATTTTCAAGTTCCAGGCTCTGGCTGCCTGCTTGAGACCATAGATTGCCTTGTTTAATTTACAAACCTTTTTCTCATCCCCGGGATTTATAAATCCTTCTGGTTGTGACATGTAAATTGTTTCTTCCAATTCCCCATGAAAAAACGCGGTTTTTACATCTAAATGATTTAATTCTAGATTATTGTATAGTGCCATGACTAAAAATGATCTGATAGTTGTGTGAGACGCCACTGGGGCAAATGTCTCATCGTAATCCACTCCGTATTTTTGGCTACATCCTTTCGCCACTAACCTCGCTTTATATTTTTGAATTTCTCCCATATGATTGTATTTGGCTTTGAACGCCCATTTAGAACCTACTATATGTGCGTTGGGTGGAGGGTCTACTAATGTCCATGTATTATTCTCTTTGAGTGAATTAATCTCATCTTTGGCTGCCTTTAGTCAATTTTCTTTTTCAACAGGGTTTTGCAATTCTAATATTTCACGAAAGGTTTTAGGTTCGACTACATTTAAGGTATCTGTTAACAAAGCGAATCTATCAGGTGGAACGCCTTTGTTGGCTCTTTCTGATCTTCTGGGAATATTTTGATCTGAAATTTCCTCATTCTGTAAATTTGGTTCCTCAATGTGATCCGATTCCTGATTCTGTTCAGTTAAAACTACCGGAAAGGATGATTTACTATTTATTTCACCAGTACCGGCTTTATTTTCATTTTCATTCATTAGTAACTGATTATCGTCATTGTTATTGCTTATTTCACGCATTTGATCTGTTTCGATGAATTTGACCGTTCTACATATTTTTACATTATCATCTATGTAAATTCTATATCCCTTACTTTTGAGGTCATATCCCACAAATGTACCCAATTTAGCCTTGCTGTCTAGTTTCCTTCGATTTATTTTATGAGTATATGTGTATGCTTTACAACCAAAAGTTTTAATATTTGAAAGATCTGGTTTGTTTCCTGTCCACCTTTCATACGGTGTTACGTCACAAGCTCTCGTGGGTAATCTGTTTTGCAGATAAGTTGCAGTCATGACTGCTTCGCCCCAAAATTTATTTGGTAATCCGCTCTGTTTTAGTAAACACCTAGTCATTTCAACTAAGGTTCTGTTTTTTCTTTCTGCGACGGCATTTTGAGGTGAACAGTGAGGTACAATAAGTTGATTTTCTATTCCCTCATTGGTGAGAAATTCTTCGAATTCTTTACTTGTATATTCCCCACCATTGTCAGTGCGGAGTATTTTTATTTTTCTTCCAAACCTATTCGAAGTTAACGCATGATATTCTTTAAATTTTTCGAATGCTTCACTTTTATATTTCAATAGATAAGTAAACGTATATCGACTATAATCATCAATGAAAGTTAAGAAGTAATTTTTACCACCTACGGTCGACGTTTGAAAAGGTCCGCATATATCCGAGTGGGATAGATCTAGGGGTCTGTTTGCTCGGTAATTAGCCTTTTTTGGATATGAGTCTCTAGTTTCGAAACTATACATATTTCGCATTCCTCATTATGTTTACACTTATTTAAATTTATTCCTGTCGCCATGTTCTTCTCGGTGAGTTCCCTGATCTGTTGATAATTTTTGTGACCTAACCGCTGATGCCATATTCTAATACAATTTTTATCATTGTATGTTTCTGCAATGTTTATACTTTCCGATAAATTTTTATGTGCTTTTATCTCATATAAATTATCGATTAAGTTAGCCTCAATGTATGTTTTGTTGTTGTATTTAATTTGACATTTTTTGTCTTTGAATATGGCAACACAGCCATTCTCAGTTGCTTTCTTTATGGAGATCAAATTAGTAGCCATGTCAGGGATATATAATACATCTTTTAATGTAATACTGTTCGTTTCTCTATCGGAGTTAACTACATCTATATTTATGTCCCCATGTCCCTGAGAAACTACGGTCTGTCCGTTTGCTAACATTACATTTACTTTTTCGTCGCTTTTTAAACATGTAAATTTACGCAAATCGTTGCAGACACGCGCACTGCTTCCACTATCGACAACGAAACTATCATTTTCAGTTTTGTCTATAATAAAAGTTAAATTTTTCAGTTTATTTTCTGTTTCTTTAATTAACTGTGTTTTTTGTTTACCTCTATATTTAGTACTGTTCTCACTACTGTTATTGAAATTATTGTTATTGCGGTGTAGGTTACCTCCTCTGGGCTTTAAGTGCCAACACTCATTTCGGGTATGTGAGGATGTTTTGCAGTAAATGCAATATTTGCCGGCCTGTGTTTTATTTTTAACCTGCATTTTGTATGCGTTTTCTCCCTGAGTGTTTTTGTTTTGTGATCTTTTAATATATTCGTCTGTTAATTTGTTTCGTATAAATTCGGCTGTCAATTCCTGTTCATTTCTGCTCTCAATAGCAGTTATTAATGTATCGTATGATGGGGGGAGAGAACATAACATGAGTGCCGCTAAATGTTGGTCATTTATCTCTTCACCTATTGCCATTAATTTATCTCGGATTTGATAAATGTTGGTAATGTGATCTATGAGGTTCCCATTTTCAGCCAATTTAGCTGAATATAATTTACGTAACAAAAATAATTTGTTTGTTAAATTCGCTCTTTGATGAATGTTCTGGAGTGTTTCCCAGGTCGCTTTAGCGGTGGTCAAATGACGCACGTTGACTATTTGGCTGTCATCAATCGATAGATTTATTAATGCTCTGGCCTTTTTGTCCTTTGCCTGCCACTCAGCAGTCAGAGGTTCTGGGGGTTGATCAGTAATAAAATTGTATAGTTCCTCTTTTATGAGGACCATTTCAATCTTAAAACACCATAAATCATAATTATTGGTATTCAGTTTTTCAACTAATGTTATGTCTTTCATAGACGATGCCATTTTTACTTTTATTTGTATTATTTTGCTTTTCACAACTGAAATTTAATTTATTTATTTATATTAAAAAATATGCGTGCATATGTTTAATCATTATAGATGACTGGTAAGCAGATATATTTTTTGTATTTCTCTATATATATTTTATAACACTTTTATAATATTATAACACACCAATTATATATATATATATATCATTACTACACACACTTTCTTTATTTTCATTTCTTCTTTTGTAACCATATATTTTTTTGTTTATATTGTAATATTATTCAGCTCTCTTTTTCTTTTCGAATTGCCTATAGGGCATTTATTGGATAAAACTGAGACATTCAGTCTCATATATCTAATATAAATAATCGATTTTAATAGATTAGATTGCGCATAGCGCGCTCAGATTTAATTCAGTTAAATAAATAATATTTAAATATTTATTTATATTCAATTTTACTAGAGAGCTGAAGAGTTTAAAAGTTATTAATCATCAACAGTTTATAAGAAGGTATGATTTGTACTCACCTTCTCACCAGTCCATGATATAGTGTCCAGAGTCATTGAGAACCATCTTCGATCGGCATCTGAAAATAAACTGGATGTGTGGAGAAAAATATTAATTTATGTTAATTGTGTTGTTATTTTGTTTTTAGATGCATCATTAAATTAGCACCTTGTTGACACTATTATTTATTCCGGGTTAAATATATTATATGATATATAATTATAGTTGAATAATAAAAATATTGCGGAGCATTTAACAGAGCTCCGATCACTACGGTTACATTATGAAAAGTGAATACCTATACATAGTAGTTGTTCACGCGCGAGAGAAAGATTTAGAAAAATGATGATTAAACAGTTTGAAAGCTAGGAGTGGTACATTCTTCTTAGCTACCCGTACATTAATGAAGATTGTCTCTAGGCGAAAAAGTTTATTCGAATAAGAGTTCTTTCTTTAATAGCGAAATATTAAAACACAAATTATTTCAGTTTTTCTTTCACTTTTACGACAATATGTACATATCAGTTTCATAATTTTAAACAGGTCAGGGATTCTGTTTTTGGGCATTGAAAAAAAAGTGGCCCTAGGTAAAATGAGGTCTAGCCCTAGGTACAATGAGGCATGTTCAGGCGCTATGCAGTAATAGCTATACAGTTTTTGGTGTCTCTCTATTATTAATGTATCATGTACAGGAAAACATCAAAGTATTTTCTTATTACGGCCTATGGGTAAAATTTCGTTTAAACGCATTTTAATATGGATACACTTCATTCAAAAAATGAAATAAAAATGTATCTTTAGACTTAATAATTAATATGAAGGAACTTACAAGTGCGTTCCGACAGTCTCATGTAATCATCTAAATTATGTCAAATTTCGAACAATTATTTATGAGCTACATACGAGGGTTGCCTTTTATACGACCAATAGAAGGCGCTACTGAAATTTGTCTTCAGGATATTTGTAAAATTCACATTTTTTTATCATTAAATCGGTGGCATCTTAGAAATCGTCTGCGTATTTTGTTTACAGTGAGTGTTTAAAAGAAGTGAGTGAAAAAAAAAATGGAAGTAACTCGTGAAGGTTTCCGTTAGATGATTTTTTTTTTATTTTAAGAAAGGCCGCACTTGAAAAGAATGCATAGTATCGCTTCGTGAAACTTTTGGTAATGAAGCACCATCAGAAAAGGTTGTTTACAATTGGTTTGCAGAATTTCGTCGTGGTCATGCGTCTGTCAGTGATGAATCTCGTGAAGGACGACCAAAATCGGTAGTGGATTCTAAACATCATCGATGCTGTGCTCAAGATGATTAAAGAAGATCGGCATGTCACGTATCTTGAGATAGAAGCATTCCCAGGCATATCACAGATACATTCGATTTTGCACAAACACTTAGCTGTTAAAAGTATTTGTTCCAGACGGATTCCGCACAATTTGACAGAAGCTCAAAAAGAGGCTCGTATAAATTGGTGTAAGAAAATAATAAAAAAAATTCAAATTGGGAACAGCAAAATCCATATACAACATCGTTACATGTGACGAAACTGCGATATATTCGTATGAGCCGGAAACTAAACAACAATCGACTGTTCGGGTATTTCTAGATGAACCGAATCCTACGAAAGTTGTTCGTTCACGAAGCACTTCCAAGAAAATGATTGCTTGTTTTTTAGGCCTTACAGGACATATCGCAACCATTCCTTTTGAGGATCAAAAACTGTTAACGCTAAACGGTATACAGAAATTTGTTTGCCGAAAGTCATCAACGAAATCTGGAAAAACAACATAAATCGCCACATCATTCTTCATCACAACAACGCCAGCTTCCATACAGCAAGTGAAACATTTGATTATTTGAAGGATAGAAATGTCGAATTAATGTCTCATTGAACATATTCTCCTGATTTGTCGCCTAAAGACTTTTTCTTGTTTCCTTATGTCAAACAAAAAATGCGTGGACAGCTATTTTCATCACCTCAAGAAGCTGTTGATGCCATTTAAATCCATGTTTCTGAGATATCAACTTCAGAGTAGATAAACTGTTTCAGGAATTGGTTTGAACGGATGGAAAGGTGTATAAATTTTACGACCCTCTTCATTTACCGTCGCCGGAAGCCCGAGCCAATGTTATTCTATGGAAAATTTTCTGTACAAGTAACTTTTTAACTAATACATATTTTTTAATTCTGTTTTCACATTCCGAAAATTCCCCACTATTAAATTGGTGGACCATTTTTAAAATGTATTTTTTTAATTTTTAATATTTTATTTTGAAATTACAAAATGAAAAATTTCACATATTGAAAATCCGTATTTTGCAACTTCAAAATAAAATATAAAAAATAAAAATAATATTTTTTTAAAAAAGGTCCGTCAATTTAACAGTTGGGAGTTTTCAGAATGTGAAAACTGAATTTAAAAATATGTATTAGTCAATAAGTTATTGTAAAGAAAATTTCCCATAGAATAACATTAGCTTCGGCTTCCGGCGACGGTGAGTGAAATGGGCCCTTGATGGCGAATATTTTGAAAAGCAACAAAATAGTTTGTTTCCAAAAAATTTTTTTCTTACTACTTTTTGTAGAAACTTAAAAGGCAACCCTCGTAGAATAAGTTGTATAATTTTAACTGGTGTATATAATGTGTACGGGTTGTTTACAGGAATACAGAAAAGAATTTCGTGACATTAGAGCCGATAGACAGATTTTTGTTTAACCCGATCAGTTTATCGCTTTTTTTGGCACCTTGTCAGTTTATCATGGGTCGCCGAATACCCGAGGTATGTAAGAATCCGTAATGTTTACAAAAAAAAAAAAAAAAAAAGACAAAATTCTTGAATACTCTTGAATATTCCTGCTTTAAAGACAGACAATGAATATTGCAAAAAAATTTAAACGGATATTTTAATTTTCATCAGAAATACACCAACTTCCCAAACTGCAGGCATTTACTAAATCATTCATAACTTTTGAACTAATTGCGATATTTGAAACATTCAAATTGCATAATAAAGTTTTCGAATTGTATTTTTACGAAAAATTTGTTGGACACGATGGATAGGTATTTCTTCTATATGTGGATTCTGAAGAATGAGATAAAAGAAAAATAGGTAGAGTCTCCAACGATACACGTTAACCTGATCAGATTAAACGAATTTTAACGTGTCTGTGCTGCATTAAACATAATTGAATTAACATGCATTATTAAAATAATTAACAGCATGTTTTATCTAGAAAAAAAGGTATATATAGACTAAATATATTTACAAGACCACACAAAAAAATTTCGATGATATTCTGTAACCATTTAATCGAAGTCAAATTTGGCTTAAATATTAATAAATTACAAAGAATTAGTTGTATATATTTTATTTGTAATATATTGCACTAAATTCAAATTCCTGCGAATATGTAAAATAGCTTATCAATATTGAGACACCTTCCCTATCTTTCAAAAAAATATAGACGGCGCTGTCGCCATTCTTGGCAAAATATCTAATGATATTTTGCCAATCCATAAAGCGAAGTAAAATCATTTTAATTTCAGAAGTCAGTCAGAAGTTAATCGGTTCTTACTAAAAGATGTAGCTGTTTTCGTGTTAATTGCCGGTGGCCATGGGCCACAGGCAGTGTCCTGTATGACGTTATAGTCGTCTTATGTAACGTACATTCAACTGTTCTGTTTATTGCGTTCGAGGTATATATTTAAATAAGTACTCGTATATCTGTATGTAGTATAGTGAATTGTTAAGTGTTTGTATCGAGCCAGGTGTAATTATTTCGTCTAGCTGGGTCCTGTTTCCTTATAAAAGTGGGGCCCAATCGAGTGGCACAAAAGCACTTGCCAGCCTCGTCAGTATGGATTTAATGGCCAATTTAAATCTGTTTTGGAGCCGTCATTGTTCCTGGTGTAGAAATGTATTCTAAAAATTATGTGTGGAATCTGAATCATCCTGATTTAGTGCTTTACGGAATCATCCAGATTCTTTGTGTTTTTCAAATTAAAATGAATGGAATTCTGTATTCCAGTTCAAATAATAAGTGCATTACAAAAAGAAGAAAAATTGCTTTACTTCGTTGTAAATAGCCATTTTAAAAAGAGGCAAACCTGCCTGTGTAAAGATAAATATTAGTGTTCTTATTTTTTGTGAAGAAATCTGCTTGCTTAAAAGTAGTATTAGTGTTGTGAAAAGTATTTCCGTTTTGTTTGAGAACAAAATTTCACCTTTTATAAAAGTGGCAAACCTGCCTGTTTAAAACTGAAAATCAGTTTGTGTTCTGCGATACTTTTATGTTTATTTTAGAACAAAATTTTGTGTTCTGCGATAAATTTATGTTTATTTTAGAACAAAATTTTGTGCAGTCAAGAACATTTGATTATGACTGTTGCTATTATTTTAAGAACATTTTCAAGAGTAACATTTTAATGTATTAACAAAGTATAATTAAGTCACTTATTTCTTTAAAATTGGCATTTTATTAAGTTATTTCGTTAAAATATTTCTGATTAAACTGTTTAATATATATTCAAGTTTAACTATTTGGAAATTTTCTGAATGTTTAAGGGTAAATAATAATGTGCGAATCTTTGAATTAATTTGGCGCCATTCATTTTATCATTTCTTATTCTTTTTAGTGTACGTAAACTGGTAATATACATTGGTAAAAATAAAATAAATTTGGCACTTATTTCTTTTAAATTTCTGCTTTAGTCAAGTTATTATCGTGGAAAGTGAATTTCTGTTTTACTTGTAAAAAGAAGAATATACAATAAACGAGTTTTTTTTTTTTTTCTTCCCACAAATAATATCGCATGCGATCTAAGAAAAGAGACAGTAGTTCTCTTTATTATCATTTATGCAAATTACCCCTTCCCCCTCCTCTTTTCCGTTATCAAAGTAATATATTTATATCTCTTCATCTATATATATAGGGGAGACCGGGGCACAGTGGACCACTTTTACACTTTTAATTTTTTTTCACCAAAAATAAAAAAGCAAGGTACTTGAAAAAATTAGCAAACATTTTTTAAACCTTTCTTGACATGTCCTAATTTTTTATAACAATACTTCTAATACATTACGAATAAAAAAATAAATTGTGTGCACTCACAAAGTGGACCACTGTGCTCCATCACCAGAGCACAGTGGTCCACGACCCGGGGTACAGTGGACCAACCACTGTTGTTCATGCCGAATTAATATAAATCACTCATTTTGTTTTTTTTCTAAAATTAGTTTCTTATGCAATTCTAGTCTAAATAACATAATTTGAACATTTTCATGAAAAAAAATTACCAAAATTTAAAGGAAATCAAAATAAATATGAAATCAAATTAGAGAAAGAATTCTGTACCATATTTCCTTTGTCTTTTAAGTGCCACCACTAAAAACAATAAGATATAATTTTAATTGTTTATTGTTATATAGTTATAAAAATTATGAAATTTATAATTAAACATTTTATTACTATTCAAACATTTTTATTAATTATTTTGAGATATTAATACTTTACATTATATTTGTGAGATAAGTTTAACTAAACTTATTCTACTTTTATCTTTTACATGTTATTTCTAAAAACAACAACAATAAATTTATATAACCTACTATTTATTATATTACATAATCATTTTATTTATTTTTTTTAATATTAAACAATTCAAATAGTTATTAACTTTAGATATTCATAATTATTATACTACTATTCAAATATTTTCCCTTTTCAGAAATTTATTTTATTATAACATTAAGATTATTATTATTTTTCTTAATTATTTTGAGTCACATTATATTTGTATATGTAAATTTAACTAAAATAAATAAGGTATTTGAACTTTTAGGCCCATTGGAAGACGGTCCACTGTGCCACATGTTCAGACAAAACAAATAATAATATTAAAATTATATATAGACTATAAATATCCTAATATTTTTTATAAATTTAAAAACAACAATATCTTACCTTTTCTTAACAACTATGCAATACTTGTAGTCAATAGTTCAGTCCTGATAAAATTAAAAAAAACTTCAAACTTGAAAAATTACTTTAAGCAGCTCAAAACATAAAAATTGTATAACATGGCTACCTTAGCATTTACCATGTGGTTTTTTTTTTTTGGATGTATACAAGTAGTACCATGCTGCCATCTATGAGTCTCAATATAAACTAAAAGAGTTATATATTAAGAGATTTAAATAGGGGTTGTCCACTGTGCCCCAGTCTTCCCTATAAATTAATTGGATCTATTTCAACTCACCAGTTTAAAGGTAATTACTTTGTTTTCGTTTTTTTCTTTACTGAATATATTAAAAAGAAAATGATAATATGTTTTATTCTTTATTGAAATACGTATTTCTGTTTTTTTTTTTTTTTTTTTAGAAAATTATTTGTGCAAAAATAAATGTGTTTTATTTATTTATTTATTTATTTTATTTTTAATGAGTTGTTCTATTAAATATATTTTTAATATTTCTGAGCTCAGAAACATAAAATATTGATATCAGTGATATTTTATTTGAATTAACTCTGTTCCTTGACGAATGTTATTTATTTTTGGTTTTGAAGTATTTTGTTTTGTTTATTAGTTGGTCGAACAAATTTGAATGGATAATTTATTCTTTAAAGGTTACCACACGCACATCATGGAATGTGTTTATATTGATTTAAATACATTTGTTCTTTTAAGGGTTGTTCTGATTATTAAACATGAATGTAAAATGCTATTTCTTAAGAAATAAGATGAAATAATGGTGTATTGATACTTAATAAAATATATTCTAATATAATTCTAACATAGAAGAATAAATTAAGTAAATCATAGCATCGAGTTGCTTAGAATAAATTAAGAACAATATTTCTGTTTTTCGGCGCCATTTCGTTTGACGAGAAAAATAAACAAGTAAACTTTCATCATTATTGCGCAACTTTAATCGCTTCTAGTAAAAGCGAAAAGAAAAAGGTTTTGTTTGCTTTATGATTTATTTTGAAAATTTAAAAGATTAAATAAAGGTTGTTGAATAAATATTTTAATCTTTAATCTTATTGAACATATTTATTGATGACACATGAATATAGAATAAATATTATTTTCTATTGAACACTATTGATTTCTATTAATTAAAGAGTTAATAAGTATCTAATAATAATAATAATAAAAGAATGAATAAACATTTTTTTTTTTTTTAATAAAATAAATTTTCAACATTTTTGTTAAATAAAAATATATTAAATAGACATCTTGTTTGTTTTGTTAAGCATAAGATTTTAAATATCGAATTTATAATTATATTCTTACCATTTGCATTAACAATAAATTTTTGGTGGAATTTTTACATTAATTTGAAATATATTGTATTTTCAATTTCGTAGGAATGTTTCAGGAATAGTATTTATTATTTACTTTCAAATAATTATTTGAAAATAGGGGTTAAACGAGTTATTACATTTTTATATCCTTTATTACTTTACTTCTTGAATGTTTATTGAAATTAATATGGTTAAGAATTCTGCTTATTTATTTATTTATTTATTTTCTATTAGTAATTTGAAAATTGATTTTAATTACATTTCATAGTAAAGGGAAGATGGACAGTTTAACGGTATTTTGTGTTTACGCTGGGTCGACGCAAATAATTTCATTGATTTAAAATATAAATAAATAGAAATTAGAAAAAAATACATATAATTTAGCATTAGAACTTGGAGTTAAAGTTACTGCTGAAAATAAATTATAGATTTCAGAAATGTGCGCGCTGTTCAAAGTTGTTTTAAGGGCATCGTCGCCCTGGTTCAAAGTTATTTAGAGGGTATCGTCACCCTGGGTCAAAGTTAGTTTAAAAGAATCGCAATGATTCTCCTGTATTATGGAGCCGCAATGGTCTAAAGTTATTTTGAACGAATCGCAATGATTCTGGTGTATTATGGAGCCGCAATGGTCCTAGGTTATTTTGAAAGAATCGCAATGATTCTGGTGTATTATGGAGCCGCAATGGTCCAGTGTTATTTTGAAAGAATCGCAATGATTCTGATGTGTTATGGAGCCGCAATGGTCTAAGGTAATTTTTAAGGAATCATCATGCATTCCGATGTATTGTGGAACCGCCATGGTTCAATTATTTTCAGGGAATCGTCTTGCATTTCGTCGTATTGTTGCACCAACCTGGTTTAAGTTTAATAGAATCGTCGAGATTCTGGTGTACTGTCGAACCATCCTGGTTCAAAGTTGTTTCAAATGAATAGCCATATTTCTAGTATAAATTAACTTGAATTATAAAATTAACTAAATGCGTTAGAAATAATAATCTAAATACAAGTGTGCCAATCTTGTTTAATTAAATTGAATATATCTTTCGACTAGAGGGAGAATGTACCACCTTTGAAATAGTCAACCCTGATTACATTAAAATTTAGATATCTATCGCGCATCGACCCTCACACTCATTTCAAAATGTTATAGTCACAGAAGCTCAGTATTTTTTTTGTATCCGCCGAAAGCTTTAAGTGCTGTTCCCGCCTCGAGACGTAGGCTCGGGAACAGAGGGGGAGAATGTAACGCACTAAATTCAAACTCCTGCGAATATGTAAAATAGCCTATCAATATTAAGCCATCTTCCCTATCTTTAAAAATAATATAGACGGCGCTGTCGCAATTCTTGGCAAAATATCTAATGATATTTTGCCAATCCATAAAGTGAAGTGAAAACATTTTAATTTCAGAAGTCAGTCAGAAGTTAATCAGTTCTCGCTAAAAGATGTAGCTGTTTTCGTGTTAATTGCCAGTGGGCATGGGCCACAGGCAGTGTCCTGTATGCATATACACAATATTTACACGAGTTTGATCACGGGCGAATTTCAGTACTCCTGATTCGCTGTTTCCTTCACTATCAGTTCTGACGTCCTGCCGTACACAATCAAAATTATCCTTGTCTTAAAGATTTTATATTTTTAAAGCCAAAATGTTTGTCTGTTCAGAAGCCAATCTACCATTTTCATTTTCGAATATAGTTGAATGTCGTTATTATGCGCCGCAATATTAAGATTTAAGAGATTGCGAAAAATGGGTTACAGAATTCGGTAAATTAAACAATACTAAATAAATTAAACAACTTTCAACCCTTCTATAGAAAAATTTACTTGCTTCTAATAGTTACCATTTAGAATTTCATTGTAATGTATTTGAAATTTTAATAATCTAAAAAGGATGCTTAAATGTTAATCAAAGTGAACTATTTAACATGTAAAATTATTTTAGGTTTAGTTTTTATCTAACTTTTATTCGCATATTGATATTAAAATATATTAATAAAGATTTGAATTAATGATTAGTTAAGAACGCATTTTCCAATTTTAAATAATTATTATTTTGTATTGATTACAAAATTGGACTTTTAAAAATTTATAAAATTGTCTTTTTCTTCTTCTTCTTCTTTTCTTAGGTCATTATAATTCAACAGAATAAAACTTAGGGACCATCGATAGAGAGATACTGGACATTGGCGCGCCGGCTTTTTGACGAAATTCTCCATTTTAGTGCCAGTTGCTCCATTGCTTGTCATTACGCTGAGAAGAATTTTTTATTATTTTACGTCATAATCCAAAAAGAACTTATTTATTACATTTTTACTTTGTTGGGAGATAAATTGCTTTAATTTTGGAATACTTTTAAAAGATAAAAATGCATAATTATTTATTTTATATCATGCTTTAAATACTTTGAATTCTCTTATTGCATGCTGTTTTACGTATTTATTTACAAACATATGAGATAATTACACCATTTATTTGCTAGCTATTAGTTTTTAAGATCTGTTGTGCAATACATTTAATATGTTACATCTCAATGTATTTTTCTGATATATTTTTAAATACATATTTAAACTATATAAAAATATATTTTTTGATTTTTTGCTAGTACGCAAAATGTATCAGATTTCTTAAAATAAATTAATAAAAATAGAGAAAATAAGGTGTATATTATTTGCTAACATATGAAATATAAATTTCTTTTAAATAATAATTGCCATAATAAATTTTATAAATAATATTTAAATAAGTAATTATTTTTATTTACATAATATTTAAAAAAAAAAAAAATGAAATAAGCAAATGTAAATAATATATATATATATATATATATATATTTTTTTTTTTTTTTCTAAAGATATTAGTTAATGTTTTTACAAATTATTATTAATAAAATTTTTATTTTTAATATTTAACTAAGTCGTTATTATTAATAATGCGTAATTGAAATAAATAAAATATGTATTTTTAGCTCGCAAAAATATTACGTAAATATTTTTATAAAATAATAAAAAATAATTTCTGTTCTTCTGCCGTAGTTTTACATTTATTCATGAATTACTTGACAAAAACTAAGATTACCATATTTTTGCTAAAAATTTTCTAACTTTTTATATATAGAATGTATGTCCTCAGAAAAAATAAGGTAGAATTGCTTTCACAATCAACGTATTTTGCTTAATATAGAAATATACAACAAAAAATTACTCTGTTTTCCGATAGGAATTGAAAAAGTAACCATGTCGAAGGTTAAAACAAAATTCGATTTTCTTGAAATTCTTTTTTTTTAAGACGAAAAAAATTACATATTTATATTCTGCATAACTTTCTGCCCACATTTAGCACAATTTCCCTTGATTTATGTTGTATAATAAAGCGTCAATCGCGAAGAAAAAAACATTACGTTCTACGGGGATCGCTCCGAATTGGCACTAAGATGGCCGACTTTCGGTCAATGTCCAGTCTCTATATATAGGGTTCCTAATAAAACTATAGCTTTGGCGCCATCTCTTAGTTCATTAACGCACTAAAAGGTTTAATTTATTTATTTATGGAAGTAGTTGCAATTTCTTTTTCTTTCTTTCTTTTTCTTTTTCTTTCTTTTTTTTTCCTTTCATTTGCACATAGATTATACATACACATATTAGATGCTAATTAAAATGGTTCAAAATAAAATAAAAATTTTAATTAAAAAATCATAATTATCAGGATGTTTCGAATTAAAAAATTTTAAAAGTAAAATAATTGAATTTATTTTATTAATGTCTGATTATATTTACAATTTCAAGTTATTTAATGAATTATCTTACCTATGATAATATATTAGACTGTCAAATGTCTTGTCTGATGACAGATGTCAAATGTCTGATGATCAAATGACAGATATCAAATGTCTGATGACATTTGACATCTTAAGAATGTATACATAGTCTTCAACACTTTGCAATATTTCATTGTATATTTGATAATATTTTGTAAAACTTTGATTGAAGAAGAAATTACGTATTAACATTTTTAGAGTGCTATGTGAATGATTTTTAAACTCTAACACAAAATTTGGCATCCTAATAAATAGATTGCGTACAATAGGCTTCAATGAAAGATTAATTTGCTCATTTTTACTTTCCGAACGTACATCATGTAAGGATTATAATCATTAGAATAAGTAAATAAATAAATAATAAAAAGGAAAAAAGAAAGAACAGATAGAAATCAAGAAAGAAATGATTATGAGACTTTGAGAAAGATGTATGTATACATTTTAAGGACCCCTGAATTCATTGTTACCATTTTTATGGTGGATTTATGTATGTGTAAGTGAACACGATAATGTCTTTACGATTTGAACTGAAAATTGGTAGGTGCGTCATAGGTTACCGATGCACGAACTACACAGATTTTTATGAATCTAGAGCACTTCATTTTTTTAAACAAAGGAAAATTCTTTATCATTATGGTTTATGGATAAAAATTATTTAAAATGTGATGGTATCTAAACGCCTTATCGCCTTATTCACTTTTTTATGTTTTAATATTATAATATTATTAAAACGAATTTCAACTAATTTGAATCCGTAGACCGTGACATATAAGAACCATATTTTTTACCTTTTTAATATATTTATATAAGTCCTGCACTCATAAAAATTTATATAGTTCTTGCGACGATGATATGTAACATGCCTATTTAAATTTACCTTAATCGATTATTGAGTTTCTTGATTACGCCTTTCAAATATTTTAAAATGTGTCATATGGCATAATAATAAAGATTTTTCTATGTGTTCCTGTAAAAATACTACAAATTCCAGACTTATTAAAATTGTTTCAGGTCATGCGACAATGACTTTATAACATACCTACCAGCTTTTAACTGAATTTAGTATGGCGCTCGGACACTATCGCGTTCACTTGCGCACACTTCCATACATCACCAAAGAAATCGCAAATTCAGAAGCTCTCAGAATGCATAGGTGCATTACAATTTTATATTTATAGTATATGGTTGGAAAATAATAAATTGGGCAGGTTAAACAAATTAAAACAATACAAATATTTTTCTTTAACCATAAAAAAAAAAGAAAAAAAAAATCTGAATAACCAGGCACCAGGGATGTCTTTATTTCAATTTAAAGGTTTTTTTTTTAAATCTTTCAACACCATTTTAATAATTTACACTATTTATTTATTTATTTATGTATTTATTTATTTTTTATGAGGGGGTGGGGGAGGAGAGGATTGAAGACTAATTTCTTTGGAGACATTTAATTATTATTTTAATTATGTTTAATAACTACATATGGATCTTAAATAATTTTTCTTTGTTTTTTTTTCTTTTTTAAAATAAAATAAATACTGCGAGAGGCAAAGAAAGGACTATTTCTTTAAAACAGCAAACAAGCTTTCTCAGCATTTTACCATACATCATCATGAGAAATATAGCAATAAATGAAATATGTTGTAATTAAATACATCTCAAGGGAAAACTTATAAGTAAATAATTATTTGAACAATGATATAGTGCATTTCCTACATTCATATCCATTACACCATACATATTTTTAAATAAATCTTTTGAGATAACTTAATTGTGTTACAGGTAAAATAACTTTTTTATTCTACTGTTATTCATAATATTTTTAAGATTTTAAGCTTTTAAAGAATCTTATTTTAAAAATCAAAAATATACACAAATTCATGACTAATTAAATTAACAGAAAGACATCAGTTTACAAATATAAAATAGGTATTCTATAGAGCAAAAGATGGCGCCACTACACATTTTTAAATGCTTTTAAATAATTAGGTAATAATGTCTAGCACAAAATTTTAGAACACATTAAAAATAAAAAATACTTCGATATTTAAACTCGAGTAATGTGGTGTATATTTATTTTACAAGTAAAAAAATATTTTTTGAAAAATATATAAACATATAATCGCTTTGCAAATATTTTTCGTTTAACTCATCTATCTATCTGTAACAGTCATCTAAATTTTTACTTGTTACGTATAGTACTTGTATCCCCGAAGAAGATTTAACTTCATTAGAAAATGGTAATGGAGACAGCTCATTTGTTTTTGAAAAGAAAGATATTTTACCGAAAGATAAGGAAAAAAATGTCTCTACTACAGAATGTTTCTCTGTATGTAAAGCATGACGTCAGAGCCGACTGTAATGGAAACAGCGAATCAGGAGTACTGAAATTCGCCCGTGATCAAACTCGTGTAAAGATTGCATATATGCGTCCTGTATGAAGTTATGTTCGTCTTATGTAATTTACATTCAACTGTTCTGTTTACTGCGTGCGATGTATATATTTAAATAAGTACTCGTATGTAGTATAGTGAATTGTTATTAAAGTTTTTGTATCGAGCCAGGTGTAATTATTTTGTTTAGCTGGGTCCTGGTTCCTTACATTGTGTATAAATACTGTATTTGTTTTACCATTGCGGTCTACAGACAGTATTTCTTATAAGTGCATTTTAACATGGGTACACTCCATTAAACATAATACAATAAACATTGTTTTTAGAATGTTTAAAAGCATGTTTTTTGTTGAAAATGCTAGGCATAGAATTGGTCAGGGCTACTTAAAATAATTCTGATACGTTATGCAATCAGCTAACACAAGACTGAGTTACAAGGAAATATACATGTATATAGTATACTTATCATGAAGGTAGACAGATGCAACGAAAGATTGAGGCCCTCAGAAACGTATCCGGTTACGTAGCGAGTTATTTCTTTCTCTCTCGCTCTCTCTCTCTCTCTCTCTCTCTCTCTCTCTCTCTCTATATATATATATATATATATATATATATATATATATATATATATATGGGGAGGATGATTATTTTAAACAATAAGGAATAAATAAAAGTGATCTGCTGAGTACTGAGTGGTGAAAAAAAGACGTTGAGGCTCTTAATATGCAGATCCACTAATTAAATATATGTATATATATTAAATCTGTAATTATTAATCGAATTTGGAGTGGGAAACCGTATTGACTTATATTTCGAAGATTTTTTTAGATGTTAGCCATAATTATTATTTTTAATGTTATTAAAATCTGATAGTTGCGATTTTCAAAAAAAAGAAATTTTTTTGTTCTCCAGTCAAAAAATCATATGTTATATCATCTACAATGTGTTGGAAGTTGGAAGATTGACAGTTCGGAAATTTTAAAACTATCAATAAAATGTGGCCTGAAAAATACCCTATTTTAATTAATTATCTGTGGAATAGATTTCTCTGAAACATATAGCTAAAGGTTATCCAAATTAAATCAGCGTTCTATTTAAAAATAAAAACGCATTATAATTGATCCACGTGTTTGGGATCTTGAATACCACAGACATACCTTCACAATCAAAGACATTAAAACTATAGATAAAGGCATTAAAACTATAAAAACTCTTTTTTACTCGGCAGTTAAAAAAGAAAATTAAATTCCGTATTTCTGAATAAAGTTTTTCTTAAATTTTCATTACGTCACCATTTTCATGCCAAATGAGAAAATTTCAATTAAATTATAATTTAATTTGCATGCTTTTTAAAACTAGCTATAGGTAAAACCAATGTAACATTTAAAATGAGATAAAGAATGCAAAAATTTAAAACTTTAAAAATACATTTTAATTAAAAACATTAAAACACAAGACAGACGTTTCGGCTAGATCACTAGCCCTCCTCAGTGTCAAACATACGAGCACAATATTTACAAAAATTCATAATACATCATAGCAAGATTAAATATTCAGAGGGAATAGCCGAAACGTCTGTCTTGTGTTTTTAATTAAAAATGTATTTTTAAAGTTTTAATTTTTTGTATTCTTTATCCCATTTAAAATGTTACATTCGTTTTAATATATTAATGAGACGTATAAATCATGTTTAATTTTATTAAATTTAGCTATAGGTATTTTATAATTTAAGTTTGCTATAACAAGAATATAATTATTTTATTGCATATTATTTATTTCTAACGTATAACAGTTATGTTTGTCAGTATTCTTCGACAAAAATTATTTTGCACGGATTGAAATTTCTGTTTCATAAAATTTAATCATATCAGTTTCTAATATATCGACTTTCGCATCTTTCTATTTTCTTACTTTAATGGAGGAAAATGAAACTAATCCAAGTAATAACTTCAATTGTATTTATTTTCCGCAATTCTTTACGTTCTTTTCTCTATTTTCTTATAGTATGTACATTTAAAATGATTAATAAAATTTTCTATTCAGAAGCCACGTTCTTCGAAGGAACAATTTTATTTTTATATATTTTATCGGAATTGTTACTGCAATTTTATTAAGAAAAAAAAAAAAATGCTCTTGTTTCATATTCTTCAATAATTAAAAAAGTGAAATAAAAATAAAGTATGTAAAATAATTTATTTTTCCTCTAAATTCTCTTTAAGGGGTTACATGAGTTCCGAAATCTCAAATAAAGCATATTTTCTCTATTTTCATTTTAATGTAATGAATAAATTTGCTATTTTGCTATTTGAAACACTGAGCATGTGAAATAGCGACATTTAAACAATATTTTATAAAAAAAATTTTAAATTCAGCCGGTTGATCTTGGTTTTTTGGAAAAGCGGTGGACATGATTTTTCAAAAACTACCTTATTGAAAATAGAATTGACTAGAGCTTGAACCAAAAAAAAAAAAAAAAAAAAAAAATTTAATTGAAATTTGATTTTTTGGCAGAGTATATTTAGTATATTTTACGTATAGCCCTTTAAAATTAGTTGTATTAAAAAAATTAAGTAAATAAATAAATAAAATCCTGGATTCAAGCACTAGTCAATTCAATCTTGAATTTTCAATACGATCGGTGTATTAGTTTTGAAGAAAGCGTGATCTGAAGGCTGTCCAAAAACAAAAGGACCCAATGGCTGAATTTTCCAAAAATTTTAATGAACATTTTATGAATGATTGTATGCTCAAAATATTGAAAAAAAAATTAAATTATTTAATATACTTAAAAAAAAAAAAAAAAGAGAGAGAGAGAGAGACAGAGAGAGAGAGAGAGAAATATACCAATTTCCTTTTTTTAACCTTTGAAATTCTTGTAACCCTTAAATTACGTATAAAGTTTTTCCAAATAAGAATTCCCTGCAAATAGTTAACGTTTTATTGCTTTTCTAGAAATATGTAAAATATTCTCACATTTTTATTAGGAAAGAAAACTGAAAGAGATAGAGACCACAACACCATTTTGTCTTCACCCAATGTTATGTCAAAACATAAGTATCATCATAATAACACCCATTAGGTTTACAACAGATAATTTCTTTGCGTTGGTTTCCACTTCAACCTCATTATTCCCACTTCTGCCTTTAAAAATGTGCACAATCGACCTGTAAAGTCAGTACCTGTAAAGTCTGGTGTAAAGTCCGGACTATGCTGAATGTAGTATTAACTCAGTGACATCGATTTTAACACAGGTAAAACGTGCATCATGTAGTGGGGCGTTATCCTGGATTGGTCAAGGCTGGATAGTTTGGCTCATAATAGAATACATTTCCAACTTATCAGAATAAAGGGGTATTGTGATACACTGGTTCTCATAATTATAAGGACAACCGTTTTCTGTATTAACTAAACACTATTATTTAAACAAATATATTTTTTATTAATTTGGATTTCATTAACAGACGATATTTATAATGTTTTATCGTTTTTCTATCTTAAAAAACGTTAAATATGGTCAAAAAATGATTTTTCAGGTGCTCACAATTATAAGGACAGCTCGAATCTTAGTAATTTTTTTTCAGTTATTCTTTAAATTAATATTTTATGGGATCTCTTTTTAGGATGAAAGAGACAGACATTCTCTCTGGTACATATATATATATTAATATTTAGTTTCAATACCATTTCATACAGCATAGATGATATTCTGAATGCATTTAAACTATTTAAAATTGCTTTCCACTTGCGTGCACTTTTCTAATATGATAAGTTAAGGTTTTTTCAACTTTTAGGCCACGGGAAAGACAATAATACGAAAGCTTTTTTCTTCAAACTATTTTTTATTACTCTAGAAGTAGAGCAAAAATGTAAGTCTTGTTGAAAAAAAAAATTATCCCCCCCCCCCCACACACACACACAGACACACACCAACCCTCTTTAAAATCTAACAAAAATCTGAGAATTCCAAGTTTAAATTTTGCGGCTATTCTCTTGATGCTCATAATAATAGAAAAAAATACTAAATTCATTCTGCCTTCAGTAGAAATAGCTCCCCAGAGCACCTAGATCCACCTTTAAAATGCCCGATTCATATCTGCCTTTAAAAAATCTGCTCTGTCTTTTGCTATCTTGAGATCGTGTCAGTAACTGTTAAAACCATTTGGTTAATCAAGAATAAAATGTTTTTCATCCGAAAATTCAACATTTTACTATTTCATATAGTCTTTATTCAACTTTAACACAGAGTTCTTTTCTCCATTAAATGCTTATTGATCAGTACAGGTTTTTTATTCATTTTAACATATTATTAATTATTTTAAACATGCATAAATGTGGACCCCAACCTTTTTTTAAAAATTACCAGCAAATTCAGCAGCAGTCATTTTGAGTAACAGGAATTTTGAACAGTAAGAGGAATTATGAGTGTAAAACAACTCTGATTTTGCATCAAATCTCTCGCCTATCGAACCAGCAGTTCGACGTTTGATCACGTTTCCTTCAGCAACTTTAGATCTTGGAATTTCATTAGAAATACGACTTATTGAAATTATCCCTTCACTTAAAAAACACATTTATCATACTTCACTACATGAACGTTCTTTTTTTTCGAGGAATTATCAGTAATGTCCGTCCAAGAAAAATTGAAGGCTTCTAGCATCATTTATGTGTCGAGTTCTAGTGTAGTTTTAATTCATTTGAAGATAGAAATTCTTCGTTTATATGACGAAAATATCGGTTATGCTTTGTTTTCCACCTGTCTAAATGCTGGTAAATGTGAAGTACCGGGTTCGAACTCGGATTGCGCTGGTCGGACTACCCGTTTGGAGTTTTCCGTGCTTTTATTCAAATATTTCATAAATACATTCTCTAACCCCTCAACGGAGGACATTCTTCCGAGGTCTAAACCCTTTTTTCAGAAAATCGGCTACAATCCACACATCACCACTTTTTTCCATATTTCCAACCTTGTATATGTCGAATTTCTGTAGATACAACCTGTTTTAATTTTGTTCGAAATTTTTATCATTTTCTTCTGACTATTTGTTTATTGAATTATTTTTTTATGTTTTTGAGAAGCAGATAATCTCAAAAATTATTTTATACCCAAATAATAATGTTATTATTTTATGCAAATAAAAATGCATTGGGTAGAAGCCCGGAACACGTTGCGATGTTACACATTATTAACGAACCAAAGAAACAAATGAATTTTCATGGTTGTCTAGAAGAATAATTTATTTTCATTAAAAACTACCTATCGTGTGTAGCTAAAATTATCCACTCTAACTTGTAATGTTTAACATTCACAACATGAATAAAAAATAAACTGACTTTATTCGTATTTGGCTTTTAAAAAATCTATTGCAGGAAAGGCGTTTCGTTCATGTTAATGAATTCGTGACACATACCTCCACTTCGAAGGCGTGAATCACAACAGTCACGTGATATATGAATTGCCGACACACCATTTCCCTCCCCTCGCATAAAAAGGAAATCGAAAAGTACAAAAGGAAAAAAAGCTCTTTTATTCTCCCTCCCTCCATTTATCCATTAGTTCCAAGTGTGTAGTCCCCAAAAAGCGGGTTGACCCTGCCAAATGAAATTTTGATGCTGTTCGCAGTAGGGAGAAATATTGTTGCAAATCTTTTGCTTCATAGTTAGACATATTAAATGACAAGGGAAAATTCCTGTTAAGGAAAGGGTGCCACATAACCTCTTCATAAAGGTGTCTCTGATTAATGAGTTTTTCTGGAAGGATTTCCGAAATGCAAACACTTCTCCTCGCTGACAAATCACCAATGGCATTAAAAAAAAATGCCCTGCCAATTCAGAGTCAAATTACACTCGGAGAAAAGTTTTCATTTAGGAAAAATCTTTCTTAAAATGTATTCTAATAAAAAATTAGTTTGGGCTAACAAAATAATTTTAAGGTTTTTTTTTTTTTTTTTTTCTCTCTCTCTCTATCTTTTATCCGTAAATGTTTGTTAATTAAAACAAACAAAAGTTATAGTAAGGTCAATAAAAGTTAATTCAATTAAATACAATGAAATTTTATGGAAATTCGCAAATGTATTCAATTTTTTTTTTTTTTTATGTCAGAACAAAACAAATTTTTTACTTCTAACGAATATTATTATTATTAATTATTTTGTTAGTTTTAATAAAATCCGGGTGCATGCAAGAGTCAAGATGCATTAGAAACTTTTTTTTTTTTTTTTTAATTAATATTGATTTTATTTATTGATTAGGATGGTCCTTGAAACATTGTCAAAATATAAAATTGCTACTGAAAATAATGCTGAACAAAATAACATTGAAATATATTAAACAATTAATTGGGCCGATACACTTGTAGAAAGGAATGTTTGGATACTTAAAAGAAAAGATAAAATCGAATAAATAAAAGTGTTAATGTTTGAAGTTTCTATGGGGCTTATACAATAGAATTTGTAAATAATAATAATAAAAGTCATGTGGAAAAAAGTTTTAAGCTTCAACCAAATATTATTATTTTAATTTACGGAATTAGCTATAATACTCAGTTATTAAGCATAATAAACTATTTCTACGTATGTACTTAAATTTATTGAGATAATTACGGATAATCTAGATATCATTGAAATTTGTATAGATTCTCACCTAAAATATTTTTTGAAGTAAAAATCCCTTTAGGTGCACCACATACATTTTTTTTTTTTTTTTTTTTCAGTACTTCAGTACAGTGGAGCATCTTTTATACGTTTCTCATTTATACGTATTTCAACTTCGGTCGCAAATCCTTCCATTGAATTCTAATGTTAAAATATTTACAAGTAAATTCTTAATTTCATTTATACCTATACCTTTTTTTTCCTCCTTCTAGAATCCCAAGTTTGAGTTTCATTTCAGGATTTAAAAAAAAAAAAAAAAAGGATGAATGCTTTTTATGTTTAATTCTTATCTTTTCTTAGAACTATAGTAACAAAGTGTGACCTGCATCGATAGCCTGGGGGAAGAGGGGTGTTTAGAGTTTTTCAGAGATAAGCAGTTGGCGACGGGCTTGAATGGTAGATATACAAGTAACCAGTGACCACTTGAAGACCTCCCAATTTCTCTTTTAATTGATTCCAGGGATGGGGTATGAAAGAGAAAAAAACACAACTTTATAGGCATTTTGTAAAGTTGAAGATTTATTACTCACTTCCGTTGGGCGACTTGGAAGATTTTCTTATTTCTTATCCTGTTTATTTGACATTAAGGTTGGAGAAAGAAGTTTTTTTTTCTTTCATTCCTTTTAATCGTTTGCAAAAATGCCATCTTCGTTTAGAGAACGAAACGCTTTGTCTTTAACCCATTCAGGGGCAGTGGTATATATTTTATACCACCTAATTTCAGTTCCTAACTTCAAATATTCATCCCAGAAATTTTTTATAAAATTTTACTTTTTTACCTTATGCGAAAATATTAATTTATTACTTTTCTTCTAATCTTGTTTTCAAACTGTGGTGGTGTGGTGGCACTTGATTTTAAAAGAAATGAAATTCATTTCCCCTGAAAGGATTAAAGGTTAAAATTGAAATCTTGAAAAAAATTTCTGAATTTCTATATTTTTAATTATAATTTAATTTTTATTCTACCTTTTAAAAATATTTTTTAATTTAATTAAAAATATATCTTATTCGAATAAGTGTAAAGGAAATAATGAAAATTGATTAGACTTTTATTATTAATATGACACTTTATTGTGTATTAATGTTTAAACGAATTTTCAGTTGTACGTTTTTTTCAGTTATATGTTTTTTAGAAGCGGCCCCTTTAAAAACGTATAAACAGTGCTCCACTGTACTTCAGTATATTTTTACGTTTTACGTCAAAATGTAACAGAATCCATTAACTGTCTCTTTTTTTTTTCCGTTTAATTTGCAGAGAATTCTATTCCTTTACACGGGAATTAGAAAAAACAAAAAACTATTGAAATTTAGCATACATATGCAAAAAACATCTTGCAAATCTGGTTTATTAGGTATTTTTTCTAGAGTAATTTTTTAGTTAGTAATTTAATAGTGTATGGTCTAACTACAGGATATTTTTATAGGCATAATTTTTTATAGATTTCATTTAATTATTAATAGACAAGTAGAATAAACAATTGTAAGTAATTACACTATTTGAATAATTTATCGAAAAACGTAACGCATTTGTAGCGAACTTTTATTGAAGTGAAAACTTTAAGCGCATTATACATATTACTATAGAAGTTTTCCGTTTAGTCATGCACACATATTTTTACTTTTGACCCTATTCAATACAGTGCGAGTAGGTAGAAAACACCGCTTCCAGCGCAGCCAGGTGTTGCACCGGCAAGCTGTGCGGGTGTCACGCGGATTTCGGAGGCCTGTTCAATCATGTTTACGGTCTTTGCGGAGCTCGGAGCACCCCCACTGACTTAACCGACTTGATCGTGAAACGTGACGAGGGTATTAATTAATGTTGTTAATGAAGTAATATTAATAATGGTGTGAAAGGTGATGGTGGTTTTAAAAAAGAGATTATTTTTGATTAGTTTTAAAAAGAATGCTATTATTTAAGAAGGATTCAGTCATTAAAATGATATTAATTACAGAATAATAATAATTAAAAGATATTAATTAAGGATTTTTTTACAAAAGATATGAGTGTTTTTATCGTAAAAGATGACGGTGGTTTAAAAAAGAGGTTATTTTTGACTAGTTTTAAAAATAATGGTATTGTTTGAGAAGGATTCAGTCATTAAAATGACATTAATTACAGAATAATAATAATTAAAATATATTAATTACAAAAGATTTTATTACAAAGTATATACAAAGTATATACAAAGTATTTTATTACAAAAGATATGAGTGGTTTTATCGTAAAAGATGACGATGGTTTTTAAAAGTGGTTTTTTGACTAGTTTTAAAAAGAATGCTATTAATTGTGAATAATGAGTAATCTATTATATTAAATCAGAAAGGTATTTCTTTAATACCAAAATCGCACGATCTGGGCATGCGCAAAGGCTGTTCCTTTCTTTAGAGGAAACCAGTGACCAATCGCTGAGAGGGCTTTTCTGATACCGAGAGCGAACGAACTCTAAAACCTGAACCAATCAGAATACAAATTTGGCTCAAGCCTTCTCGAGAGTCGAGATCATGGCTTACGATATTTTTAAAATTGGATAAAAATTTCATAATTTTCTATAATTAAAAATAGTAAGGTGTGTATGCTTTTTTTTTTTTTTTTTTTTTTTTTTTTTTGTTATTATCTTATTTTTTTTACTTAGTTAAAATATTTGTCATGATTTCTGGAGTATTGTAATAATATTGTGATAAACATTTCGTTTAGTGTTCCTGTTAACATTTTTATACGATTATATTAAATGTTACTATTAGCATTTTAATCTTTTTACAACTTTGTATATATACATATATATGAAATATTACTGCTTGCATTTTTTAATGTTTTGTGAGCGATATTAAAAATGTTAGATTATTACAATTTTCGCGAGATTGCACCTGATGAATATTGCATCGAGCTTTATCAATATATCTGTATTGCACCGGGGATAAGTATTTTTATTATTAGTTACTCCCATTATGTATTTTGTTTATTTTTTAATGTTAATTGTAAATTGTATGTTTTGGTTGCATTATACAAACTGCTGAGTTCTTTTTTTTAAACGCTATGCTGAGTAAATAAATACCATCATTCTAGATAGTTTGTTGATTATTTTAGGTGCCATATAGAAAAAATGTAAATGGTAACACTTTAAATAAATGTATAAAAAGCAGAATAAATAAATAAATAAATAAATAAAAGTAGTTTCCAGTGCTAAAAAATATACACAATACTCTAGAACTCATACAAAGGCATGAACTTTACACATAGAGATGCGTATGCAGTTTATTGTTAACAAAAATAAAAAAGTGGGATATTTCAAATTTAAGTGAGAAACTACATAATTTACTTTTTGCAAATTTCTTTTTAGAGAATTACGATTGCAAATCAAACAATTAAAATAATAATAAAATAAAAGTCGAGCGTTAAAAATTGAAATTTATTTTCTTTCCCTTTTTTGACTATGGACAGGTAATGCTTCAGCATTCAGAATCTAAATTTTCATCAGAAATGCAGAAGGAATTGCTCATGTTATTACTTAATCTGTTTTAAAGATTATTTTCAATTTGATTTTCAGCACTCAAAGAGTGCAGTAACTGGAATAGCCTAAATTATTTAACATATAATTATTGCAATTTTTAGCCTTCACACTTCGTAGTTGTTGATATATCCTCTTCATATATCCCCTTAACAAATATTTATAATTAACAAGTATTTTGAAATAATATATATTAATCAAGAAATTTTATGGAAGTTTAAAAAAAAAGGGACACTACAGGCTTCAAAGCAAATCACTTCACCATCATTTCCAGTCACATTCACTATGCGCAACAAGGGTGCTAACACATCACCAACAATTTGAGGTTCCACTATGTCGGAATATACCATTAATACTCTAGAATGAGCGCACGGATCTGCTACGTACCAGCTATCGACTGCCATTTCTCGTTGTTTTTCAGTTGAGCTAATTTCGTATGGATCAAATCCTAACATTTGAGCCAAGCCATTGTATAACAACACTCTTGCCTGATTTTTCACTGTAATGCTCACTTTTTTCGTGACTGCACTATAAGTAAAATAAATTTCATTTTCATGGTCTTTTAGAGCAATCGCTTTCAAAATATCAGGTACCGATTCGTAAAATGCTGGTGGGATTCGTCTACCAATTATCTTTCCATCATTCAAGTCGAATCCGAAAAAAATATTATTACTATTCACATTATATCAAGTATGCGGATAGATAAATTCCAGTAAGCCTACTTTCCATCCCCCCAGTCAATTCAATGGGGTTGGCAACCTCGTAATAAAATGCGAAATTTTATTCTCTGGGAAATAATTCATAGAACTATCCGAGGGTAACGTCACGTAGAAAGACATGTTGTTAAATGAGCTTTTAAAAAGATAATCTCTTCTTATGTAAAGAAAATAAATTAGATGAGGGAATCCATTGGTTGAATTTAGATGGGTAGCCCTTATATTTCACTTCATATTCCAATCGTCCTTTTCTAATGCGTTTTTTAAATATTTTTTCAATGGCATAATCATTTTTCGGCTGTACTTTTTGCAATTCCTGTACGTAAAATGTTCCCTGAATGGGCTCATCCAACAAGTCCTTGATCCGGTATACAAAGGGGTTTCTTGGCACACATTCCGTTCTGTCACCACAAACAGTTCTTCTGTCCAATTCGTTTCATATCCCTTTTCAAATGTTAATTTCTGTTTGGACACACGTACTGTATCGCCAACATTAAAAATACACGATTTTCTTTTTTCATATTTTTTATGTAAGGTAAGCCATACATCCCTTTCGTTTTCTAAGGTTACTTCAATAGGAGCTTTCTTGATGCTCGAATGGTAAATTTTATTATAACTCTGTAAAAGCTGGTCTAACACATTCAAATAACGATAAGTGTGATTATGTGTGAAATATTTCCACATTTTCGTTTTTAAGGTACGGTTAAATCGCTCCACCACAGAAGCTTTTGTATTATTGAAAGTCGTGAAAAACCGAAAACCCTGCTCTTTTAAAAATTCTTGAAATTTCACATTTTTAAATTCTGATCCCGTCAGTCCGCAAAATCTTGGGCTTCCTTGTCGAAAAAATAATTTTGAACGCATTCACTATATGATCACTTATTTTAGTTTTTAAATGAAAGCCCAAGCATATTTAGACAAAATGTCTATGCAGGTTAGGATGTAACGATAACCTTCATTGTATTTCTGCAAAAAGCTTAAATCCGCTAAATCAGCTTGCCATTGTTGATCTATCGATCGCACAACTACTCGATTTGTTCGGAACTTTTTCTTGACTGGCTTATGCAGGGTGAATGCGTCTACCCCTTCTAACCAATTTTTGATGGTTTTCTTTGAGACTTTCCCTTTAGAAACACGGTATAAAGCATTTACACCTCCAAAAATTACGACTTCCTTCGGATCGTTATAGGTTTCTTTCATTACAACTTAAAGTTCGATTTTGCGTCACCCTTACTCAGAAACTTTTATTTATTTATTTTATTTTATTTTTTAATTTTTTTAGAAAGGAGCTTCTATTATTCCAGTTTCGTTTAAGTTTAAAATAAAATCAACTAATAACTTATCACTGCCAGTAAAAATATAGATAATGCCTCAAATAACACAAAGTTATGTATAAGCATAGAACTCTGATGACCTCCATATTCGAAGACATTTCAGCAAATGAACATACAGTACAACAATCGTCCTTTATATACCCTTAAATTGTATGTAAAGACATAGCGTCATGGCTTAGTGGTTAAATTTCTGTTAATCACTAAGCCATGATACTATTTTACTCAGGTTCGATCCCACTCACCACAGGAAATAATTAATAACAATTAATTTTAAATCTTAAAACTAAAGTTTCATCACTTTGCAACAGTTGGCAGTAATTAAATATAAAAACAATTTTAAACTTCTTAAAATTCGACAGAAATTTCGAAACTGCCCTCAATACAACAACAACAACACACACACAAAAAAAAAAAAAAAAAAAAAAAAAAAAAAATGTTTTACCCAATAAGAAATTTAACAATCTTTTTTTTTTTTTCTTGTTTTTTGAAACTTTAACAAGCCTTTTGTTGATAAAGTAAAAAATAGAAATTAAAATAAATAAGTAAATAAAACTAAAATAATAAAAAACTTCATAACAAAAGAAAACAGACAATTACATAAAAACTTTTTTTTAATATTAAACTAATCTCATGGGGTCAGAATCTGACGCCACATACAAATCAATAGCAGATTTATATATGTTACACATGTTCAAAGATTTAACAAAACTTTCATTAATATAATTACAAATTTGAATGTTTTTTTCCACATAGTCTTTTACAAAATTGCATATATCCATTTTTAAAAGTGCTCTTTCACCATAAATTTGAGCTCTAATTTCATTGTTATGAGTTACACACTCATGTCCAAGTTGATTTCCTAACTCCTGGTCGCAGCTATTACAGACAAAAAAATACTTGCAATGTTTCTATTGAGATAATCACTTAACAGCTCAAACATTGAAGTTGTTAGAATAATACCAACATCGGTATTTTTTCTCAGACGTTAACGGCGGAATTCGATTTCGTACTTCTCTCAACAACATTCTAGGTAAAAGGCGATCAAACATCACTCTGACAGCAAAAGATGTTGCGAATTTTTTTGAGTTCCTTCCATTCTGATTCACTTATTATGCAGATAGAAGGCACAAATTTTCAACTTTTCTGAAAGAAACGCAGTAGAGAGATCCATCTAACATCATTAATATTTTCCGTAGATAACAATAAGGAGTTTTCAGTTACATTCACATCTCTTAAATCCGATGGTGAAATGAAATCCATTGCAGTAGAAAGTGCTGGCCATAGGGATGTTGTTAAACTAATTCCCCGGTTTGTTGGTCTAAAACACCCAGGTTTATTAATCCTAATATGAATTCGAATCACATCACAGAAATCTGAAACGCTGATATAGTTGTTTTCACCCAAATGAAATAATTGTTCTGGAATAAAATCTAGATTAAAAGCAGAATCCTTCATGATGTCCTCTCTAAAACACACCTTTTTAGTTGAACTAACAACACTAGTGTCGGCATTACGTTTCATCGACATTTTTTTGTAAAAGTTTAACGAGGTGTAACACGTACAAGAGAAAACCAGCAACTGATGAAAATATTCGCTTCCAACGAAAGCTTCATTTGGTGATTCCATCCTTTAAAACAGCAATTTTGTGTTGCCATTCCTTAAAATATAAGAGTGTGTTGCCACTGTCTAAAACTGAACACTGTTAAACTTGTATAATCTAATTCAAAATCGAAACCTTCAGAACAGTACCACTCAACTTTCAGCAGAAAATTTTAAAGATTAATTACATCTTAATTAAGTATTAATTATATCATAATCATCATTAATGAGCTTCTAATATAAAAATGTTTCAAGTTCTAACACGAACGAGTCTTGTGCGGACAGGACTGAATGCGTCATAAATGTCGGAAAAGTTTTTAAAAAATGTTGATTTTAATTACATTTTAATCAATTATAGTTTATGTTAATGAGTTCTTTATCTACAATTGGTACCCTCATCATCTTTAATGCCAAAAAATTTTCAAAGTTCCCATTCCGAAACTAAAGTCGTAGCCATTCAATAAAAAGAAATTTGGTGTTACCATTCTTCAAAACAAAAACTTTCAGACCCTCGTGAAAAAAAAAAAAAAAAAAAAAAAAAAACCTCTAAGTCCAGATTCCGAAACTAAAATCGTTGCGTGTCTATGAAAAGAAATTCGGTGTTGCCATTCTCTAAAATAAAACCCTCGTCATCTTTGACGAAAACAAAAACGAAACGGACACCTACAGCACCCAACAACTCAACTCAACTCGATGACGTCATAACCATGCCCCTTCCGGCAACGCCCACTTCCGGTCACGTGAACGCCACAACGCCATCGATCCAGAAACCGTCAAACCCCTCTACTACTAACATTCCATAGTAAACCGTAATAACTTAATCATTTTAATCATTCTAAAAATATTCATGAAAAGTAGAGCGGGAATAAACAGAGGAAATACAGTCGTTAACACTTTTCATGTTTTTCGATTTTTTTTTTTCTTTAAAATTAAACTATTAACATTTAAACCTCAATATTAAAATTAAACACAGTTATTCGGGCCATTATCAAACATGTATATAAGGAATTTTTGACAAAGAAATTTTAATATGGTCAAAAGTAGCTGTCGGTTGGCGAAAAATCATTTGAAGTGTAATGTAGTTACAATTCTGTCTAGACGTCTCTTTAAAACATGGCGATAAATGCTCAAATTTTCAAAGTGTGATAACTCAATGAATTTTTCTCTCAGAAAAGTGGATTTTTTTTTTCTCCCCCTTACACAGAGGTAAATATTTTTCTAAACATAAGTGATAGGAAAGGGGGTGAGATACCATATACATATTTTAATATTTGTACAGCCCCTTTATTAAAGAAATGCTATATCTGAAAATTCCTCTCAATTTGAACAAAGTTTGTGTTTCTGTAACTCTGTGCTTAAGAAATAAGCGGTGCAACATTTATTTTGAATCATTCGATATTATTAAAAATTTTTGGCGACATAAATATTTAAAAAATTTTCTTTTACTTAAGAAATGTGATTACTTGTCTTGTATTATAAGCTTTCATAAAAACAACAATATTCTAATAGGTTAGCATTGTTCTAAAATCGGGATGCAAAAATATTGAAGGTTTGCTTCATCTTGAAACCTAAAAACAGATACAAAACAAAGAAAAAAATGACATTTCCGGAGAAATATTTTTTGCAGTTTAGTCTCATGCATCTACATTTATTGATGATTGACGCAATTTGTAGGAGCATTCTAGAAAAAACATTTTTACAAATTTAATTAAACTTCGCAGTTAGTGACTTTTATGCCCTATTTGTTGCGTCGTATGTTTTTTTATCATTTTTTTTATGAACAGGTTTTTTAAAAAAATAACAAAAATTTTAAAACTGATATCACACTAAAGTATTTTAAATATTGATATATTATAATTGCAATTACATGCTACAACATTATATAGCAAAATATTACTAATTTTCGAAAAATACTTTTTGATATTAGGAGGATAATTTCAAGAGGAGTTAAAAGTATGGTTTTTTATTAACCGATAATCCTCAGTTTCAATGAAACAATATTTTCTACTTAAATATTACTTTCTAAAAACTCTCTGAAATGTTACGGAATTTATTTATTTTACAGAAAAAGTTTGTTATTTGAATTTAGTCATTTAATTTCTTTTTTGATAAATGCTTGTGCCCAAAATCAAACATGTATGTAAAAACACGCAAGTAAATTGAATTTTCTAGTTTTACAAAAATCTCTAGAGAAATCTTGTTGAACTCTCTCAAAAGTTGGAAAATTCTTTTTAGCCTTCCGGAGAAAAACAATTTTAAGGAATTCAAATGTAAAATCGGTATAAAAAGGGCAACCTTTTGTTTAATTTTTTTTTTTTTTTTTTTTTTTTTTTTTATTGGAATTTTTAAATGATAGCATTGGTACTTAGCCGAATAGAATTTATTATTTATTTTTAAAGATTTAACATGCTTAATATGACCTTTACACTCCTTAATAAAATAGTTATATGTATATATATATTAGTTTGATTAATTTTATTAGATTAAATACTTCATTGTAAATTAAATATCCGGACACATTCTCTGTTTAAGTATTGCAAACATTAAAATACTTTCACGAGATTTTGGTGTATTTATACGTTTTCAAATCGTCTGAAATGATTTTTCCTTTACTTACAGTGACATGTTTATGTGTGGGTTTGAACTTGATAGCATCTAAATATTTCATTCATTTGAACGAAAAGTTGGTAGGTATGTTATAGGCAACGTCGCACGAACGTATATGTTTTCATGCGTGTAAGACTTAATTCCTTTTACGAAAAAAAAAAATAATAATAATAATAATAATAATTCTACATCATCACAGCATACGGACTCAAATAATTTGAAATGCCCCCATAGTTTATATTCTATTATATTGAATTAGAACTGAATTGGGAAAAGTCACTATCGCAAAAATTTGACAAAGTTTTTTAAATATAGGCCTTAATTTTTTTAAAAACTGTTATAGAAACTGGAATTCTTACATGATACAGTCCGCAGACTCAAATTAATTTAGGTTTGTTTCGGTAATGTTGAATTGTTTAAGACAGAATATATATATATATATATATATATATATATTACAGTGCTTTGAAAATGTATGATCATTATTGGAGTTATCTTTCTTTGATCGGAAAACAGAAAAAAATTGACACATATCGCGTCTTAATTTTCTGACTTCATTAAATTGTTTAAAGAAAATGGAAAACTGTTGTTTTAGACAGAATTGTCGTTTTTGCAAATTATTTGCTTCCAATTTGGAATAAATTTTATAAATGTGTATCTAGCTTGCTTTCGAGAAATTTCTCATGCGGATTCATAAAAGTACATATGCATCTGAACGATAGTCGAAAGGAATAATAAAGTAAATATATAGTTCCAGTGAGATATTTTTAGTACATTATTCTGATCTCACATTTAAAAAAAAAAGGGGGGGGGGAAAGGAAGAAAGAAAGAAAATGAAACATTATCAGACTAATTTCTTTTGATAAATTCAATTGCCATATGCCGAGTTCGAATCCCAGTTCAGACATGTGTTTCCGTAGTGGTTCGAATTCTACTTTAAAAATTAAATTTATTGTAGAAAAGCAAGGACCTTTTGAGAAAATGAATTAATCTAAAAGATCGTACTCGGTGCAACTGTTGTAGATGTTTGTATGAAAAATATTGTTTGTTGCAACAACTTTGAGATGTTGCTTTAAAGGGGCTCTATTTGATTTCTAATGTCTTGATATCGAATTTTCTCTCTCTCCAAATGTCGATCGATGTCGAGGAGAAGACAGAAACCGTACAATGATTAATAATTTCTTTGACCGTTAACAAAGCCTCTATTGATCAATGCAAATAAGCAAGTCTTTTAACAATGACGACTGTTTCATTGCTGTCTTCAGACTAGACTGGAAGATTAGTAATTGTCTTCTAAACTCAACTCACCAAACATACCTCTTCGATTTCTTTGAAACTTGGTACAGAAATATACTGTCAAAAAGAACTAGACATGTGTTTTTTAGCTCCTAATTTAGTGATTTAATTTACATTTCAAGTTGCATTCTTTATGTTTTAAAAGGTCAAATTTATCTTTTCTGCATGAAAGTTCGAAAACTAATTCCAAATTAATTCACAAATGGCTAAGTATTACTTAATATTTTTATGAAAAATGCTTTCCACTTTATTTTAAAAGATTGAATTAGAATAAGATATATTCTTTAAATGTGTTTTAAGTGTAAATATTTAGGATAATTTTATTTTTCTAAACCTTCATATTAACAGCTTAAAAAAATAAATAAAGTGCTTAATATTTTTTGATAGTCTACTCTTGTGCCAAGTCTCAAGGATATTGGTAGAATGATATCTAAAGAGATTCGATTGTTAAATACATATCGGAATCACTGTATAACAATATAAGACCTCTCCACATACAACAATAGATGCAAACTTTTAACGGAGCAATCTGTTTTAGAAAAGTAAAAAATTGAAGTAAGTATGGAAATAATATCATTAATTATGTGAAAAAATAATGCCATATTAAGTTATTTCCTATTTGTTTAGTTAAAAAAGTATTTTTATTTTTTAAGAACATAGCGGGATACTTATGTTTCCGGGGTTACTTTAGCCCAAATCTAGAATGTGGAAAAATAGCTCCACACTCCACAGATAGTTACAAATCTTGTCCGTGACCTACGAATGAGCTCTAATATTAAAACGTTTTTAGTATTTAAATGGTTTTTATGATTGTAGGCCAGTACTAATACCAGATTTTGATGAAGACTCGGATGAGGATGAACTAATGTAGGAGCACAAATTAGTTTCAGAGAAAACAAGGACTGGGTCAAAGTAGCCCCAAGTAGGGGTTAACATTTTAAAACTACGTGCTCGCTCATTTTACTTAATGGACATTTCAACTTTAAATAAAGAGATTATTCATTTATTTATTTGGGACAAAATTTTATCACTAATAATTCCTATTTTCCGGCTCAAACGTCAATAAAATTGCGTAAAAAAAAAAGCCTAAGATAGAAGTTTAGGATTTTTTTTTTAATCTATTAAACACCTTTTCTTTTTAATTAAATGTATATTTGAAATCAGTTGGCATTTTTATTTTGCAGCGTCTTGCAAGATTTCAAGAGTCTATTGCTGTATTTTAATATTGTTATAAATTATTTTATTCGTCTAATTAATTTTATGAAGGATTTATTAAGTCTACCAATTATATGAAATTATTTTCATCTGCAGCTTAATTAAGGATGATATTTTGTGCATGTCTGTCAATTTTCATGAAGAGTTCAATCTAATACTTTAATATTTCATTTTTAATGATTGTTTAGGAAATTTATAATGAGTAATATATTATATTGATTTCATCATGCTCATTTAATTCCCCATGGAACCTTCTGCTTGAGCAACTGGTATCAATTATTGCTTCCAGATGCCAGAGAAGTAATTATGACTTGTATACTTATTTTATTTTTATTGGTTTTTTGTTAACCACATGGAAACTGAAAATTCGTCAGAAGTGACTTGTTTTTCGTGAGAGAATGTAGGCCTAAAAAGTTCTCTTGAAAATGGCCGTTTTTAACGGTAATTGCGTTTTATTCCCGAAATGGGAGTATCGCATTTGTATTATGCTTGGAAGGCTAAAAGCCGATAATCTTGTTTATTGATTATTTCAATGTGCTTCAAATGAAAGCCTCTAGTTTAATTATTGTAAATACATGTTTATCAGTGTTAATATGTTATTTGTGTGATTAATATAAAGCAAGAAAAATGACAACCTGTATTTCTTTTTCTTTGTGAATTTTGAATCACTGTATTCTGGAAAATCTTTGTTTCATGTGCGTAAAATCATTTAAAAAGCTCTCCCAATCCCAATTTTGGATGTACTTGAAATATATTACGTGGAATATAAACATTTCGGCATGGATTATACGACGGTTTTCTTCATGGTGTCTCGAAACCCGGGAAAAAGGTGGGATACTTTTTGATATTCCTTTAGTTCTTGAAATAAAAAAGTAACTGTTTGAAATATATTTCGAATTATATTAAAAATTTTCTTGAATACTTGAAAAACTAAACGTTCAACAGTCAGAACGTTAATTACAAAATTAGTAACAAAAGCAGAAGCTTTATTTGCAGCTGATATAGAGAATACGGATATTGATTCGTTAAAAGAAACACATGATATTTTAATGGAAAAAGAAAAGGAATTAAAAGAATTAAATTCCGAAGTTGACAATTTAATATCTGATAAGGCAGAGTACGAAAAAGAAATAAAATCTGTTGAAGAATATTCAGAAAAAATTTTAAGTTTGAAATTTAAAATTTAAAATCGTATTAAGAAGTGTAATTCTGTTACCGAAAGTAAAATTTGTGATTCCAGTGCCAAAAATGAAGGTTTTTTGGATTCTGACTCTAATAGTAGACAAGCATCGGCAGTAAAATTACCAAAGTTATCTTTGGACAAATTCACCGGTGAAACAAGCAAATTTCTTGATTTTTTTTAATACTTTCTCGAACATTATTGATTCAAACACAAGCTTAACGATAATAGAAAAATTTCAATACTTGAAATCTTTGTTGTCAGACCCTGCTTATAATATTGTAAGTGGGTTCGAACTAAATGAAGAAAATTGTTTTTCTAGTTTAAAGCTTTTTAAGAATAGATATGGAAAACGCGAAAATGTAATGTTATATGAACAAAATACTTAATCTTGAAGCAGTGAAATCCTCATCAAACTTGAAGGCTTGAGACAACTCTATGACAATATTCAAATTTGCATTGGAAATTTGGACTCGCTCGGTGTCGCATCGGGTTCTTATGGTCATTTATTGTTACCAATATTATTAAAATTATTGCCTGAGCAACTCGTGTTAGAATTTAATAGAAAACGCGATCCGGATAAAGACACTGAGGTTACCGAATTAATTAATTTTATTAAAAATGAATTGAGATGTCGGGAAGCTACGAACGTTGTAAATAGTTCCCCTAGTAAAATATCTGAAATCTATCAAAGTAAAAATAAAAATTTTGTTCCAAAGAAAAACTTTCCTTCGGCTGCGGCTTTAAGTACTTCCGCGAAGCAGTTTTGTATATTTTGCAAAGCTTCTAACCATGGAGGTCTGGCATGTACTAAATTTTCGGATGAGCAAAAACGTTATAGATTAAAGAAAGAAGAACGTTGCTATAAGTGTTTTTTTAAATCGCATTTATCGGGAGATTGCAGAACTAAATTAAATCATTGTACAAAATGTTTTGAGACGACACATAATCATTTGTTTTGTCCTAAATTAAGTAAGAGTGAAAACCATGAAAAAGAAAAAACTAGTACTATTGTATCAATGATGTCTGAACAAAAAATTACACAAAAATCAACTTTGCTTCAGACATGTGTATCTGTATCGGCCGGTAATAATACCATTTTAGCCAGAATACTTTGCGATAGAGGGTCCGAAAAATGCTTCGTGAAAAAATCTTTAGTGAGAAAATTAAAATTGAAACCTGTGAGGCAGGATAATTTGTTAGTGTACCCCTTTGGCCGTAGACAACCTTACGAGTCTTGTTATGATGTAGTGGTGCTGAAATTAAGTAGTATTGCGCAACCGTGCAACTTTATAGAGATCGAAGCGCTTGTTGTAGATAATGTAACAGGCGCTGCAGTAAAAACAGTGGCGCCTGAAATTCTAGAACTAATGAGAAAAAGAGGATGGTTGGAAAAAATTTCTGATGGTTGTTATTATATGCCCCATAGACACGTGATAAGAGAGGATAAAACTACTACAAAAGTACGCATTGTTTATGATGCCTCTTCCAAACAAAATAATTGTTTATCCTTAAATGAAAATCTAAATCCTGGCTTTAACTTGAACCCTTGTGTTTTGGACATAATTTTAAAATTTCGATTTCATAAAATTGCGTTTTCAGCCGATATTGAAAAGGCTTTTCTCCAGATATCTATAGCGGAGGAAGATCGTGACTACTTAAGATTTTATACTATAAAAACTTTGACAATCATGAAAAAATAATACCTTATCGAATGACAACAGCTACTTTTGGAGTTACCTGTAGTCCCTTTATTTTGGCTTGTACAATTAAACACCATATTAAAAAATACAAAATTTCTCATGAAAGTGTTTTTAATATGCTTAATTCATCCCTCTTTGTTGATTATTTGTTCTCGGGGGGAGATGATGTTCATGAAGCTCTTAATTTAACCCTTGAAGCTGCCAATATTTTAAGAGAAGCAGGTGTGAATTTGAGGAAATTTGAGACAAATTCTGAGGAGCTTCGAAAAGAGTGGGTTCGTGAAAATTTAACTGTTACTGATCTTGATTCTCGAAATACTTCTTTAAAGGTTTTAGGCTTAACTTGGGATAACAAAGAAGATAATTTAGGGCTAGAATTACGACCCTTGTTATCAAAAATAGAAAATACTTCATGTAAAAAAATAAACATTTTAAAGGTTGCAGCCATGATATTTGACCCAGCGGGTTATATTGCTCCTCATGTAATTAGAGTAAAATGTTTATTACAGCAATTGTGGGTTATGGGAATTTCTTGCGATGAACAATTTTCTGGGGAATTAGTAAATAGCTGGAAAACTTGGTTATCAGAAATTGGACATCTAAAACTACTTAAAATTCCCAGGTATTATTTTGACTCGATAGATAGTAAAGATAAGACTCAATTATAATTGCATATCTTCACTGATGCTAACCCTAATGCTTATGGCGCAGTTGCATACTTAAGATATAAAACACCTGAAAATAATTTAAAAACCTGTTTTGTAATGTCTAAATCTAGGGTTGCCCCCTTAAAAAAGTTAACCTTTCCGCGTTTAGAGCTTATGGGTGCACTTATCGGTGCCAGGTTTGCGGATTATGTCAAGAAAATCCTCCATGTAATTGATATTATTTTTTGGACAGATTCGGAGATTGTACTACACTGGATAAGGGGCAACAAAAATAAATGGAAACCTTTTATTTCAAATCGAATCTCCGAAATTCAAAATTTATCTAATCCAGAATCCTGGAAACATGTAGAGGGTAATTTAAATCCTGCTGATCTCTTAACAAGAGGTTGTTCCGTAAAAGTATTGGTAAATTGTAAAAAATGGTTTAATGGCCCTGAATTTCTCTTTTGTCGTGAAAGTCAGCGGTATACAGTTAAATTAATTCAAAGTAAATTACCCGATGTGACAGACGAGAAGTCTAAAAAACCCACAGCGATATTACAGTGCATGGTCGAGGAAAATAAGCAGAGAATTCCAATCATGGATATAGCAAAGTATAGTTCCTTGACTAGACTGTATCGAGTGACTGCTTGGATTTTTAGATATATATTTTTAATATAAAAGTCAACAAAAAAGAAAGAATATTTTCGTAATTATCTGCTGCTGAAATGCTTTTCGCAGAAAATTTTTGGTTAAAATTAGTGCAGGAAGAAAGTTTTCCCGAAGAAATCAAATGTCTAAAAAATAAAAAATCTATTTCTAAAGAATCCAAAATTTATCAGTTGAATCCTATTTTATCAGAAGAAAATCTGCTGTTAATACAAGGGCGATTTCAAAAGTCAAATTTACCCTTTGAAGGTAAACATCCGGTGTTACTACCTGCTAAACACCATTTAACCTTTTTGATCATAAAAAACGCTCATGAAAAAGTATTGCATGCAGGAGTCTCAAGTACACTTGTACAAATACGGGGAAAATTTTGGATATTAAAGGGGAGACAGATTGTAAAATCTATATTGAATAAATGTATTGTATGCAAGAGGTACAACGCTCGTGCTGGTCAGCAATCAATTGCACCTCTACCTGGTGATCGCATTAATGAAGCACTAGCGTTTTCTGTCACTGGACTTGACTACGCTGGACCTCTCTATGGGAAGGGAAGTGAAAATAAATACTACATACTGTTATTTACCTGTTCAGTTACCAGAGCTGTGTATCTGGAACTTGTAAAAGACATGACCACGTCCGAATTTTTGAATGCCTTCAGAAAATTTATCGCTCGAAGAGGTCTGTGTAAAATTATTTATTCGGACAATGCAAAGACATTTAAGAGAGCTGAACATGAACTGAAATAAATTTGGAACGCCATCTACCACCCAGAAGTTATAAAATTTTGTGCAAATAATGGAATAACATGGAAATATATCACAGAAAGAGCAGCTTGGTCGGGCGGATTTTATGAGCGAATGGTTCGCTCAGTTAAAACTACACTTCGAAAAATCATAGAAAAGTCCTCGTTGATCTTGAGTGATTTAGAGACTTTGTTACTTCAAGTTGAAGCAATGATCAATTGCCGACCATTGACTTACGTTTATTCAGATGTCGACGAACCATCTCCTCTTACACCAGCTCATTTTTTATTAGGAAGACGAGTTATGTGTTTACCAACGATAAAAATCAATGATTTAAACTTACCTGGAACTAGACAAGAATTTCTAAAGCGTCTCCGTTTAAGAGAAAATCTCTTGAACCATCTTTGGAAAAGATGGAAAAATGAGTATCTTCTAGCTTTGAGATCTGTACATCAGACTGATCAAAATAAAGGTTGTGACTTTCAAACATATGACATTGTGTTAGTGAAAGAAAAACACTTACCTCGAACTTTTTGGAAGCTCGGAAAAATAACAAAAATTTTGCTGGACCAGACGGTAAAATCCGTGCTTGCGAATTAAAAACTGACAGTGCCATAATTAAAAGGCCAGTCCAATTATTGTACAAAATGGAACAGTTAAATTACACATTTTACTGACTTTAAAAAAAAAAAAAAAAAAAAAAAAAAAAACTTCTTTATTTTTTATTGTTGTTAAAATATTTTTCATATCTATAACTTAGACTTAAAATTTCCTGTTGTAATTTTACTTTAATGTTCTCTTTTCTACTTTAGTAGGTTTATATGAAGTTGTTGTTTTTTGTAGTTTATGTTTATTTACCCTATTGCAAGTATTGATGTCAGTATTGATTTTTGTTCATTTTAAGTATCTTGAATTTTGAAAATATTTTGCTGAACCATTGTTCATCCGGGGGGGGGGGAGTTTGTTATAAATTATTTTATTCGTCTAATTAATTTTATGAAGGATTTATTAAGTCTACCAATTATATGAAATTACTTTCATCTGCAGCTTAATTAAGGATGATATTTTGTGCATGTCTGTCAATTTTCATGAAGAGTTCAATCTAATACTTTAATATTTCATTTTTAATGATTGTTTAGGAAATTTATAATGAGTAATATATTATATTGATTTCATCATGCTCATTTAATTCCCCCTGGAACCTTCTGCTTGAGCAACTGGTATCAATTATTGCTTCCAGATGCCAGAGAAGTAATTATGACTTGTATACTTATTTTATTTTTATTGGTTTTTTGTTAACCACATGGAAACTGAAAATTCGTCAGAAGTGACTTGTTTTTCGTGAGAGAATGTAGGCCTAAAAAGTTCTCTTGAAAATGGCCGTTTTTAACGGTAATTGCGTTTTACTCCCGAAATGGGAGTATCGCATTTGTATTATGCATGGCAGGCTAAAAGCCGATAATCTTGTTTATTGATTATTTCAATGTGCTTCAAATGAAAGCCTCTAGTTTAATTATTGTAAATACATGTTTATCAGTGTTAATACGTTATTTGTGTGATTAATATAAAGCAAGAAAAATGATAAACTGGATTTCTTTTTATTTGTGAATTTTGAATCACTGTATTCTGGAAAATCTTTGTTTCACGTGCGTAAAATCATTTAAAAAGCTCTCCCAATCCTAATTTTGGATATACTTGAAATATATTACGTGGAATATAAACATTTCGGCATGGATTACACGACTATTTTCTTCAAATATGTCAACTACTGTTAAATTTTGAGCTAGCAAGATAAAAAGTGTTTCCATTATCAATTTTTACTGTAAATTCATGTAAAGAGATTTTTAAGGCAATGCTCACGAGTCTTGTCTGAGGTTGTTACATAATTTAAAATTAAGAACGTGACACAAAAAGTAGCCAAAAATTCTCCTTCAAGTTGTTGCTTTAATATTTTTTCTATACTGGGAATTTTTATTGCATGGTACGCTACAAATATATAAAATACCGAGGTTCACATAGATTAACACTTTCAACTGTACGTACTGATTTGTATCGTTTAATCTTCGATGTATTTCGCCTACGTGATCACTCGAGGGACAAATAGACTAAATGAATTCATGATCACTCCAAACATGTTGAAAAGTGTTAAAACCGCTTAACACAAACGAAAGTGTAAATGTAGCAATTTACAAATGTTCCTTTTAATGTATCTGAATAATTTAGTTTATGCCTTGTAAATCTTAACTCTAAACATACCAAATTCGATCAAATACATTCTTTAAATACATTTAGAGAATATTTCTTTAGCATATGAACAATAAATATAAATTTCATTATAATTTACGCAGTATAAAATTACATAAATATTAAAAAAATGCATTATAATTTGAGCAAAATAAAGATATTAAAATATTTGTAAAAATATCTTTCATAAAACGCAATGCATTGGCATTCTTTTGGATGTATCTGTACACAAACCAGTTGTGCTGTTTAAACCATTTTACGCAGGAAACATGCCATTTTGAAGAAATTCTGGAAGTATGTACGGGCAGGAAGACACATAGATAAATATTCAAATCAAACGTAAACATCCTTAGAAAGTGTTAAAAGTGCTTAATGCAAAATTATTTCCAACCATTTCCAATAATAGCTCTTCATTTAATTGAATATATTTGCGTAGCCTTCTAAACCTTACTGATAACACTGCGCTATTAAAAAAAAAATAACATTCTTGCTGATTCTTATGTAAAACCCCCTCCATCAATTTTTATCACTGTTTGGGAATTTTATGACCATGAATTTAACATTTCAAAATATATAAAGATATAATGTTTATTTAATAACATAATAATAGATTAAAAAAATATACGAAATGTAATACATAATTTCAGTGGCAAATCCCCCCCCCCCATCCTAAATTTCCCCCTTGCCGCAAATGTTCATGTTTTAGAATTTTCCAACTCTGTAGCTCCTCAGAAGATATTTAATAGTTAAAATAATCCTCTCCGCCCCCCCCCAAATAATAATAATAATAATAATCATATTTATAGCCACAAAATTACCGAAAAGTGATAAATTGGGGGCCATCTCTAAAAAACGGAGAGTGCTAGGGCAAAATGGGCGTTATATTCGGATTGAGGAGGTCATTTTCCATAAGAATTTGCCAAAATGGTGTTGGGGGTGCCAAGCAGTGTAATCATACTATATTCTATAGAAAGTATTAAAAGTGCTTAATGCAAGCGGAAATGCATTGTTTTGTGTTTATGAATAAAAAATGTCATTTTCAGTATGATTTCTATAAAATAATGTAATTTGATTTATAAATATACTTCTCGTAGAACGCAATGCTTCGGAATTCCTTATACACAAACCAGTGCTGATTTTTACCCAGTTTTCAGTAAACGTTAATAACGTATCAGTCTCAAGAAATTTAATGAATATTTACAGAAGTTAGAATAATGGAAAGGTAGACAGACAAATCAAACTCATAAACACTTTTCATCTTCGTTGAAAAGTGTTAAAAAGCGAAGATGTGCTAAACTAAGCTTAATGCCTATCAATATAGTTACTCTTGTTCCAAAGGTTAAAAAAATGGGGGGTTGAACACCCCTTATCTTTATCTTATCGATAAAAAATATTCTTTGTAACTAATTTTGCAAACAAAATAAACCTCGGTGCTATTTCAACACTGAAAAATATTTGTTCAAAAATAACGCTAAAGTTGATGAATACGTAAATAATTAAGTAAATTTTATTTCTAGATACGAAGGATAAAAGACGCTGTGGAAAAGTATTTAAAGAGGAAAGTAGGATAAACTCAGTAGGAAAGAATATTTTCTTGGTGCGAATTGCACCAAGGTAACGTCTAAATGCAATTAAAAAAAATTGATCTTTCGTATTTCTTGTAATTATTCTAAGCAGTTATATTTCTATGCATAAAACAGAAATTAGTTTTTTTTTTTTTTTTTTTTTTTTTTTTTTTTTTAATGTATAATTGTAACCTACAAAGTTTTTAAAAGATATCTATTTTGCATAACCTTTTCACGTATGTGTACGAAATCTCAGCTCCATCGTCAAGTAACTATTGCATTCAACCATTTGAAAAATAAAATTATGCATTTCTCTAAATTGTTTTGCAAAAATAAATTTAATTTCCCTTTTACTTACAAAGTGTGTACAAAATGTTCGTTCAGCGGTGGGAGACCATGTAAAAGACAGGTCATATGATTTTGACACGCATGCGCAAACAGAGACGTATCAGCAAATTCTATCTATCTGTGAAATTATACTTTTAAAGTATTCATAGATTCTGAAACCAATTGAAGGAAATATGTGTTAAATCTCGGGTCACAATGTGTTTAACCCCCTTGAAGGGCGGTGGACATATTTTATGCATCCTAAGTTTGGTCCCAACTGCAAAAAATTCATTTCGCATGTATTAAAAAAATATATATATATATATAGCTTTTATAAACTAATTTATTTCATAACATTGTTCATAAATTCTGGCGGCTTTAGGTATTAAATGAGCGAAATTACCTTGCACCTCAAAGTGTTAAATAATATACAAACAACAAGTTATGCTCTAAACTGGGAACGGTGACGGAAACCTGTTAAATATTAGTGCATGTGTATGAAATTGAAGAAGTGAGTAAAAGTTATGTTTAAGATCATTTGGAGTTTCTTCTAGTTTTCATCTACCCAAATGCGGCTCTTAATCCACGGTTTCCTTTCCACAGTGAAAGCTGTTGAGCTAATCTGAAATACATGTTTTATCTATTGCTTCTGTTCCATTCACATGCACTAACACAACATGGGCTTACGTCTTCAGTGTGTACGTACATGTGTATGTGTATGAGAGTGTCTGTGATATACTCGGACCTTTCTAGAAAGTTCTATAAGTTTTCTAGAAAGTTCTATCCCACAGAGCACATCTTCTCTTCTAGAATCTTGGGGATACCTTATAGATCACAAAACACCCATGGGACATAAAAATGTTCTAGGGAGACATGTGCTATAAGGGACAAGTTTTCTAGTAAGTTCTTGAAAGTTCCATAATTTTTCTACTAAATTCTAATTTTGTTTAGAAAGTTATGACGTTTCCAGATTATTAAACGTTTTTAGTAACAAATAAGGTTTTAGTTACAAATAACAGGTTTTTTTGCAGCTAAAAATGCAAAATAAAAATTTATTCTTGCAAAAACATGTTATAAAGAAAGGAAAGTTTGAATACTAAGAAATTTTGAAAAAAATATATAGATACTTCACTTTACCTCCAAAAAAATGAAAATTTTTAAATATTCAGAATATTTTAAAAAGCCTTCGAGACCTATGAAGTTTGCTTTTTAATGAATATTTATACAAAACTTATGACTAAGAATATTGGTCTCAAATCCATTTTAAGGAATTTTAAATATTTAGAAAACTTCCGCTCTTGCAGAAGTGAAATATCTATATTTTTCTTTAAAATTGTCTTATTATTTAAACTTTGATTTCGTTATAACATGTCTTTGCTAGAATAAATTTTTATTTTATGCTTTTTACCTTTCCACAATAAAAAGCTTCTAAAATTATTTTTTAAACTGATATCGTGAACCATTAAATGGAATTGTTCAGTAACTATGTTCCAATACTTGTGTATATTTGGTCTTTTTTATAACATAGCACACAAAAAATACAATGCAAGAGGGAAAATAATTATTCGAAATAAACAATACAGAAATAAAACGAGATGAAATTTGTTAATTTTTGTTTGATTTCGTTGCACTTTACGTTCTAGTATATTTGAAGAAAAACATTCTGTCATTTTCTAAATAATAATTACCTTTATTACTACGGAATCTGCAATCTTTAAATGACAAATGGTGTTCAGATATCTTAAAGAAATCCTTCACTGACTGAAAGAACAGAATGTATTGAAGTCGTATCTTCAGACATGAATAGATGATATTTCACAACAATTGTTCCAGCACAAGTTAAATTCAAAATGAAGCAACGCTCATTATTTAATTTTCTTGTTTTTCCTTTAAAATGATTAGAAACACGGAGAAGAATACCAAGGGGAAAACTTCACGACAAAATCATTCTGACTTTCAATTAAATCACTTTCAGCTGTCGTTAATTATGATTTTGCTTAAGGCGGCTTTGTTTTCATTTCAGAAGTTACGTTTTATGTTTACAAGCATACTAATTTATCACGTTTCACAAATAATGACTAACGTGGGAAAGGACTGAAGAAATATGCATTGTAATCTCCATAGAAATAATAATTTTAAAAAGTTTTCACTCTTGTAATTAAAGTATTTAATCTATTATTACTGTTATAAATTTGTATAGAAATTCAAATTTATTTATTTTATATATTTCAAGTAGTCAGAAGTAACAAAGCAAGGTGTATTTAATTTTTCAACAACTTAATTTGAAATTATAGAAGTAATACTGAATGGAAGTATTCTCTCTGTATTTTCTTCTAGAAACCCTGAAATAGCTCCCATTAAATTTTAATCTTTACACGTACTGTTGTATTGATATAAACTCTAAACATAAAACTATAATATCGATAGAAAACATTTCTAATAATATCTGGAAAGCATGTTTATCTATAAAATAATAGAAAGTGCAGTTTTGTGGAAGAACCTATAATGAGTGTATTGAATTAAAAATAAATAGTATCTATAAATTATTAATATTTATAAAGTATTATTAATTTCCATAAATATAAATTGAAAGGTATTTCTCACAAAGTAGAAAAATGTCGATTTAAGACATTGCTGATCAAAAAACGAGTACTGCTTAACATACTGTCGGCGCTAAAACAGTACCTCATTCTGGAAAAGAAACCCACCCATCGAAGTTCTTAGTTCAACCTCCAAGGCTGGTTTATCAGGTTCAGAAGGAAATTCTATTCTCGCCTCTGTGGTAGGTTCCAGAAACTCAGCCTACCTCAAATGCCAGGTTAGAACAGTTAACAGAATACGCAAATTGTTTTATTTCGTTTGTGCTGTCTTTTACAATTTTCTTATTCTTATTGTTTTATGTTTACGATAGAAAGTGATATTGCATGGATTCAATAATTTCTATGTACTATACATATGTATACAATATAAAAAAATATTGATATTTTTTCAAAAATATTTAAATAAAAAATACTTTTTTAATTTTTAAACAATGCCAAGTTATCCGAAAGTTTTGTAAAATTTTGTTGCGGTCCATTCTTGTTATAAGCAAAGAACTTACCGTATATATATATATATATATATATATATATATATATATATATATACTAAGCAAAAAAAAAAAAAAAAAAAAAAACGCACTGCAGAAAAATTGTCTTATACCTATTGGGTTCGTAATAATTTAAAAACTAATGATTGCAACAAATAAAATTGCTATGTTTGTATAATACGGAAGCCATAACATGATACATATGTACATTTTCGACTTAATAATTCGTTTTATTAGAATCTATGCAGTATTTAATAAAAATCTACATAAAATTTTCTTTTTAAACGTAATATAATAAACATATACTTTGTATTCTATCATGATTTATTATATGAAATAAACAAGTGCTATTTTAGTGTATGAAATAAAACTATTTATTTGTTAGATCTAAACAATTACTTAATAAAAATTTATATTCTGGGTAGGATAATTCCGCCTTTATATGGAATTACTGCTTTAATGCGCAATGGCATAGTATTTTATAGTTTTTTACCATGAAACTCAGAAATTTCACTGTGCCAAATATAATAAATATTTTTTTCTAGTTCTTTCAAAGTTGTCGGCTGCAAATTTCAAATCCCCACCCTCTTTTATAGACAAAACATTTTCCAGCGGATTGCGATTAGGACAATTTTCAGGTCTAATAAATAAGAAATCCTGCTAAATTTATTGTGGGTTTAATTTTAAGTAAAAAAAGTTATGATAACTTACAAAATTATAGGTGCTCATGAGAATGGATAAGTAATTTTAACAACTTAAATCAAATAAATGTATCACAAGCGACATATAACAAGGTGCATTATCATCTTGAAATGCTGATTATGGAAGTGTCTGAAATACCCCCAAAGTAGTCGGTCAGGTATCAATTTTTTAATTGACAAGTTTTATTTCGGTTTAATTGATCCCTTGAACATGAAAATTTGCCAGACTCATTTAAAAATTATGCACCGTAATATACGGGGAATATGTTATTGTTTTAAAAGTACGATTTTCATTAAGTCAGTCACATTTTCGTGATCAGATTTGCTTGTTTCCGTCAGTTTGAAGTAAGTTAAACTTGGCTCATCAGAGAAAACAACTTCAGCCTAATAATTAATTAATAATTTATATATATATTTTTACCCTCTAATGTCTTGGTTTTCTAATTCTTTACGTTAAGAATGAATTTTTTTCAGATATTCTGGCAATTAAACCTGCTTTGTTTAATTGTTATTTCACTGTATTTAGATAAATTACAGTCTGTCAAAAAATTAAATGAACACTAAACCTTTCTCAGAATTCATAAAGAATAATTCTAATTTTTCGGGTTTTTTTTTTTCAAGTCTTAAATAAGTTAAACCATGCTAACTCGAAAAAAAAAAAAAAAAAAAAAAAAAAAAAAAAACTGCAATTTAAATAAATTGATTGGAAACGACATTTTGAATAAAGACAAAAAATTTAAGAAGTAGGCAAAATTTGTCTAGAAAGGATTAATTAATAATTAATTAATTAATTAATTTTCAAAAAATGATGAAATTTATAAAATCTAAAAATTATGAAATGTCAATTGTAAATTGTATTTCAAATTTTAAATTGTTTTAAAAAAACAACATTAGAATTTCAATACTTATATTTAGAGATCAATTTATTTTAAAAGACGACAATTTATATACAATTAATTAAAAAATTAAAATAACTGATAAGTTTTGAATTTCAACTCTGTGTGATTTGATAAATATAAATCATGATAATTTTTGATCTGATACATTTTAAAAAAGTAAATTGCATTTCAATTTTAACAAAATTATTTCAATAAAATGATTTAAAGTAAAAAAAAAGATTTTTTAAGGTTTTTTTTTAATATTAACTCATTCTTTGGCATTCTGAGAAAGGTTTCATGTACAGTTAATTATTTGACTGACTGTATGTTACTAAATACATTTTTTGAATTCCTGCTATGCTCTAAATGTAATACAAACTGATTTTTTAAGCACTGGCTTTTTAACTTGTGGTCATCTCGACTGGAAGAGTAACGTGGCCGCCTAAGGGCAAATGTGCAGTTTAAACAGCCAATAAATATTATATCTTGCTAAACACCAGATCACTAATATTTTGGTAACATTTAATCATTTTGACATCCCACGTATTAAAATATTTTTTTGATTTTCGCTCAGAAATTAATATTTTTTTGGTATCGTCAATTGCCTTATTCTTGCCATTTTTGAAATACTTTCTAAAATTACAATTTTCCGAACAATTGCATCTTGTTTTTAACACTTGGCTCAATCCTAAATTGCACGCGGAACACAGCGTAATAAAATATGTTGAAAAATTTACTTTTGAAACAATAAAATTAGCGATTACAGCAAGAAAAATGGAAAATATCGAGTGCGGCTTTGTTTTTTTTTTTTTTTTTGTTTTTTTTTTTTTTGCTTAGTGTATATATATATATATGTACTTCAAAAAATTCAATCTTTCAAAATAATTGCGAGATTCCTATAAAAAATGTTGCACAGAGAATATTAAATTATGTGTTAAAGTTACAAGCCATTTGTAGCATTTTCTGATACAAGGTAATCCCAAATATCTTTATTTTTCTTCAACATGCGGTTGGTCCCCTAATTGAACTCGTGATTAAATCGACAGTAGAAAATATGAGTAAACGTTCTTTGCACGTCTGAAGTTCAAGGTTACTTCGATGAGTATTTTTTTAAAAATCAGAGAAAATGTCAAAAAATAAGAAATAAAAAATAAAAATTAAATAAATAAATAATATAAAATAAAATAAAATAAAAAATAAAATAAAATGAAATAAAATAAAAAATAAAATAAAATAAAATAAAATAAAAAATAAAATAAAATAATTTGATCAACACTGTATATGAAAGTTTGAGATTTTATGTGCAGTTATATTTTGAGAAGAAAATCAGTAAGTTAGAAAGCGTAAATATTTTTCCCTTTGTAAAAACACATATTCATATGCTACGACGAAAGGGGATTTTATCGATCAAAAAAAAAAAAAATCAATTTGGACATGTAGCACACATACATTTCTTGAATTTATCATTCATAAATCGCTAAACAAATAAGTAAATATTTCTATTTTCCGTTTAAGAAGAAAAGAATTTTTCTAAAAAATGTGACCCATTATTTTTGTATATTGTTTTATTTTGTTCTTTTTCAGCTCAGTGAGATCGAAAGCCCCAAGCTGGTGATGCATTGACTAGGATCAGCTGCAGAAAACAAAACCAATATTATGCTTCCCCATCTGCGAACTTCTTGTTACGCATATATCACATGAAAGTAAAATGACAGTTCAAAGTCTTTACAAAACATTTATTTCGGGGGGAGGGGTTACTTCATTTCCTTAACTTTTATATTTGGAACATTGTGCTCCAATGAGTGATTTAAAAGCACTTTAACATTTTTTTAATGTTTAATTTGAAAATTTCTGAAAACAACCTGTCAGTTCGATAGCAAATGTATACAGTTTGATTTTTTTGTTTACTTTCTCAAGTGTTGTCTGTTTTGATGCAAATTTAAATTATTTAAATCATCAATTTCAATAGGTTAAGAGCTAGTTTTTTTAAAAAGCGGGCAGACTTATTTGACATTTTTGATTTTTCTGAAATTTTCAGGAGATGTTCTTTATGTAAAATTATTAGCCAAATATTTTTTTTTATTTTTGCGAAAAAAAATTTCTTAGAGTTTTGGGGAGTCCAAGATGGAGTCCTCTGTTTTGTTACAAGAAAGTACCTATTTACGGAAGCCAATACTTTTTGCGCCAGAAATGAACCATGATACTGATACTTATTTTCTATTCCCCTGTTTCCAGACTAACTACTGGGGCATAAATACTTATGCTTGACTCTTGGCGCAAAGGTCAAAGGTCATTCAAAATACTAAAAAAAAAGAAATTTGTTTTTCACTTTGACCCTCTAAATCTTCTTGCGCGAGAAGTGAAGCACAAAGATATATATTTCAGTAAATACATACTGATAATAACTACCCAAAAAGAGTAAAATTTGTGTGGATGACTTCTGGCGCAAAAAATATATGATTTTGAAATTGCGAAAAACCAAAAATTGCATGAC